>OZ025293.1:213623387-214223387 GCA_964019185.1 Maratus speculifer | reverse complement strand
TTCATTGTAAATTGTACCTATTTATAAGTTGACGAAAAGTCTGTGTGCGAGGAACACAGACATCAAATCTGTTTCGATTGTTTATAAATGATGATATCAGTGTTGCTGTAATTTTTCATTATTATATTTTTTGTTTAATTAAATAAAGTTTGATAATTAACATCATTTTCATAAATAAAATTGATTAAAAACTAATAAAATTTCTATTTCATTGTAAATTGTACCTATTTATAAGTTTTAAAAACGTCATTTTTATGCTCAAAAATTAAGCATTTTTTAAATTTATACCGGTTATTTTTATTTTTTTTTGTGAAAGTACCATTCTTGATCTTCCATTTCCCGTTTAAAACAGCAAAAATGTCAATTCTATCCAAAGTTATGATTTTTTAAAGAAACTGTGCATTTTTCACATTTTTATTTGTTTATTTAAACATATTGTTTAAACAAATTAATAAATTAGCAATATTGTGACTGATTCTTGTTCAAGGGTAGTTGATGTAATATCATGATTTTTTTTAGAATTTTTAAAGCACTTTAAACCACTTTTTACAGTGCTAAGCACGAGTGACCCATGATTACCGTTTAAAGGTGCCGAAAAACACGTTACCGTTTAAGGGTTAAAATTCTTTTAGATTATTTAAACTAATAGAATTTGGTGTAATCCTATAAAATAAATAAATAGTGGTCTGCACCTGAAATCGTATTAATATTACACTGTCATTGGATTTAAATAAGTATGTGAATTGAACCTCGATCGGATGTTTAGAAGTGACTTAAAATGTTAATACAAATTTAGAATTAGGAAGACATACATGCGAAAGTTATAAGTAAAAAAAAAAAAAAAAAAATATGTGTGGCACTTGGGGACTGCCGCGGTAAAGCTATTGCATTTTTTATCAACTAATGCAATTATTTATTTATTTTTTATTTATGCAGTTTTTTTTTTTTTTTTTTTTTTTTTTTTTTTGGTCTCTGATATTAATTCAAGTTGCACTTTTTGAGCGTGATGACCGATAACAATTTTTTTTTTCTTTTATTGAACAAATGAGAAGTTAATATCGTTTAAAATATTTTTATTATCTTACAATACATGTAGGTTAATCAGGAATTTTTATCATTGAAACTATATGTTTATGGGTAGCTGAAATAAAAAACATAAGTTTGAGATTTGATATTCTCAAAATATCTGAAAAATACCGCGTCAATGTCTGCCGAAGTCTACCGAAGGATACCGTGCCGAAGTCTGCCAAACTGAAGCGACGTTAGCCGGAGTGTTAGGTTTTTTTTCTCGTTACGGAATTTCTAGATTCTTTCGCCGCGCTCAAAGCCCACGATAAAGGCTATGCAATACCTTAATAAATTACCAAACAAAATTTGGCCGCGCTACGAAAATTAGATCGCGAGTTATAAGCATTTTAAATTTTCCGAACCTCACCATGGGGGATCTCGTGTCACCAAAAATTAACACTGTCTCATAATAAATTACCAAACAAAATTTGGCCGCGCTACGAAAATTGATCGCGAGTTATAAACATTTTAAATTTTTCGACTCTCACCGTGTGTGTGTGGGGGGTCTCCTGTCACCAAAAGTAACACTGTCTCATAATAAATTACCAAACAAAATTTGGCCGCGCTACGAAAATTAGATCGCGAGTTATAAGCATTTTAAATTTTTCGACCTTCACCGTGGGGGGATCTCCTGTCACTAAAAATTAACACTGTCTCATAATAAATTACCAAACAAAATTTGGCCGTGCTACGAAAATTGATCGCGAGTTATAAGCATTTTAAATTTTTCGACCTTCACCATGGAGGGTCTCCTGTCACCAAAAATTAACACTCTCTCATAATAAATTACCAAACAAAATTTGGCCGCGATACGAAAAGTAGATCGAGTTATAAGCATTTAAAATTTTTCGACCCTGACCGTGGGGGGTCTCCTGTCACCAAAAATTAACACTGTCCCATAATAAATCAAACAAATTTTGGCCGCGCTACGAAAATTAGATCGCGAGTTATAAGCATTTTAACTTTTTCGACCCTCACCGTGGGGGGGGGTCTCCTGTCACCAAAAATTAACACTGTTTCATAATAAATCACCAAACAAAATTTGGCCGCATTACGAAAATTAGATCGCGAACTATAAGCATTTTAAATTTTTCGATCCTCACCATTGGGTGGGTCTCCAATCACCAAAAGCTACATTGCCCTACCTTGTTTTATTTTAAGACGATTCTTTTCTATACAGATTCTATCAGGAATTTTTATTATTGAAGCTATATATTTAAAGTAACTGAAATAAGAAATATAAGTTTGAGACTTGATATCCTCTAAATATCTGAAAAATACCGCGTCAATGTCTGCCGAAGTCTGCCGAACTGAAACGACGTTAGCCGAGTGTTAGGTTTTTTTTCGTTACGGAATTTCTACATTTTTCTCGTTACGGAATATCTACATTCGGTTGCCGCGCTCAAAGCCCGCGATAAAAGCTATGCAGTAGCTTAAAAAAAAAGCTTATCAAAACAACACACATTTTTTAAATAAAATCATAAAAAGAAACAGCTTCTTTTTTTTTTTTTTTTACAAAATAAAACTTATTTAAAAATACAATCGAGGATGTAAATTTCAAAACTCGCCTTATCGCTTTTGTTTTCTCTATCAGTCTATCCCAATCTGCACTAATGTAACACTAAAATCTCCAAATTTATAATGAAAACCAATGGACGCATAAGGTTTTTCGCGATTTCCAAAAGTTTGATTTTCTTGTTAAAGAGAATTTTTAAACTCAAGTCTTCAATTACTTTAACCAGTCTAGAAGTTAATTAATTAAAATTAACACTACCATAAAACTTATACGGTGGCAGCACCTTCAGTTGAATTCCTTTAAAAATATTTCTTTACCTCATTTAAAACATTTTTGTAATAGGAACTATAGGTCTGTGATAATTGGTTTAGGAATTAGCCATTGGAGTGTGTTGGAAATGGACGCCCTTTATAATACTTTAAGCACTTAGTGTATGTTCCCTTAACCCTTTCAAGGGCGGTGGCCAGAGGGTTCTAGCCACCTAATTTTAATTCCAAAATTGACAAATGGCACCAAGAATATTTTAATAAAATTTTGAATTTTCAATGACAATTCAAAAAAGCAAGCTTTTATTTTCTAAGAAGTTTGTTTAAATATTCTGGTATCAGTCAGTTATTTCATCATTTTACGTGAGAAATTCTTCTGCTCCTGAAATGGTTAAAGCTTAGTCCAACTCATCCGTTTTCAATTACAGAAAAATGGTTTAAGTCATAAAATTTAAAGTTTCATAACTCGGTCAATTTTAATGTTATATTAATGGGACCTTTTTTGTACTACTTTTTAGAGTGATGGAAAATTTTTACTGAATAGCACTTATAGGATCGGAAAACCGTGTAAAAATTGAATTTTCGTAATTTTTTACTAATTTGTTTTACCTAAATCGCTTAAAAAACAATTCTTTACCTTTTTAAAAGCATTTTTGCGATTGGAACTATATGTCTATGACTAACGGTTTAGAAATTAACCATTGGCCACCGATGAGAGTGGACACCCTGTATATCGAAGTGCGCAAGAATACAGAATTTTAGGACAACGTTTTGCATTGCTAATTAACTTTTGAGAAAGAAAGAAATCAACCAATACGAAATTTAAACAGATGAAAAATGAAATAAGTTCTTATAGTCGTTTGAATGAATATTTTAATGCAATTAGGCTTTTGTCGCATCTCTCGTAGAGAATTGTAAAACATGGAATGATTTTTTTTTAAAGTAAATAAAAGATATTAGAAACAATGAAAGAATAAAAAAAAAAAATGAGGTTTTAGGGAAAGTGTTGCTTTAACAGATTAAAGCTTTTTAGAATAAAAAAAGAATGTGTAGATTAATGATATTGAATTGAAACAAAATAAATATGTTAAACTATTATTAAAAGACAGGGAAAATTTAGTTGTTAAAAGAATTTGGAAGTAATTAATGGCGAAAATTTTTTGTTACCTATATATATATAATAATTTGTCCTGACTGACTGATAATCAACGCACAGCCCAAACTGCTGAACCTAGAAAAGTGAAAATTGCGGAAAATATAGTTCTTATGATGCAAACGTGCGCTAAGATGCGATTTTTTAAAATTCCCACCTTAAGGGCGGGGGGCAAGCAGAGGGTCGAAAATTCGGGACCATCATCCTGTACCTCAGCAGCGAGAAATTCCAGAAAATAAATATTAAAAATATAATTCAACACATATTTCAGCGATTTTAGAAATTGCCCGCCCCCGAGAGAGTTAAGAGAAGGGGGGAGGGCGAACAATTTAGAACTTTTGGCACATCTCAGGAGATGTTTTAAGTAGAAGCGTAGAAAGTTTAGTTTAGTAGTTTAAGTAGAACGGTAGAAAATAAATCTATTAAAATATAATTAAAGACGTGTTTCAGCGATTTTAAATTTTCCAACCCCGATGGGAATAAAGTTGGTGTCGAAAAATTTCAAACTATTTTTGGACCTGCCAAGTGGTATATCATCCGTAAGTCCTCGGAGCGCTCTTTCATATTATGAATCTTTCTCTGTTTTCGAAATTTGTCAGTTTTAGAAAATTTTTGAAATTGTAGGGTTTTATCATTATTTCTCGGATTTATTTATGGGGCCCTCTGATAAATTCTATTCATAATATATAAAAATTTCAAAGAGAGGAAAAGGTTTTATACCAGGGAGGCATGATAGTTGGAACTCTGAGGGATAATTTTATAAATTTGGCCTGCACCCCCTCATGTAACATATGGTTGCAAAACTCTCTGACCATTATTTTAAATTATACACCTGCAGTGCCTCTTTCCCCCGCTCTATGTGCCCCCTCGTGGGCACTTTTCTAAATTTAGCCGACACCCCTCATGTGATACATTGTTGGAAAACCCAGTGACCACTTATTCATATTATACACTTCTCGTATCCTTCTCCTCAATTTTTCCGTCTCGAGGGATGCAATTATTGTATTCCATCAGGAGGTGTTAATAATGAGGCATTATCGAACGACGTTGAAAAATTAGTAAAAAGTGTTGATCCCATTTACCCCCAATTTAGCTTTTTTTTTGCCACTAAGTGTGCTTTTAATGCTTTTTTTACATTTTGCTGCTAATTTTCGATAAATTGAAATTTTTGATACTTAAACTTCCTTATCTTTTTATATTTATTCGCGCCTTTTAAACTTTTTGCAACCAAGGAATAATACCATCACATGACTTTTCGACTAATGTGGCTTTCTTTTAGCTTTTCTTCAGTTTGTTGTTTCCATCCATCCATTTGTTCCAGTTTCATCTGTTTTTGCAATTTCCAATTTCATCTGTCTTGCCGTGTATTTACTTAAAATCCGAATGACCGATTGTAAGACATCTTGATTATAAATTTTCGTAATCTAATTACTTTGTAATTTCATTACAATGTAACGGCATGCAAGGGATTATAAATTCAATTGCATGTAATTATATTTTGAATTTGAAATTTAATTATCATTGTAATTGTAACTATAAATGGTTATGATTATCTCTGCATAATTGTAATTATAATTGAAAAAAATTATAATTACGATTATATCTAATTATAATCTGAATTTGATATTCAATTAACATTGCAATCGCAACTATAAAAGCTCTGAATACCAATATGTAATTGTAACTGTAATTGAGAAAATTATATTTACGATTATGTGTAATTATTTTCTGAATTTCAAATTCAATTAGTATTGTAATCATAAATACTATGATTATCATTTTTATAAGTGTAATTATATTTGAGAGCTTATAATTACAATTACGGATAATTCCAATAGTATTTTTTTAAAAATTAAGATATGGTTGTAACTGTAATGCAGAATAAACGGATAATTCCAATGGTATTTTTTTAAAATTAAGATATGGTTGTAACTGTAATACAGAAGGTTACAATTTTCATTGCGGTGCGGTAATGCTGTAAGTGTGAAATTTCAATTACAATTACGTGTAATGCAAATGGTACATTTTGATTATATATTTGATTTTAAATGTACTAGAGATGATTATTATCTTTACGTTGTTGTAGTGGTAACTAGAAATTTTAGTTACAATTAATCTGTAATGGAAACAACAAAATTTCTAATTAGATTTTATTCCAATTGTACTTGAGACTTATTTATGATTATATTCTTTTAATGATTATAAAGAAATCTGAGTTACAATGACATTATAATGAGGATGGCATTTGGTGCTAAATATTACAGTTGCTATTTTAATTTTATAACGGAGAATATTTAAACCATGTAATCCACTAATTTTTACTGAAACTCTGTCCTCTCCTCCCCCTCCCAATATTTTAGTGTATAATAAATGTAAGGGGTTGGTAACTTAAAATCTTATAACTAAAACTTTATTTCTCGTAGAACACTCATACTTTATATGATAAAAACAATCTTTATGACGGGTGGGGATTTTTTTTTTTTTTTTTTTTTTTTTTTTTTTTTTTTTTTTTTTACCGAAGGCCGATAAATTTTAGTATAGCGCAAATAAAAGGTCTTAATAACCCAAAACTCGTGAACTCGGGTATAAATTGTTGAGTTATATACAAATTTCGTATAGTAAATGCAATCTTTTTAAAGCTAGGGGATTTCTCGATTTTCTATAGAAGCCCATCATATTTTAGTATATTATAAATACAACGTGCTGACAACTTAAAATAGTTACAACACGAGCTGTAGTTAACGCAGAACACTCATATTTAAAAATAAACTTAATAAAGAGAAGCAAGGTGGGAGTTTTTAGCGAAGGAATTCTAAATTTTAGGTAATATTAATATTAGGTCTCGATAATGACGAATAATTACGATTCGAATTGAACTTGTTTCATGGCATCGTACTCGAATATCGCATGGTAATCTTAACCATTTAAGAGGATAGAAAGGGGGATTTTTATACAATTTTTTCATATTTTACTGCATAAGGTGCTGACTAGGACTGGGCGATATTGATATTTCTTAAATCGATATATCATCCGTCTAACATCGCAATTTAGCGCTAAATCACTATTTAACACCGATTTTATCCTTTAGAATATGAAACCTAGCTTTTAATTTTTTGTAACTAAATACAGTTTTTATGCAGCACTCCACACTCCTCTTGTTATTAACTTAGCTTTTAGTTTTTCAAATAACTTAAAGAGAGATATATTTTACACACAAAAAAAAAAAAAAACTGAATGCCTCAAAAATTGATATATATATATATATTTTTTAAATTAGCAATCTATAAACTCATTCTATAAGAAAAAATAAATAAATAAACAGCTTATTTCATTGTGTCTGACTTGTTTTGAACACTACAATCTATGTCACTTAAGGAGGTGATAGGGGACTTCCCCTAACACACTCAAATAGCATTTCATTGCTAACAATATGCATACTCTTGTTTTTATAGACACAGAATTAAAAAGATTTTGAAGTAAAATAGAAGGAGATTCAATGAATTTAAAATTGTTCATTTACTATTATGAAAAAAGTAGTATAATAAGAAAAGAGGTGGGGATGTATGCGAAATAAGGTGCAATTTTGTTTCTTTTTAACTTTCAGATTATAATAAAATTTATTTAACATAAATGCTGACTTTTATACAGTGCATGGAGAAGGATTAAAAAGCCACATTACCTAAATTACCATTTTCGAGGCAGTTAGCACCCTGTAAAATTAGTAATAAAACATAATCTTAAAATGTATCGTTTTTAATGATAAGAAAATGTAAAAATGCAGAAAATCGCTGATTTGCAGAAATATCCACTAAATGTCCCTTCATTCTGCTATAAAAATCAAGTTATCCTGACACATTACTATTAAAATATTTCTGATTAATTACATAATAATAAATTAAAACTAAAATATTCTAATATTATCCAAACATACGAAAATTAATTGTTCACCAAAATAATGTATAAAAGTATAAACTAAAAATGGATAAATTTGGAGTTGAACCTTAAGACTTTTTTTTTTCAGGCATAAATAGTGAATCATTTATAAATAAAACACAATAAAAATTTTTTTTTGGATTTTAATAAATAAATAAATGTGTTATTAATACCGCATACAGTTGAAATCTATGCTGGTGAGTGTCTTTCGCATGATTGAACAATATCGTTTGAAGATAATCTTTCAACTGCTGAATATGTGACAAGTCGAAAATTGAAAATACTGAAACGTCCCTGAATTCCATTTGCATCCAGTAAGAAAAAAAGAATAAATTACTTCAAATGCATGTGGAATCAAAGCTGATGAATATATTTTGCAGGACAAAACTGTATTTCTTGAAAAAGAAAAAAATAATCCAACTGAACACACTAAAAGCAAATGGTAAAAAATTAAGATATTGAAAATGCAACAAAGTTATAGAGATCTGCTTGCATTCAATTAAAAAGAAGAAATAACCAGTTTCTAATTAGACGTAATCAATATAGAGATACACATTTCCATGAAAAAAACTGTATTTCACTTACCGATGAATAATGGTTATTTTTAATCGCCACATGTCGAGTAACAATTAGGGTGGCGATCGATGACCAATAAATTACTTGAAATACATGTGGAATCAAAGCTGATGAATATATTTTGCCAGTGCCGTGCGAAAGGGGGAGGCAAAGGGGTCGGTCGCTCCGGGCACGAAAATGTAGGGGGTGCCAAATGTATACTACCAACGTTATTTCTGACCTGCTACAAGAAAAAGTTAGGGGAGGGGGGCGGGGGGAATTGAAACTTTCTCCGGGGCGCAGTTCCCTCTTCGCACACCTCTGTATTTTGCAAAATAAAACTTTATTATTTCTTGAAAAAATAATGCAACTGAACATAATTAAAGCACATGCCAAAAAGTGAAATATTGAAAATACAACTTCATGATGGAAATCTGCTTGCATGCAATAGGAAAAAGAAATAACCAGTTTTTTAATTAGACTTAATCAATGTAGAGATGCACATTTCCATGAAAAAAAAAAAATATATCGCTATTTGGCGAGTGACAACTAGGGTGGCGATCGATGGCCAATAAATTACTTAAAATGCATGTGGAATTAAAACTGATGAATATATTTTGCCAGCACCGTGAAAAGGGGAGGCGAAGGGGGCGGTCACCAAGGATACGGAAATGTGGCGAGTGCCAAACTTATACAACCAACGTTATTTCTGACCTGTTAAAAGAAAAAGTTGTGTGTGTGTGTGTGGGGGGGGGGGGGGGGGCAAATTGAAACTTTGTCCCGGGCGCAGTTTTCTCTTTGCATGCTTCTATATTTTGCAAAATAAAGCTGTATTATTTCTTGAAAAAATAATCCAACTGAACATAGTAAAAGCATATGCCAAAAAAGTGAAATATTGAAAATATAATTAAATCATGAAAATCTGCTTGCATCAAATAGGAAAAAAAATAACCAGTTTTCTAATTGGACGTAATCAATGTAGAGATGCATATTTCCATGGAAGAAACTATTTCATTTGGCGATCATTAGTAGATTTTTTTAATCGCTATTTGGCAAATGACAACTAGTGTGGAGATTGATGGCAATTAGTTGCTTTAAATGCATGTGGAACGAAAGCCGATGAATAAATTTTGCAAAATAAAATTGCTTTTTTTGAAAAAATAATCCAACTGAAAACACTAAAAGCACATGGCAAAAAATTAAAATATTGAAAATACAGCTAAGTCTTTGAAATCTACCTGCATCCAAAAGAACGACGAATTAACCATTTCTCCAATTAGACGCAATCAATGTAGAGATGCATATTTCGATGAAAAAAAACTGTATTTTAACTGGCGATCAATAATTTTTTTAGTCGCCACTTGCCAAGTGACGACAAGAGTGGCGATCGGTGGCAAATAAATTATTTGAAATGCGTGTGGAATCAAAGATGATGACTATATTTTGCAAAATAAAACTGTAACACTTGAAAAAATAATTTAACTGATCACATTAAAAAAGTTGAAAAATTGAAAATAGAACTAAGTCATTGAAATCTGCTTTCATCCTGTAGAAAAAAGAAATAACCAGTTTTCTAATTAGATGTAATCAATGTAGAGATGCATATTTCCAAGAAAAAACTGTATTACACTTCGCGATCGAAAATAAATTTTTTAATCGCCACTTGAATAAAAAGAATGTTTGAAAAAAATGTGTTTCTAAGTGTTTACGGAAAAATAACTAAATAAATAGTAAATATACAATTCCACTTTAATAACATTACAAATTAGTACTTGCTAGCATATAATTACTAACTTACAAATTTTGTTACATTATTAGAAACGTAACTGGGATTAACTTTCAATGAATTACAAGTATCTCTTATATCAATTTACAAAATGCAATTAGAATTAACTCGTAATCGATTGCAATTAAATACATTTCATAGAATTTAATTTAGATTTACTTGTATTAAATTACGCGTTTACGAAATTGTATTCTGGAGAAACAAAATTCACATTTATTTGTAGTACATTAAAATTTAATATAAATTGTATTTTTAAAGATGTAATTAGAATTGCTAATAATCAATTACACGTTAAGCGGACTACACTGTTAAAAAATTGACCCATTTGCTGCAGCTTCACTCCACCGCTTTTATAGAAAACGGTTACTTTAATGTGTTATAAAGCATTCTCATTAGACATAAAAGAAATATTCTATAAAAGCTGTGGAGTGACACTGCAGCAAATGGGTCAAATTTTTGCAGTGTATGCAATTAAAAATATAAACGGAATTGCCTTGTAACCAAATACAGATTAATTGGATTATATAATTAAAAATATAATCTGAATCATTTAGTAATCGATTTAAGATTAATTGAATTATATAATTAAGAATGTAATCTGAATCGTCTTGTAATTAAATACGGACTAATCCAATTGAATTTTAAAAGATGAAACGTGAACTGATTTGTAATTCCATTACACGATAATCAAATTATGTATTTCAAAAGCGTATTTGAAATTACTTTGTAATGCATCACCTATTAATTAATTAAACTGTGAGGAGATTATAATGTATTTTAAGTTTGGGCTTCCGTGGCTGAGTGGTCAAAGCACCACACCGTCGAATCCCACTGGCTCCATTGCACGCACTCTTTGTGTGGAGCTACTGGTTGTATATCTCTCGTGTTGTAAAATTTCTTTGCGCTATCTCGTCCCTGTATATTGACGATGACTTACAAGCAGGCTTCATGTCGAGCACAAGTCAGATGTGTATTTTAATCAGCAATTTCATTACGTTGTAAGATTCTGCCCAACACTGGTTCAAACTATAGACCCCTTGCACGTGACGTCACATGCTTCATCTGGCGCCCAAACATAAGGCAAATGTGGTGTTTTCCCATTTGTAAACAGTGATTTGTGCTTCATTTTTTAAATACTTAGAAAAATAATGCAAGAATAAGAAAAGTCAAAATAAAACAAAATTACCACTCGTGCTTTAAGCGGCAAACGGGGAGTTATGACGCTCTGCTTGGGCTCCAGATGTGCACCAGATTACAGTATCGGTCGTTGCTATGACGTCAATGCAAGGGGTCTATAGCGTCTAGAATACACTGTAAAAAATATGACTAATTTTCTAGGAATACGCGTATGGAGACAATTTATATAAATGATAAATGCAGTATGTATGTACCAGCAGTGTCCTTTTACTAAATATTCTTACTTAAGAGAGGTAAAATAATCCACTTACCTCTTAACAATTCGGAGCTGCAGATGTTTATTCACGATATTTCGAACTAATCCAATCTGTTCCGCGGTCGAATGCGCTGAGTGACAGACACACACGACAAAGGAATGCAAGCAATCACAAGTGCGAATTCAATCTTGATTATTTAATAGGATCTATCTACTAAAAGAAATTAAATATAGGTTAATAATGTTGATACAGAATAATGTTGACATTGGTGAAGCATTTTCACTTTCACCGTTTAAATAATATTCGTATTTCAGACCAGCTGTAACAAATAGCTTGGCCTGTGCACATCTGCTAACAGTAACGGAGAGAGTACATCTGGGTTATTCATATAGTTTAAAGTCTTACAAAAGAAAAGTGATAAATTGCTAAAACCGTTGTCCTTGACTATACCATGATGTCGGGTAAAGTGGCTGTGTATCCTCTGCATAGTGGCGACATCTATGATTCAGCACCTGAAATATTCTGTGCATATATCTCCATCATGTAGTTTTTCTCACAGTTCGTTTTTATGCGTTGACACACAGATATAAATAAAAAGAATAAAACACGATAAAAAATAAAACACGTTGCATACCCCACGACTTGAATTATAACATAATTTATTCGCAGTCATACATATTTCGCCCAAAACATGAATTGCTAGAATTGTTCTTTGAAATTCGGTGCAAGAAATCCTACAATTTTGCTGTATCGTCACTCCCCCGCTTTTATAGAATATCTCTCTTTTGGCCAATGAGAATGCTCCATGATAGCCTAAAGTAGTCGTTTTCTATAAAAGCGGTGGAATGACGATGCAGCAAAATAGTCATATTTCTTACAGTGTACACTGTAAAAAATATGACTATTTTGCTGCATCGTCACTCCGCCGCTTTAATAGAATATCACTCTTTTGGCCAATGAGATTGCTCCATCATAGCCTGAAGTAGTCGTTTTATATAAAACCGGTGGAGTGACGATGCAGCAAAGTAGTCATATTTTTTACAGTGTATATAGTGTGGAAATTGATTATCTTTATTGTACAACGTACATGTGACTTGTGTGCTTGACATGAATGCCTGCTTATAAGTCATCGACGCCTCGGACGAATTTGAGCAAGGAAATTTGACAACTGAGAGAAGTACAACTTCGAGCGCCTCATAAGGAATGTGTGCAATGAAGCCAGGGACATTCGAACCCACAACCTCCTAATCTCGCAAGTGATTAACAGCGTGTTGTCTTAACCATTCGGCCACGGAGGTCCCTCGGCTATCTTTTATTTATTTATTGAACACATATATCTGACTTATGTGCTCGACATGAAAGCCTGCTTATAAGTCATCATCATCGGCTATCTCAGGCTGTGATCGAGATCTATGCGCGTTCAAGAGATAGGAACATGGAGAGGGTACTTATCGCGGATGGAATAACCGTTAAGTACTCGGTACTGTGCGCTCTGGAACAGATTAAGAACAGGACATGAATTTGATTAATTACGGTGCTAATTATTAAGATAATCTGTTGCAAACCAAGGTGAGGTTGATTCCCGAATAGATAGAGAGTTGAGCTTGAAACCAGAGGTTATGTGTTCGAATCCTTCGCGTCTCAAAGCTGTATTTATGATTTTTTAATTAGTATTACTTGCTTAATATTAATAAATAATGTAATTTTATTTCAGATAATTTTTTATTTTAATAATACACATGTATTTCTATTATAATAATAAAATACTTATTAAAATACGAGAAAATGAGATATTTTGCGATGAAAGTTTAACATTTGAAACCCTTTTAATAATCGAAGTATCGTTCCAAAGTGATTTATATATATATTAAGCAAATGAAAAAAAAATAGCATTGTGCGAAAATATCCGAATACGTAAAGTAATTTCTAGATGTTTTTCTATCTTTTTTTCTCTCTTTTTTTAGTACTTTAGAAGTGAATTTAGGATGCAAATTATATTTTACGGTGTTAAAATGCACAAGAAAAATATATTATAAAAAGCAAAATGTAATAGATGTACATTTTTAAACTAAAAATATGTGCACTTATATTTTTAAAAGAGATCTCTTTAAAAAATATTAGTTTTGTAATGAATAAAGTACGATTAGAATGTTTATAAAATTTTTTACTTATAGTATTATATAAGTATTTTGCTTACATTAGCATGACTTAGAGTGCCATTTGTTTCTCCTGTTTTATGATGCATTTTAGTCTGTTATCCACACGGTATTTAATATGCAATTATTAAATAACTAGAAGACAGCCCGTCAAAATGACGTGTTTGCATTTTTAAAAGGATGATAAAAAATTACAACTGTGGTCAATCAGCCACTTTAGGCTTAAACAATTTTTGAAAATACAGCGATTAAACATGGAGAAAAAAATCTATATAAAAAAAAAAGAAAATTTTAACAGAAATTTGCTTTTAAAACTATAACAAAACTGTCTGGTGGATGATGGGGTTTGTAATGAACAAATCGTAAATACATAAATTTTAAAAGAATAAAGTAAGGCAAAAAAATCAATTATAAAAGATTATATTGTGAAACTACAGCCAAAAAATATCGAGAAATACTGAGAGAAAATAATAAAAATATCTAAAATGTATAAAAAATTTCCTATTTTGGCCCATTTTTTAGCTAATACTTAAAAGAAAACACTCTATAACTCGCTCTATAAGATCGAAAAGAAATGTCAACAATAAAGAGTAAACAATGAACGTGTTCAGGAGATACACGCGCTTCACGAGCAAGCTCAGGAGTTTTTACCGAGTACTATTCCGCTTTAAGATCCACTCCACGTACTCCACCCACTCCACGCACTCCACGTCTCCTGAGCGTGCGCGCACAGCGCGCATAGATCCCGAACGCGCCCGCTCTTTTTTGAGTCGTGATGGTACAAAGGAGTCATTCTAAAGATTCAATCACGGAATTTGTCATTCTTGAATGGCAACAGTATTGATTTGCTTACATTGTTTATTTGGTTTGTTTTTTCCGTAATTTCTGGTTGTTTTATTTAGAACTTAAACATTATAATTAAATAGTTTTTGTAGGTTTTAAAGAAAGTGAGTAATGAATAAATCTTTCACATGTATATTTTCATAAGTTGAACAATTAGAATATTTGTGAACAGCTCGGAATAGTTAAGCCTAACGTGGACGCAGTTGCAATAAGTTTCTTTTTCTCGTGGATGGGTTGTCCCCGGAATCGTCGTACACGGAGGGGTTTTATATATATAATATCGACACTAAAATATTCTCTGAAAAATTGTCGAACTAACAGCGTAAATTCCATTGAAATACATCCAGTATAGTAGATTAAAAATAAATCTTACAATATATTGATATTACAATCTTGGTTTATTATCAGCATTATATTTATCACGAAAAATATAAAGCAACTGATAAATCATTTTTAAATAAGTAAAAAGAAAATTTTTAAAAAGTTAGAGTTTTTAGATCACAAAATTGAACAGTTAAATTTTATTAATCAACCTAACAAACAAAATACAACCAATAAAACAGAAGCACAAAACGCACAAGCACGTGATCAAATGACCCAACAGTTTTTTCTGAGCAGTTCATCTCAACTTTTGTGTAAGGTTGGCTGTCTTATTTTTAATGCTGAATGAATTAAAGCAGATGAAATGGTCACGTGATACATTTCCTGAATATTTTGGATTTAACTGAATGGTCACTGGTATGCATTTCTATTACGAAAACCATGCTTTGGAAAGGCAAAGAAATATATTCATTGATTTTACCTGTTTTGAACCATAAAAATAATGCAGTAATCAAATTATTTTAAAATTCTTTCTTTGATAAAGCCTACTACAAGCAAAAACTCTTGAGCTCATGCGCGCAATGCGTGTAGATCTCGAGCACAGCCTCAGAAGGAAGGTCTCCATTGGGGGCATACTCAGAATTTTTTGAAAAAAATACGAATTAAACTACTCATGTAGGTAATAAAGGATCAGTGAAAATTAGCGGCGGAATTACATTATTAGATATGTAAAAAAATAAAATAGTTTGGAATAATTGGCGTGAAAAGCTGAAAGCGACGCGGGATTTGGCGAGCAGTGCATTTCCTCGCCAAAAGCAGACGATTTTAATGAATCTGAAAATTGATTTTAATTGACTTTACTGTTAAAAATCTGCAGCATTTACTGCAACGTCACTCCACTACTTTTATAGAATATCTCTCTTCTGACCAATGAGAATGCTCCATGGCACGGTAAATTGACCGTGTCATACACTCTTAATAATCTGCTGCATTTTGTTGCAACGCACTCCACCTCTTGTATATAATATCTCTATTCCAACCAATGAGAAAGCTCCATTTCACGGCCAAGTAACCGTTTTCTATACAAGCAAGAAAGTGCGTTGCAACAAAATGCAGCAGATTTTTAACAGTGTATTTTTCAATTTGGAACAATTTTAATCAATTTAAATTGTGTTTTAAATGATAAAATACATTAATTTCATTTTGTTATAAGTACATATAAACCTATATGACAGAATTACACTTAAAGTAAAGTAAAAATGCAAAACTAAAATTACTTAAACTAAATTTATTTAAATAAATTGAACATAGAAAGTTTTTTCTTTAAAAAGTATTCGAAGCGTAAAAGCGTATTTTTCAAAATTTCGTTTTTTCGCCAACCGGAGATAAATCGCCAAATAAACGAAATTTTTATTATTTTTTTACGGACGTTATAAGGAGATTCCGCCGAAATTTTTTTATAAACATGTATAACTATATGAGAATAACATTCTGTAATTTTTTCAGATTTTTCTGAGTATGCCCGTACGGAGACCTTCCTTGTCAGTAGTACTCTGTTAAAAATTTGAAACTTTTGCTGCATTGTTACTCTACCGGTTTTATAGAATATATGTTTTTTGACCAATGAGAATGCTCCATAATACAATGAAGTAATCGTTTTCTATAAAAGACGTGGAGTGACGATGCCGCAAAAGTTTCAAATTTTTAACAGTGTGCATAAAAAAGGGCTAAAATATTCTATCCCTTAAATGTGCAATGATGCTGATAAAATCTAAAGATTGCAGTGATATCTGCAGGATATATTTTAAATCTGCAAGACTACTGCTAGTCTACATTGTAAAAAATTTGACTATTTTGCTGTATGGTCACTCCCTCCTCTTTTATAGAATATTACTCTTTTGACCAATCAGAATGTTCCATGATAGCTTGAAGTAGTCGTTTTCTATAAAAGCGGTGGAGTGATGATTCAGCAAAACAGTCATATTTTTTACAGTGTAGACAATATAATACGAAAATTACGCAGATTTCGCTGTGATCGACACTTTGATTTCCGTAGCATTGTTGCACATTTAAAGGATACAGATGTTTAGCACTGTTTGGATAGTAGATTTCCACACTATATATTCAAGAAGCTGTAGTTCAAACATTTAGGATTCCAAAAATCCCTTAAATTAATTAGTTCAGCTATAATTAGGAGCAAAGTTATAGCCCACGGGATATGACCATTTAAAGAGTCACAGAAAGGTAAACAGTACATTATAATACACAAATATTAAAATGTAATATGTACACAAA
Source organism: Maratus speculifer (assembly GCA_964019185.1). Lineage (NCBI taxonomy): Eukaryota > Metazoa > Arthropoda > Arachnida > Araneae > Salticidae > Maratus > Maratus speculifer. The sequence goes on along the minus strand of OZ025293.1, from coordinate 214,206,101 downwards.
TATATAAACACCTACTATAGGGGGAATTTTAAAATTGTAAACTTTATACATAATTTTTGTGCCATATCAAAATCTTGGTTTCCATTTTTCATTATGTACGTTTCCAAGAAACATGATTTCTTAAAAAGTTTATAAGATATTGAAATAAAATTTTGTAACAAGATTCTGCCCATCTATTGGTATGTTAAGAAGAAAAATATAACTTTTGATTTTGTACAGATTAAATTAAGAGCTATTTTTATTGAAAAATACGCATAAAAAATCATGTTTTATGTACAAAATTTGGTATATGTTTGTAAATTAGATACGTATTGGAAATCCTTTGCTTTATATCGCAGGTAAGGTTTGCTAATATCGTTGAAAAAAAAAAATAAATATGTTGAAAATATATTGAATAGATTTTTCTGTAGATGGTTTGACATAAACACTATTCTTTGCTAAAATTTGACTAAATATTGCCAAAATTTGATAAGTTAATTAAAATTCCATTAAAAACTTGCATGAATTCATAAGATTATTCTCAGTTTTAACTAAAAACACATGTGATTCATAAATACATCCTATTTTTCAAAAAGTGCCCCGATGGTAAGCACTACCTTAAACATCCCTGCTTTCGGATAAGAAATATTTCCTTTCCAGGTGTAAAAGTCTCTACTATTTTTGTATCTTTGAAGGAGCAAATAACAAGGAATTGTCCTGGATACAGGTTTTGTTAAAGGCGCATATTTTGCAGTGTATTAAAAAAAAAAAAAAAAAAAAAAAAAAACCTTCGGGAAATTTATGTCTGAATTAAATAGTGCAAGATAAATACATTATTTTGCTTTCTTAAAGCGTAGGAGAGAGAGGTAGGGGAGATAGGGGTACAAGTGAACAGTTCACATAAACATAGCTTTTTCTCATAGCTGGATTAATTTCTATAAACAAAATCTACTCAATATAGTAAAGAGAATTTTTTTAAATTATGGTAATTTTTTTAATTACTTTTATAGTTCTTTTTAATAGTTTTTATAAGTTCAAGGAATTGTTCACATGTGCCTCAACGGCGGGCAGTTCTGAACTCACGTGGGGCACATGTGAACACAAGGGAAAGTTATCCTTTGACATGTATTTTATTATCTTATTCATATGTTACCATAATCATTAGTTATACTATCTGTTAAATTCAGCATAAAGGAAAAATGTCTGTATATTTCTGGGTGATATCTTTAAGCAAAAGATTATAAGATGAAAGTAAGTAGGTTTTTTTTTTTGAGGGGGGAGGGGGACTTAGATGATTGATTAAATATTGTTGAAATAAAATACAAAAATAAGTAAACTTGAAAAAATAATTAAAGCATTTAAATTTTGCTAAGGGGTTTTTATTTGAGGGGGATTTTAGGGAGGGGTCATTTAGATAATATTTATCGGAAATTTGCCGAAATGCGAAAAATTTTCACCTCTATATATGCCTTATTTACCTCTAAATTAAGGATAAAAAAGTGTTTTCTGATTATAAGATTTCTTCAAATTTAATTTCTTTTGCTTTTGAAAGGGGGGGGGGACTTATAATCGAGATTTTACTTTAGGTATAGGTTTTAAAAATTTACTTCCTTAAAATATTACATCTATATTCAAAATATCAAATAAGGTAGCTGGTTTAGAAATGGAAGTAAACTAATACTGCAAGTTTGGAACAAATGAAATAAAAAAAATTTGCAAAATTGCTTAACGTAGTATTATTTGTATTAACGATGCATAAAAAGTAGTATCGAAAACCATTAAATAAAATAATACATAACACTTATTGAATTTTAGAAAACATTAAATTTATTTAAATTACAATTAAATGTAAACGAGCTTGTTACTTAATATGTATTTGCTGACAGATGTGTTTGTAGAAGTTTCAATACAAAATTTATTTGTATGTCGCAAAATGCTTTCTATTTTAAGAAAATTATAGATATTAGAACATACATTAATTCTCACGAAGTTAACTGAAAGGAACCGAATTTCAGAATGATTATTGGGGAACTTACGTACTGTTCATATCTGTCCCAACTATTCTGTTCACAAATGCCCCACATTCCCACTAGACATAAAATGACAAATTATTAACATTTCTACATTTTAGAAGAAAAATTCTTTTTTTATCAAAAATACTTATTTGTATCCATAGTAAATGTTAAAATATTCCAGTTTAAATAAATAATGGCAAGTTGGAACTGAGATTTTACTTTTGAGATCAATAAACAGTGTTTTGGCTTCTGAGGACAAACAAAATGTCCCACATGTCTAGAAGTGCTATCATCTTTGGTAATTTTTTTGAAATAAATTTTTTTATAACATAGCTAGTGAAAAATGGCAACGTTCACATCTGCCTTATGTTCACATGTGCGCCAGTCTCCCCTATTTGTTTTCTTTCTTTTCTAAGATGCAAATACAAATTAATACAGCAATACAATTTAATACAAAATAAAACAGATTGGTCTTACACTTTCTAAGTTCGTTATTTTGGTGAGAGGTTGTGGTATTTATAGGGATAAATTTAAATTTCATTTAGCAAATGAGAATCGCAGAAGCCAAAGGATCGAAGAGGCAAAATTTAGATTTGGAGTAAATTGAGTTCAAAAATGATCCTCAATAGTAATTGGATGAATTAAAATATGAAACTGTTCTTTATTTCATAACGGAACTCTTGTTTCCATAACTCATGGAAGAAAAGTTGAATTCAGTATTTTTAAAAATTTAAGTAATTTAAAGATAAGTAGTTTAAAAAGCTTAAGAATATGACTTCTAGAATGCAACGTAAAATTGGAAATTAACTAATATTTCTTTACTTCCAAACAAACAACCTTATTTATAGGTAGCCTTGTGCACTTAGTTCATTTTTTCAGTTTTTTCACTTGCACTTCTTAGCTTCTGGGGTCTTCAAATATAATTGTGAGTGGATATGTGGTATTTATATTAAAATTTTAAAAAAATGCTGAAATCGGTCAATTAATGATATAATATATTATATTACTGTTATCATAAGTGATTATTTCTCTTTTAATCTGCAAGTTGCCTAAGAATTCTATTTTATAGCATGTCATTAAAAGTAAAATTAATAAAATGATGCATTCATCATGTCTTCCCTATTAAGGAATATTTCATGATAAATGTTTAAATAAAATGTAAAATAGTTAACTTTCTGAAATCAAATCAAAACACAAGCTTAGCGTCAAAGATCGACTGAATTTAAATATCTACACAAGTGAATGTGTTGAACTAAATTTCAAACGAACATTTTGGAGCACATTACGGACAAAGTGAACAAGTGAGCTTTTATCAATTTCTGTAGTGTCTCAGCAAAAAGAGGGGGGAAAAAAAGTCTTGACACATTTTAGACGTTTTGTTAAATATCTAGAAATATTTGTAAGGAATTATTCTGAAACTTCATGTGTGTAAACAAAATAGTATACGTCATATATTTTCGCCAAGCGTTTTCACCGAAACCCAATAGGTGACCGTCAACAAATTGAAAAAACAAAAACAAAACCGAAGATCCTTTGGATAACCCTGTCAAAACTAATGAAGCAAAAGAGTTCAAACTGCAGATTATGATTAAGGGGCTTAGTTTAATAAACTATGTTCCTTTTTATGAATATAGCATGTAAACTTGTAGAGAAATTAAGGTTTTTATAAAAACGGTCCCAAATTTCCCCAAGTTTTTTGCTTATAATTTGCAGAGTTCTTCATAAAATACAATGTTTTTTTCAGAAAATATGACAATCAACATTGTACAAAACACCCTGTAATCAGAATTAAAAAATAATAAAAATTGTTTGACAAATGAGCAGGTTTACTAAATAATTTTTTACTGCGCATGCGTCAACACTATGAAAATTTCATTTGCATATTATGTTAGATAAATGTATAGAGCAACTTATGTGAAAGTCTGAAAAACATAGCTTGAAAATTCTTAATATTATAGTCGATAGAATAAAATATAAATACGTTATTCTTAAAATAAAGCACCCCGCCAGTGGCCGAGAGGTTCTGACCTCTCAACTGGCAGACGGCAGGTGCTGGGTTCGAACCCAATCTCGGCCGTCGGTCTAACCATTCGGAGTTTACATGGTTTTCTTCTAACCTTACGTAAATACGGGTTAGATTCCCTTAGAAAGACCCCAACGAAGGGTACTCCCCTCCCCCTGGACCTATATACCTCGAGTAGATAATCGACCGACACAAAATAAAGCAAAAAGATTAAGGAGCCGTAACCAAGTATAGTACTACGTGCAATATTGTGTAGGCACTAATCAAGGAATATGGATACAGCTTCTCATAACACATTTAATAACACGTTTACTAAATTAAAAATAAATTTTGAAAAACGTCTGATTTAATAAAAATTAATCATCATAATCATCATATTATGCTTTCTGAATCAAACATGCCTAATGTCGATGCAGAAAAACTCAAGAGATTATAATGAATTATAAATTAATAATTATTAATAATATGCATCATTTTTTTAAAAGAGAAACGAAAAAATGACGATAGTATCAAAACTTGTTTTAAAATTATTAAAAAACTTAACGAAAGAAGGATAAATGAAATGTATATTTTAAATAAAAATGTGCTTTAAAATTTTCACTGTTTTAAAGTTTGAAAAAAAATACCTATATCGTATTTGCTATTCACATAAAAAAAAAAAAAAAAAAAAAAAAAAAAAAAAAAAAAAATTCCAATTTCTAAAGGAATAGGACTTTGGAAAAGAACACATGTTAGAAAATAAATAGCTTTCAGAAATTAGACCAAATAGATCTGCCAACCTTTAAAGTTTATACTTCTGTGGTCCAGCGGTTCAGATATTTTCAAAACGAAGAATACTCATACGGATAAATAGGATGCATTTATTAAATTTTTGTACGAATGTGCTTGAAGAAGATGTCGAATCATGAAAGCCAGATTCTGTGGTAATTTAATGGCAAGGTAAATCTTCATTATACGATTATATAATTTTAAAACGCTATTAAACTTTGTTAAAAATATTTTTTAAACTAACATAACAAACATGAAAATTGCAAATTGTAAAACAGAAAACTGAACTTCCAAATTATTAAAGTATGTACAATAGGCATAATTGAAAACTGAAAACTTAACTGAAAACTAGTTTTATTTTTTATTTAGTTGTGCTTTTGTTATGAGTCGTACTTTCTTTCATAACGTATCATAATTATACTTTTTTTAAAGGAAAACTTTATTTCTACAAATTTTTTTTAAAATAATGCATAATTTATTACATTTGGAATTGAAATTAGTTTTGAAATTTTTGTCAATCACTAAAAATAATTTTTTTTCAAGAATATTCAGAGAACAATGCACCAAATTGTATGATTTTATGTATTCAGGGATGTACTATAAAAACCGCTAATAAGTGAGACGTTAAATATGACGATGATGCTCTAAATTGTCAATCACTAAAAATAATTTTTTTTCAAGAATATTCAGAGAACAATGCACCAAATTGTATGATTTTATGCATTCAGGGATGTACTATAAAAACCGCTAATAAGTGAGACGTTAAATATGACGATGATGCTCTAAATTGTCAATCACTAAAAATAATTTTTTTCAAGAATATTCAGAGAACAATGCACCAAATTGTATGATTTTATGTATTCAGGAATGTACTATAAAAACCGCTAATAAGTGAGACGTTAAATATGACGATGATGCTCTAAATTGTTTCATATCACAATTACAAAATAATAATAATAATAATGATAATAATAATCTGACAATATAAGAAATTCTAGTACGAAGTTAAAACTGTTTTATGAAACTTTTTGTTTAATCATTTACTTTTGTATTTTAGTAAAATTAGAAAATACTGTTTTTACTTTAATAATATTTTACGCCTAATTTTGTACATACAGCTGTATATATTTATAAAAATAAATAAATAAATAATAAATTCTTTTCATAAAAAGATATTTACAAAGTTAACAAAATTTGAAAGAAATGTGGTTTATATTTAAAATCTTCTTCCCATTTTCCCCCAATAAATTTCCCTTTCAAACCTTTTACATTGTCCCTAATATATTTTCTTCGAAAATCATCTTTGAACAGACGATTATTTTAGCGATAAAGTCTGTAGCCACGAAATTCACTTAGATGTTTTACTAATGCACTGGGATGAGCTTTTAGATCTGGATTACGTAACATTGAGATAAGCTGCTAGAAAACTGCTCTTCTTCAGGCGCATGCGGTAATGTAAACTTTCTTAAATGCAATACTTACTAATGGCTACAAATAACGACTTCATCCTGTTTAATAACAAAGTAAATGGGAATAACAACACTGAAGTTGAACAAAATTAATGATGGGTAAGTTGATCTAAAATATGTATTTGAAAAATTATAAACAGTTAATTAATGCTTCTTCACTAAGAAAAACGTCATTTTCATGTATCTTATGTAACACGAAAATAATCGGACAAAGTTGTTAATCAAAGTTGTTAGTGCAATTTATTTTAAACGTTTATATATTATATTAGTTTCTATTTAAATAATTAATAGTTGGGAAGATTAGAAATAACTATATTATGCGTTTTTATTTGAATTTAATTTTTAACTCTAGAAACGCCATAACGGTCATTTTGACAAGTATCAAATGAAACTATTTTCATTCGAACCAGTAATTTCTTTCTAAAATATGCTAACTATGCAATGAGGAGAATTGAATCAAATATATAAGTTAAGTAGTTTTAAATAAAAATTCTGGTCTGAAATAGGAATAGAATTTCCGGAGGTTCTAATGTCAATGGTATTATACATAGTCGAATTAAAAATCTTGCGGTATACAATGACATTTGAATTTTTGAAGATATTAAAGACATAAAATTTAATTTTTGTTATTGTTGTATGTTTGGGAAAGTTTACTGACAAATACGTTTTAGGGAAGGCTCATTAGGATCTGATAACCTGCTTGCTAGTATATACAGGGTGTCCACTCTCAACGGTGGCCAATGGCTAATTTCTAAACTATTAGTCGTAGACATATAGTTCCAATTGCAGAAATGTTTTAAAAAGGTTAAAGTATTTTTAAGCAATTTAGGTTAAAAAAAAATTTAAAAAATTACGAAAATTAAATTTTTATACGGTCCTCCTGTTCTATAAGTGATATTTAGTAAGTTTTTACCATTTCCCTAACAAGTAAGACAAAAAAAAAAGTTCCATTTTTCTGCGATTAGAACTCACAAAGTAATAGTTGCTTAAAGTTGAAGCATCTTTTGCCGCAAAATAGGGGTCAGTCACAAATTTACTGGAAATAAAATAAACATCAGATATAAAATTTAACATTAAACATTGAGAATAAAATAATTTTTACAATATATTTTTTAAATTTATACTGATGTTTACATATTAAAACAAAATTTACAACTTTTACTAAAAATATAAGTAAAAAAATAAGATATTTTGTTAAATTATATTATGAAAACCAACTGTCACAATTCGTTACAAATTGACATTTATTTAAACTTCTATTAGATTAATTAACCTAATAGGAAATTGGAACCTAATAGGCCTAATTGGAACTATATGTCTATGACTAACAGTTTAGAAATTAGCCACTGGCCACCATTGAGAGTGGAGAATCCGACGAAAACTTTCGGGCACCAGTGCATAGACTTTATAGAAGAGATTCCCATGCGTATGTTCTGTAGTAAGGTAAAATAATTTTCACGTTTATCTCTCTTGTATAAATTTTAACAGTAATCATAATTATTTTAATGCCATAAACATGGCAAAATTATTTTATACATCTTATAAAAATGTATTTCATTTAGCGTATTATTTGAATGTCTGCAGATTGTTTCTTTTTAAACTAACAAAATATAGTATTATATTCACGACTACAAATACAGGGTGATTCAGCTCGTCGGTGACAAACTTTAAGGATCGATAGAGCACACCTAGACGAACATTTTTGAATAGGGAATGTAGGGTCCCTGACGCGATGGTAAGGCGCTAGGCGCTTTCGAAAATTTGGGTGCCGAAATTCGAAACGTCATAAAAACTAGGGAAATGGTTAGATTTTCTTGCTTGTTGCGTCGAAATGATTCTGTTTGTTTAGACTTTCTTCAGTACCAATTTGATAAGCGTATCTCTTAAAACATGGATAGGGGGCGCTGCAGACTTTGGAGAGCTAGACAACAACTTTAAGCCCGTTATTTTGATAATTTAACACATGCTCGCCAAAGTTTATACTCTAACTTAAAGTTTGAACCCAAAAGTAGAGCCCTGCAAAAAGCGTAAGAGCCGGAATAAAATGTCAAAGTACAGGGTGGTCGAAACTCGAAGGCTCCTAAGAGATAAACAAACAGATTTCTTGACTTATGGCATGCATTTTCATGATTCTGTTTGCTGGGGCTCTCTTAAACTCAGTTGAACGGTACAAAAAGAAACATCGATAGGGGGCGCTTTGGGCAAAAAACATAATTCGTTGACATTTCTGACGCTAACTGGAAACGGGGCGCTACGATCAGTTAGTAATAATGAAAACACATTTTCTACCTCTGCTCAACACTTCTGAATAAATTTAGACCAAAAACATCAATGATACTGGAAATTTATTTACAAAAAATAACACTACAGAAGATGCTCGAAATTTCGACCTTGGGCCATGATGCAGGCTTCGCACCTCCGTCGCATTGAGGAGTGTGTGTTTCCAACAATGCCAGGAGTATCTCTGATCTGCCCTGCAGCTGCCACAATGCGCGCCACAAGTTCTTCAGCACTGCTGACAGGTGTATGGTATACCTCGGCCTTCAGGTAACCCCAAAGGAAGAAATCCAAGCAGGTGAGGTCTGGTGATCGGGCAGGCCAGTGAACTGGACCCCCACGCCCGATCCACCGCTGGCCATACCTTGCGTTTAGATGGAGACGCACGTCGTTCGTGTAATGGGCCGGAGCTCCATCGTGCTGGAACCACATCTGGCGACGCGAACCTTCGGGTACGTGCGCCTCCTCCAGAAGCTGCGGCAGCACTTGATCCAGGAAAATCAGGTAATTTCCACCTGTCAGCCGTTCAGGTAACAAATAAGGGCCAATGAGGCAATCCCCCAGAATGCCGGCCCACACATTTACTGAGAAACGCTCCTGGGCTGCTCGGCTTCTGGTTTCATGTGGATTTTCATCACACCACACATGACTGTTGTGGGCGTTCCACATTCCCTCCCGGCTGAAGGTGGACTCGTCCGTAAACAAAATGCTGTTTACAAAACGGGGATCCCTGGATCTCATCGCCAAGTACCATCTTGAGAATTCCACTCGAGGGCCAAAATCCTGCTCTCTGAGCAACTGCACCCGCTGGATGTGGTAGGGGTGCAGATTCCGGGAACGTAAGATGCGCCACGCAGTTGCTTGCGAAATGCCAACATGTCTGGCGATATCTCTCGTGCTAAGACCTGGGTTGTCCTCAACCAGGTTAAGCACAGCCTCTTCGTTGTCGGGGGTGCTCACTGATCGCTCCCGTTCAGGCCTGCCTCCGTCGAAAGATCCCGTTGTGGACAACCTCTGGTGTACTCGAGCGAAGAAGGCATGGCAGGGGATTTGCCTGTTGGGGTAACGCTCGGCGTACAACCGCTGTGCGGCTCGTCCATTACAACCAGCAGCGCCATACGCCAAATGCATGTCAGCCAATTCAGAGTTTGTGTACCGTTCCATCCTACTACCGATCTGCAGACAAGTAACCCGAAGCTTAAGTAGGTACCGCACGTTCAAAAGACGTGTCTGCGCATACAACTACGTCATCTCGCGTTGTCGTCTACGCATTACGTATCTTTTGCATATCGATATGGTACGATATCTTTTGCATAAATCAGCAAAAAGCACCTTATGCAAATTTTATTGCGCGCATTGTGCATGATTGAAACCAGCTATGTTTGTTAAAAAAAAAAAAAAAAAAAAAAAAAAAAAAAAAAAAAAACTGCAGTTTTAATAGCTTCTTATGATAAGTAAATTACTCTCTTGTTTTGTTTCTAACTGATCGTAGCGCCCCGTTTCCAGTTAGCGTCCGAAATGTCAACGAATTATGTTTTTTGCCCAAAGCGCCCCCTATCGATGTTTCTTTTTGTACCGTTCAACTGAGTTTCAGAGAGCCCCAGCAAACAGAATCATGAAAATGCATGCCATAAGTCAAGAAATCTGTTTGTTTATCTCTTAGGAGCCTTCGAGTTTCGACCACCCTGTACTTTGACATTTTATTCCGGCTCTTACGCTTTTTGCAGGGCTCTACTTTTGGGTTCAAACTTTAAGTTAGAGTATAAACTTTGGCGAGCATGTGTTAAATTATCAAAATAACGGGCTTAAAGTTGTTGTCTAGCTCTCCAAAGTCTGCAGCGCCCCCTATCCATGTTTTAAGAGATACGCTTATCAAATTGGTACTGAAGAAAGTCTAAACAAACAGAATCATTTCGACGCAACAAGCAAGAAAATCTAACCATTTCCCTAGTTTTTATGACGTTTCGAATTTCGGCACCCAAATTTTCGAAAGCGCCTAGCGCCTTACCATCGCGTCAGGGACCCTACATTCCCTATTCAAAAATGTTCGTCTAGGTGTGCTCTATCGATCCTTAAAGTTTGTCACCGACGAGCTGAATCACCCTGTATTACAATAGCAAGATATATTAACAATAAAAATGAAACTGGCTTAATGCATTCAAGATCCCAAAATCAAGCTCATATAATTATTTAGAAATAGATTATTTTCTCAACTATTTACTAAGAGCCTAATGAATGCTGTAGGGGGCCCAAGGCCCAGCATTTTTTCAGAGCCATCTCTTACCAAAATAGTAGCTGGATTTCTTTCTTTTTTTTTTTTTTCAGGGGGGAAGACTGGGTGTATTCGAGGGGCATTAGGCTATTTTATGCAGGGCCTTCGCGAAGACGTTTTATTGGTGGAGAAGAAGCCTTAAATTGCCAAGTCAAGATTCAGTATTTGCCAACTCATTGAAAAGCAAACATGAATAGTTCTCGGCGTTTGCCAACTAGTTTTATAATTTTACCAAATTATCACAATTAGAAAATGTAAAACGGTTTTTATTTGTAAAAAGCTTAATGTTTCTAATTATATTGATAACTTTTATCTAATCTATCAGAAATAGAAAATGTATTATAATTTTTTATTAAAGTTTTGAACTAATTTGCTAGTTCAGTTTGTAAGTTTGCCAACTGTAACAGCATGTGCAAACGTTTGGGGGGGGGGGGGAGGTTCCCCTCTTAGCGAGGCCCCTGATCATATGGTCTCATTGCATTACATCTTATAGGATATTTAATGTAATAAATACAAATAAAGTATTTAAATGAACTATGATTCCTCAAGTAGAAGATACTTACAATATTGACTACGAAAGAAAGGAGACTTCCGATGTAAATGGGCCCTGTGCAAATTGCCGCCCCAAATTTAGTTTGCTCTTTCAAGGTGTACCAAGGAATATCTAATTTTAATAAATAAATAAAAATTTTTAAAAACCGTACTGTTAAGAAAATTTTTATTTTGATTTGTAACATTTAAATAAAAAGTTTTTTTTTTTTACTTTTTAATGCCAAAAAATGTTAAATTCATAAAATTAAAGTTATAACTCGGTAAGTTTTACTTGTGAAAAAAAATAATAAACGATTATTGTTTTACTTATTAGTACACGAAAAAAGTTTACTAAATATATATTACTTTAATCCCATAAAAATTTCTGTAAATTTTAAAAATAACATTTTTTTTAACATCTTTTAAAACATGTTTCCTGTGAACTATACCAGTTTAGGAAATTAGTCATTAAACAAGAATTAGAGATGGCACTCTTACATATTATTTGTCATGATTTTTAAAATTTCGTAATCAAAAGTTCATTGATTTACACAAATTTTCCCCTCAAATAACAAATCTGCCAGTACCAGGTTTAAATTTTTATTAATAAAAGATTATTAATGTAACTTATAGTACTATTAAAGTTTTAATGAAGCAGAATGGAGAAGGATATAATTTAGGATTATTTTAAAAATCATTAAAATCTTAACTGTTCTGTTCAGCTAGTATCAAACGTTTTGACACGTTTAGAAATTTATTTTTTAACGAAAAGATATAAAATTGGAAAACCTGATTATGGAAGAGACTTGAAATCGAACTATATTTTCCAATTTTTTAATCAGTTTAAAAAAAATGATCAATAAATTAGCTATTGAGTTATAAGCGATTTTGTTCACGTGGCAGACACGTTTTCCAGCTTAATTTGAATGGTTATTCTTCTTCCGCGTGGAAATTCAGTTCAAAACGAGCATTTTAGAGCTCTGCACGGGCCGGAAATTCCAGGCCCGTTTAAATTTTTATATTTTAGGCCCGGCCCGTACAAAAATCACCAAAAACAGGACCTGCCCGGCCCGGCCCGTTTCGGCCTGTTACAATTTCTACGATTTCTAAAAAATTCAGATTTTTATCATATAACTAAGATTCCTTTAAAGAATACTGCATACATATCTATGGAATGATTTTACAGTATATTTTACAGCAAATACACATTAACAATATTAATGATTACTTAGATTCTTAGGCTTTCAACATTCGAATAAAGATTCATTAAAAAATTAATGTGGCTGAGAATAAAAGAAAAAAGAAAGAAAGCTAAAAACATCGTTAATTTTGAAGCTGTTTAATAAAAGAAGGTTTATAAATATATTTCTATATCATTTTATTATGAATTTCGAATCCAAATTCATTCTTAAATTCAAAGAAGCTCCTTTCTGATACATTTCTAAATTCATTTTTTTCCCTCAGAAACGCATAAGATTAGCAGATATCTTTATTCAGAAACTATATAATCGAATGGCGTTATCCATTTTTTGGTACAAGCAATTTAAGAATACTGCAAACAAATACTGCCATAATTAGCGTTTTGGTTAGAATTTCCGGAAGCAATAGCAAGGGAAGTGAGAAAAACCTGCAATCATTTGAAAAACTATTATATCTCAACAAGGTTATGCAAGTATTTTATTTACCAAAAATGAAAAACGCTATTCGATTCCAAATCCCTTCAATAGTTAGGCACTTTTATACTTTTACAATTTAAAATTAATCAGAAAATGAGTCAAACTTTCGCATTATTGAGAAATTAATTTAAAAATCATCAAGAAGTATGTATCCGAAGGCTAAGCTAACATAAGTTCCTTATCGCTGTTAATAATATTACAAATCATGTTTTCTGCCAATAATTAAGTCTAGTACCGGTCCGGCCACTCTATATGTAGAAAATAATGCAAGCTTGATCTCGGACCGGCATGAGTCAGCTAAAAAAAATATTAAAACGGGTTACACATAATGTAATTCTCCGATGCCAATACACTGTGCATTTTTATATTGATAATGTCAAACTAGTATGGCCACATTTATACTTATTCTCGTTAAAACCATTTTCGTTGAAAATAGCTCATATTTTATCGTTTCTGCTTAAATCTTCAGAACGAGCCGGCAGGCCCGAAATTTTTTTTTATCGGCCGGCCCGTCTGGTCCGTTAAATTTTTTTCCGGCCCGGCCCGTCTGGGCCGTTCAATTTTTTTGCCGGCCCGGCCCGTTGAAAAAACTGTTCCAAATCTGCCGGGCCGGGTTCGGGCCACGGACCAAGCCCGGACCCGTGCAGACCTCTAGAGCATTTTGGCGCTATTTTCTTAAAATTCTATTGTGTTTGAGGGAAAAAAAGGGAAAATGAGTGCGACTGAATAGTTTCTGAACACCCCCCCCCCCCACCCACTAGTTTCATGCATTTCCGAACAAAAAAATATAAAAACTTATGTCATAAAGTTGCCCCTTTTGATTTAAGAACAGCCTTAATATGTTAAGTTTTTCTTTCACAACATAATTTTCATCCATTCATGTATTTGAAATTCTATTTCAGATACCAAATAACTGATCCAATATTTCTACTTAAAAATTTGCTTTTTTTAAATAAAAAAAAAAAAATGGTAAAAAATAATAAAAAAATATTTTGAAGATGAAAATCGTAAAGTCAAATATAACCTATTAAGTGTATTTATATTTTACAGGAGGTCATCTATTATTAACAGGATATTTCATATTTATAGATAAATAAAACCTTAAAACTATATTTGAAGCAGATGTGTTGATTTAATACGAAATTAGAAAATCGTAATCTTATGTGGTTGAATAATTTTGAGATTTAAGGGTATTGCAAGAGTTTTCCTCGAAATTTTCTAACTTACAAACTCATTTTTAAGCGTAAAAACATGTTACTTACAGACATGACTATTGAATTAATTTTAAATTTATTAATCTTTCATTTTTAAATAACTGAATCGCATGTTGAATTATAAGCAATTGTTGTTTGATGACAATTTTAAAGCGGTCTCACATCTAAAAATTCAGTTCAGAGCGGTTTACGGAAATTCAGTTCAAATGCTAAATGTTTTTACCATCATTTTGTGAAATATTACCTCATATGAAAATTGGTAATACCATTCGATTTCATAGTTTCTAAATACCAATGTCTGTCACTTTCATGGAAGTACAAGCTAATATGAATTCTAGAAAGTAACCAGTTTGGATTTGAAAACAGTCTTAATGTTGCTTTCAAATTTAAAGAAGCTAATTTCTGAAACATTTCTGAATTCATTTTTGCTTGAAAACACATTAAACTAGAAGGTTTTTATTCAGAAACTAATCAAATTACTTTTCCATTTTATGGTAAAAGCATATGATTTTGCATTTGGATTTGAAAACAGTCTTAATGCTGCTTTCAAATTTAAAGAAGCTATTTTCTGACACGTTTCTGAATTCATTTTTGCTGGAAAACCAATTAGAAGGTATTTATTCAGAAACTAATCGAATTACTTTTCCATTTTTGGTAAAAGCATATGATTGTACAGAAAATATTTCCATACATATATATGTATGTGTGCGTATAAAACTTTTTGTGAGGTGAAAAAAAAAACATTGGGTCATTCCATGAGGTTTTGTAACGTGAGTTATCAAGATTATAACTGCAAAATTGTTGACCACTGTTATTTTCAAAAAAAATTTCTTGGCTTTATTCAATTAAGGCCCTACATCAGTAACGCTCCGAGATAGAACGTCTAATGTTATTTCAATGGAAGAAATTTATCGCTTTCATTCCTTTGCATTTTGCTCAAATTTAATATTTTTTGTTGTTTTGAAAACCTGTAGGTTTAAACTATGCACGTCATTCTGAAATTTTATTTCTTTTTTTAATTTTAAGGCGATACAAGTGCGTTATTTTATAGTCTTTAAAATTCACCTTTAATGTCTTATTACGAAAAATCTGTTTGACATTTTAAAATTTGGTAAAACAGCATGCAGAGTTTAATTATTTAGCTTTCAGAAAATGTTTTTTATTTTGATTTTTACAAAAATTTAATCTATGCTATTTGTATAAAAAGTTGAAATACTTTGATTTAAAAGAGTCGAAAATGGTGTTTAACTCCGCCTTTAAAAGGGAGACGCCTTAAAAGTAATTAGGGTGAAAGACGATATGGGTTTACCTCCAGGGAGTCTTACAGGGACGAAGGTGTAAAATCTTGCCTGTGGCTATTAGTAAAATGTTGTTTGCTGGTTTAGGATAAAAAAATAAAAACATCCTTTCCTGAATGCATGATAGTTCGATCAAAAAATGAATTTCAGAAATGATGTAAATAGATGTTGATTTCAAAAAGTTTCTTTAACTAGGCATTCAATCTCAAATGTACTTTAAAAGCATTATTGATTTCGAATAAAAACACATTTAACATTTTTATTATTTTTCTTCCATATAATTTGAAGTTTAATTTCTAAAAAAGATTCTTTAATTGCGGACAACATCAAAATGAAATATTCGTTAATTTATAAAAAATAATAGAATTAACTTTTTGTCATCTGCAGACGACAAAGGGAAAAGAAGAAAGGGCAGAAAGAAAATAACAATGGTTCTGACATTAAAAATGAATAGATATATTCGCGAATAAATACATTTGTATTAAATTTTTCTTATCATTCTTTTAGACAATTCTTTATGAATTAGTTTAAATGTTCCTTTTCATAAATATTTCATAAATATTTCTATTTTAATCAATAAAAGTTTGCAGTATACCCACTCTAAAGTAATTATTATGCAATTCATGATTAAATTGGATAACACTAATTTAAAAGATAGAAATATATTTATTTTGACACTTCTATCGAAAATTATGACTAATTTACAATACTTTAGAAAATATATTCTGTTGCGGTAAAATTCACATCCGTAAATGATATATTTATGCTTTATTGTATATAAATTGTCTTTCCTTTGTTTTTCCTTTTCAGAAAGATAAACGAATGATTTTTAAAGTTTTTATACTATTTTAACTAAATAATACGCATATATTCCAAAGCCTGTCATAGTCTAACTGATCTAAGTTTTAGAATAGCGGTTTTTTCAGTCACGCAAAAAGACAAACTCAATTATACTAAACCTATGGAAGATTTTTTTAAAGATACCATATTTTCATTCCAATTTTTAATTATTTTTTTTCTGCATAGTATAGCTGACGATGGTTTGTATAGAGGCCGCTTTTTACTTTTTTCGATACAGATTGTAGATTTTAAAAATGAGGATAATATCACTTTTGAAAACGGTTCCGAAAATGAAACTGTCCTGTAAAGAAAATTAAAAAAGTAGAAAAAGGCCTTTGAAGAGATCGCTCTGAGCTATTAAAGGGGAAAAATATTAAAATGCAGACGAGACTTATTTATAAATTTCGACCGTTGGATTATCGTCGAAAGAATTATCATAAGCTAGTAAATTGTTTCGTTTGATTAAAGTTTATATATATATATATATATATATATATATATATATATATATATATATATATATACACCCGTAAAATAAATCGAAAAAATAGAAAATGGCCTTTGTGCAAATCGATATCAACTAGGCAAAGTAAAAAAAAAAAAAAAAAAACTATTAAAACACAGACGATAAACTTTTATAAATTTCTTTCATAGCATTAGTTTTAAAGCGAAGGCATTTTAAAATTCCCCTAAACAAAGTCAAAAAAGTACAAAACGGTCTTTGTACCAAAAGATCTGAGATATCGAATGCCAAATAATAATTTACAAATATTAAAATGTAGAAGAGATATTTTTATAAATTTCTACCATTGGATTTCACTTCACTGAAGTAGCTTTTTAAAAATTCCCTTAAAGAAAGTCGAAAAAGTACAAAACGGTCTTTGCACAGAAAGATCTCAGCCATCCCATGACAAAAAAATCATTTAAAATAATTAAAATGTAGAAGAGATATTTTTATAAATTCCTACCATTGGATTTCATTTGACTGAAGTAGCCTCTTTAAAACACCTGTAAACAAAATCAAAAAAGTACAAAACGGTCTTTGTACCAAAAGATCTGAGATATCGAATGACAAATATATTAATTTACAAATATTAAAATGTAGTAGAGATATTTTTATAAAATTCTACCATTGGATTTCACTTGATTGAAACAGCTTTTATAAAATTCCCTTAAACAGAGTCGAAAAAGTACAAAACGGTCTTTGCACCGAAAGATCTGAGATATCGAATGCCAAACAATAATTTACAAATATTAAAATGTAGAAGAGATATTTTTATAAATTTCTACCATTGGATTTCACTTCACTGAAGTAGCTTTTTTAAAATTCCCCTAAACAAAGTCAAAAAAGTACAAAGCGGTCTTTGTACCAAAAGATCTGAGATATCGAATGCCAAATAATAATTTACAAATATTAAAATGTAGAAGAGATATTTTTATAAATTTCTACCATTGGATTTCACTTGACTGAAGTAGCTTTTTTAAAATTCCTCTAAACAAAGTCTAAAAAGTACAAAACGGTCTTTGTACAGAAAGATCTAAGCTATCCAATGACAAAAAAATCATTTAAAAATATTAAAATGTAGAAGAGATATTTTTATAAATTTCTACCATTGGATTTCACTTCACTGAATTAGCTTTTTTTAAAATTCCCTTAAACAGATTCGAAAAAGTACAAAACGGTCTTTGCACAGAAAGATCTCAGCCATCCCATGACAAAAAAATCATTTAAAGATATTAAAATGTAGAAGAGATATTTTTATAAATTCCTACCATTGGATTTCATTTGACTGAAGTAGCCTCTTTAAAACACATGTAAACAAAATCAAAAAAGTACAAAACGGTCTTTGTACCAAAAGATCTGAGATATCGAATGACAAATATATTAATTTACAAATATTAAAATGTAGAAGAGATATTTTTATAAATTTCTACCATTGGATTTCACTTGACTGTAGTAACTTTTTTAAAATTCATCTAAACAAAGTCGAAAATGTAAAAGACGGTCTTTGTACAGGAAGATCTAAGTTATCCAATGACAAAAAAATCATTTAAAAATTATAAAATGTAGAAGAGATATTTATATAAATTTCTACCATTGGATTTCACTTGACTGAAATAGCTTTTTTAAAATTCCCCTAAACAATGTCGAAAAAGTACAAAACGGTCTTTGTACCGAGAGATCTCAGCTATCCAATGACAAAAAATCATTTAAAAGTATTAAAGTGTAGAAGAGATATTTTTATAAATTTCTACCATTGGATTTCATTTGCCTCTTTAAAACACCTGTCTTTAAAACAAAATCAAAAAAGTACAAAACGGTCTTTGTATCGAAAGATCTGAGATATCGAATACCAAAAACTATTTTAAAAATATTAAAATATAGAAGAGATATTTTTATAAATTTCTTTCATTGGATTTCACTTGACTGAAGTAGCTTTTTTAAAATTATCCTAAACAAAGTCGAAAAAGTACAAAACGGTCTTTGTACCGAAAGATCTGAGACATCGAATGCCAAAAAATCATTTAAAAATCTTTAAAAGTAAAAAGACATATTTATAAAATTCTACTATAGGATTTTGCTTGAATGAAGTAGCTTCTTTAAAATACCTGTAAACAAAATCAAAAAAGTACAAAACAGTCTTTGTTCCGAAAGATCACAGCTATCCAATGCCAAAAAAATCATTTAAAAATATTAAAATGTAGAAGAGATATTTTTATAAATTTCTACCATTGGATTTCCCTTGACTGAAGTAGCCTCTTTAAAACACCTCTAAACAAAATAAAAAAAATACAAAACGGTATTTGTACCTTAAGATCTCAGCTATCCCATGACAAAAAAATCATTTAAAAATCTTTAAATGTCGAAAAGACATATTTATAAAATTTTACTATAGGATTTCGCTTGACTGAAGTAGCCTCTTTAAAACAGCTGTAAAAAAAAAAAAAAAAAGGTCTTTGTACCGAAAGATCTCAGCTATCCAATGACAAAATTCATTTTAAAATATTAAAATGTAGAAGAGATATTTTTATAAATTTCTACCATTGGATTTCATTTAACTGAAGTAGCCTCTTTAAAACAACTGTAAACAAAATCAAAAAAGTACAAAACGGTCTTTGTACCAAAAGATCTGAGATATCGAATGCCAAATATATTAATTTACAAATATTAAAATGTAGAAGAGATATTTTTATAAATTTCTACCATTGGATTTCACATCACTGAAGTAGCTTTTTTAAAATTCCCCTAAACAGAGTCGAAAACGTACAAAACGGTCTTTGTACCGAAAGATCTGAGCTATCCCATGACAAAAAAATTATTTAAAAATATTAAAATGTAGAAGAGATACTTTTAGAAATTTCTAGCATTGGATTTCACTTGACTGAAGTAGCTTTTTTAAAATTCCCCTAGAGAAAGTCGAAAATGTAAAAAACGGTCTTTGTACAGAAAGATCTCAGCCATCCCATGACATAAAAATCATTTAAAAATATTAAAATGTAGAAGGCATATTTTTATAAAATTCCTACAATTGGATTTCACTTGACTGAAGTAGCTTTTTTAAAATTCCCCTAAACAAAGTCGAAAAAGTACAAAACGGTCTTTGTAGAGAAAGATCTAAGCTATCCAATGACAAAAAAAATCATTTAAAAATATTAAAATGTAGAAGAGATATTTTTATAAATTTCTACCATTGGATTTCACTTGACTGAAGTAGCTTTTTTAAAATTCCCCTAAACAAAGTCGAAAAAGTACAAAACAGTCTTTGTACCGAAAGATCTGAGATATCGAATGCCAAAAAATAATTTAAAAATATTAAAATGTAGAAGAGATATTTTTATAAATTCCTACCACTGGATTTCACTTGACTGAAGTAGATTTTTTAAAATTTCCCTAAACAAAGTCGAAAAAGTACAAAACGATCTTTGTAGAGAAAGATCTAAGCTATCCAATGACAAAAAAAAAAAAATCATTTAAATATATTAAAATGTAGAAGAGATATTTTTATAAATTTCTACCATTGGATTTCACTTGACTGAAGTAGCTTTTTTAAAATTCCCCTAAACAAAGTCGAAAAAGTACAAAACGGTCTTTGTACCGAAAAATCTGAGATATCGAATGCCAAAAAATAATTTAAAAATATTAAAATGTAGAAGAGATATTTTTATAAATTCCTACCACTGGATTTCACTTGACTGAAGTAGATTTTTTAAAATTTCCCTAAACAAAGTCGAAAAAGTACAAAACGATCTTTGTACCGAAATATCTCAGCTATCCAATGACAAAAATTCATTTAAAAATATTAAAATGTAGAAGAGATATTTTTATAAATTTCTTCCATTGGATTTCACTTGACTGAAGTAGCTTTTTTAAAATTCCCCTAAACAAAGTCGAAAAAGTACAAAACGGTCTTTGTACCGAAAAATCTGAGATATCGAATGCCAAAAAATAATTTAAAAATATTAAAATGTAGAAGAGATATTTTTATAAATTCCTACCACTGGATTTCACTTGACTGAAGTAGATTTTTTAAAATTTCCCTAAACAAAGTCGAAAAAGTACAAAACGATCTTTGTACCGAAATATCTCAGCTATCCAATGACAAAAATTCATTTAAAAATATTAAAATGTAGAAGAGATATTTTTATAAATTTCTTCCATTGGATTTCATTTGACTGAAGTAGCTTTTTAAAAATTCCCTTAAAGAAAGTCGAAAATGTACAAAACGGTCTTTGTACCGAAGGATCTCAGCTATCCAATGACAAAAAAATCATATAAAAATATTAAAATGTAGAAGAGATATGTTTATAAATTCCTACCATTGGATTTCCTTTTATTTAAGTAGCTTTTTTAAAATTCCGCTAAACAAGGTCGAAAAAGTACAAAACGGTCTTTGTACCGAAATATCTGAGATATCGAATGCCAAAAAATAATTTAAAAATATAAAAATGTAGAAGAGATATTTTTATAAATTTCTTCCATTGGATTTCACTTGACTGAAGTAGCCTCTTTAAAACACCTGTAAACAAAATAAAAAAAGTACAAAACGGTCTTTATACCGAAAAATCTCCGATGTTCAATGCTAAAAAAATCATTTAAAAATATTAAAATACAAACGAGATATCTTAAAAATTCCTATCTTGGGATTTCGCTCTATTGATGTAAGCCACTATAAAATACTCGTAACAAAATCGAAAAAATATAAAACGATCTTTGTACAGTTCAATGATCTCAGCTATTCAATGCTAAAAAATCATTTAAAAATATTAAAATGTAGAGGAGATTCTTTGGAAAATGTTTAATGTGCAATCTCTGACATAATAATCACGATCTGTATGTTGTCTTTTAAAATTACATATAAATTTCACTTGAAACTATCTAACAAAAAAGGTCAATGTCGACTTGTTTTAAAACGGATCCGACTGTTTTGGTCAGAAATGATCTCGAAGAAACTATCCAAATGCACATATCCCTCGGGCTATCAGTATTGAAAAGGTGCGAGAGTTTTTCGCATTTACTAATGACTTTTTTCTTCCTGGGGTATCTTATCCCCTTTTTATCGCCTGGAGGTAAAGGGTGGCGTGAGATGACCATTTTCTTATTAATTACAAGCTTGGAAAATATCATTGGTCTTTTAAAGTGTCAATCTTTGGGTTCGGGATACGCCTTCCTGGTGGCAACACGCATAGGTTTGTGATCGGATTTTGAGTTTCGGTTTGACTGATGCAGGCTCTTAATGAGGTATCCCCGATAAAATAAGTCTCATTTCTTAAAACGAAAATATTGGTAGAAAAAATCGTAGCTGGTAACTCACGTTACAGGCATGCATGGAATTACCCATTATTGATAGCCAAAATTATCGATAAAGAGCCCAATTTAGTGAATTAACACTAACAGAAAAGAGTCTTTCTAACAAAAGAAACTGTCACTTGTAAAAAAGTACAAGAGACGTGCCCATAAGTACAAGAGACGGGAGCGACAATGATATCCGGTCCCCGTGACGCCGAGTGCAGTTCATACAGGGGGAGTAAAAGAAGGGTCTGCAAAGGTGCAGTTATCCGGTATCCGCAGGTTAATCAAAATCGTTTTTGGTTTTTGAGAAAATAATGGCAGGAAACTGCAATTTTAATAAATATTTTCTAAATCATTTTATCAAATTTGGACTCTTCTTAGAATTGAGCCTAAGGCCATGGCCTAGTGTCGCTGTGCAGTAATCTGGCCGTGTATTTACACTAGTTCTGTAAAAGTAACAATAAAATGAATACCCGTATGATGTGGATATTTTCGAACTCGTTACCAGTTAGAAAGTATTTGTTACTTGTTACTTTCGTTACTGTTCAGAAACCTGGTATTAACAATCATCGTATGTACTACAAAACTGCAGCAAATCTAATTTTTATATATCATACAGGAGTCTTTAGAAGTATTTGTTACTATTTTAACTTAAAAACTGTGTTTACTCATCACATATTGATATATGTGATGCCACCTGTACGTAAAACTTACATTTAATAAATTTTCTAAGTTTTAATGAAAAAGTGCAAACAAAATTAAAATACAATGCATAACTGTTCTATATAACATGCCTAAATTATAGAATTTATCACTTATGAAATAAAGAAAAATCGGAGAAAATAATTTAGGAAGAGTAAAATTTTACCAATTTATACAACAAAGCTATGAAATTAAAATTACACTAACAAAATATTTTTACAAGCAAATTTTCTTACTAATTTTGCTCGAAAAGTAATTATGTATTATGAAAATTCAATTTCTATATATTTTTTTTTAAATATGTTTAATTTCTTAGATGATCACCCTATCAAATAACCCTGTACTTCAGTAACATTATTATTTCTGAAATTTTTGATTTACATTTGAAAATATTTTTTTACAAGTCTGAAATTTAAAAACATGCCAACAAAAATATTTTTAAAAGCAATAAATAAATAAATAAATAAATAATAAAAAATAATAAATAAACTTTATCATAAAAACATTTTTAAGCAACCTAAAAATTAGTCTTTATCATGAAAATATTTTTTTTTTCAAATATAAAACATAAATACACGTATAAACATGGGTATAGTGGAGGGTATGCGGAGGTATAGTCGTATATCTCATGGATTTTTTTCTAGAAGCTCCGTATATCCTCTGTTTCTCAAATAAATGCTATAACATAGACTCTAGGCATGACGTTCAGCACTTTAGCGTACTCCCTCTGGATATAGCGTATACTTTCTGGTATTTTTACGACTTCATCCTTGCGAATAAAGATATCTTTATAGCTAAATAAATAAATAAGTAAAGCAAAACTGTAAATATTTAATTGCTGGAAAAAATTTAGAACATTTAAAAGAAATGTTTCATTTTAGACTTTATTGGCCCCACCCGAGAGGTTCTGACCTCAAACTGGTAGACGGTAGGTGCTGGGTTCGAACCCAATCGCGACCGTCGGCCTAACCGTTCGGAGTTTTCCGTGGTTTTCTTCGAACCTTGCGTAAATACGGGTTAGGTTCCCTTAGAAAGACCCCCACGGAGGGCATCCCATCCCTTAGGGCCTATGTCCCATAGTGTAGATAATTGGCCGACATACATACAACAACAACAACATTTATACTTTATTATTTTATCAGCCAACAGTTTACATCACTCATTTAAAAATTTTTTGATTTACGTTTAAAAATTGTATTTTTTCCATTCTTTTGGTTTGATGAAGAGTGTCTTTCAGATAGTATGTTACCTGATTTTGAAAATATTTTTTCAAATGATACGGATGTAGACATCATTGATAAATATTTTTTGCTAAATCTTCAAGCTCCGGGAAACTACCATATGATAAACGATGCTTTACCAATAAATGTTTTTTTTTTTTTACTCTTTGTTGAATCCCTTTTAACTGAATACTTCGCTTAGCGCAGATATAATCACATTTTGCTTTATCATTTAATGCTTCAAAAAATATGTCCACAGTTTACTTCTTTTATCTTTTCACTATAAGAGAAATAACTGAATCAACAAACCCAAATGAAATCCAAATCATTTGAGATTTGAGAATGACTCATACAAACAGAATACACTATCTACCAATAAGTATTTGGAAACTTTCAAATTTTGACATTTTGTCAAATATTTAAAAATATACTTGTCGGATTCTTTTGAAACTTCAGGCTTTTGAAGATTATGTCTGACCTCATATTTATCAACATCCATTTGATAAGCAAGGCAATAGGAATGCCGACAAAAAATTCAAGAATATCAGAAATATTTGGGATCACCCTGTACATGGAAATGCACAAAACGATTTATCGCTGCAGAATACAAATATGTGGATGCTGCACAACATGTACACTGATTTTTGTAAGAATAGCATGTATATTCAGGGAAAAAGAGTGATTATTTTATTAAAAATATTCAAAAATTCTGGTATGTTTTTTGTTTATATCATGCAGGGTTTTTGAGCAAATCTAACGCAAATTTCAGAAATATTGGCAAAATCTATTAGAAAAAATATAACGCAATTGGAATATAAATATATTAAATATTTTATGAAATACGAGGAATTTTATGAAATAATTTTTATCTGCGCATGCGCGAACGATAAAAACGATTTTTTACATCATTTCATAGTCAATTCTATGGAGTAACTTATAAAAAAATCCAATCAAATATCGTGAAAATTCAAAGATATCATTATTATAAGTAAGCTGTTTTTACATTGCTCTCTAAAAAAGGCTGAATGATAAGGGATTCTTCACAAATTGACATTTTTTAATAACTGACTTTTAGGAAAAAATTAGTACTATTTAATGAATACAATATCTAACACAATATTGCTGCTAATAAGTATCTTGACATTTGTGATAGAAAAGGAAAAGAGCTTTTATTCTTTTCTATCACAGATGTCAAGATACTTATTAACAGAAATATTGTATTAGATATTGTATACATTAAATACCAATTTTTTCCTAAAAGTCAGTTTAATAAAAAATGTCAATTTGTGGAGAATCCCTTATCATTCAGCCGTTTTTAGAGTGCAATGTAAAAACAGCTTACTTATAATGATATCTTTTTGAATTTTCACGATATTTGATTGGATTTTTTTATAAGTTACTCCATAGAATTGACTATTAAATGATGTAAAAGAATAGTTTTTATCGTTCACGCATGCGTAGATAAAAATTATTTCATAAACTACTCATATTTCATAAAATATTTAATATTTATATTCTAATTGCGCTATATTTTTTCTAATAGATTTTACCAATATTCCTGAAATTTGCGTTAAATCTGGTCAAAAACCCTGCATGATATAAACAAAAAACATACTAGAATATTTGAATTAAAAAAAACGCTCTTTCTCCATGAATATACATGCTATTCTTACAAAAATCAGTGTACATGTTGTGCAGTATCCACATATTTGTATTCTGCAGCGATAAATCGTTTTGTGCATTTTCATGTACAGGGTGATCCCAAATATTTCTGTTATTCTTTAATTTTTTGTCGGCCCCCTAATTGCCCTGCTTATCAAATGAATGTTGATAAATATGAAGTCAGACATATAATCTTCAAAATCCTGAAACTTCAGAAGAATCCGACAAGTATATTTTTAAATATTTGACAAAATGTCAAAAATCGAAAGTTTCCAAATACTTATTGGTAGATAGTGTACACTGATATGGAAACGACTGACGCCGAATTGGCTGAGTCCGAACACAATTTCGCATCTTTCACTGCGTTCGACTGTCTGGCTGCGTTTGAAGTTAGTTTCACTTTGTTCGGTTGCGTATTGACACAGTAACGACTAATGAGTCTCATTTCTAACTAACAATTCGGTACTTCGTATCTTGGAGAATACCCGTTACTTAATAACGAACGTGCGGTTTGCAACTGCTCTACTATTTACTTATGTTCTTTACACTTCTAAATTAATATTAAAAAATTACAAAAACAAATACCGTTCCATTTAATACAAGATCACAATATATTTTTTTACAGTTTTAACAACTACGATATTTCCATAAGGGTATTTTTTATAAATCTAATTATTTTCGCAATATTTTACCCCCTAGTCCCCCCAAAAACAAAAATTACCAATTTTTAGATACTTCTATTTTTATAAGAAAGCATTTGATTCGTAAAAATTTTGGAATTCTGATTTTTGACGGATTTACACGTTTCACGGGTAGGAGAACCCGAATTTTTTTTTTTTTTTTTTTCAAGATGTTTGTTTCTGAGTCTGTCTGTAAGTATTTGAAATAAATTTTGTGGGCGCTCAAGAAATAATGCACAGAATTTAATTTTAAAAAATGTATTCAGTTAGTCCCTGACATAAATTGATGCTGATTAGTTTTGGGTGTAAATCGCTCAACATGTTGCACTGCTATGCAGCATTTCCCCAAATTTCCGCAATGGCTGTATCGCAAGAACTAATACACACATTTTCATCAAACTTCATATTCAGTTAGTCTTTGACATAAAGTTTTTTACATTTTGGTGTAAATTGCTCAAATGATGACGATGCTTTGATGCATTATTTACGATTTTCCTCAGTACCTCAGTCGCCAAAAGTAATGCAAGGATTTTCATCAAATTTCAGATTTAGTTCGTCCTTCACATGAATTGACGTTTTTTACTAAGTTAGTATGCTAAAATCTAAAACTGATGTATTTATACACTCAGGAACATTGAAAATAGCGACCCAAGAAGAAAGCTATGTACAATTACGAAACTTTGCAAATAAGTACAGCGTAATGTGATATGCAAATGATGCAATTTTTGTGCCAATACGCATGCTCATACACGCCGAGATGGCGCTACAATCAGGAAGAAGGTGCTATATAAGCCAGCGCAAAATCGAAGATTCATAAACGCGACGATTACCTACTGATTGAAGGAAGACTTTGGTAAGCGAAACATGCCAGGTAAACGTGCTAGAAGACATTTTTCACAGTTAAGCAAGTTTGAGAGAGGCCTGATCATCGGAATGAAAACTGCAGGCTGGTCGACGCGCCGTGTTGCTGGCCAGGTGGATCGTTCGGAGTGTGCCGTTAGAAAATGTTGGGAGCAGTGGACACGAGAAGGTACCCACGTGCGGAGAATCGGGTCTGGAGCGACCAGAAAGACCACGAGAAGAGAGGATCGAAGGATCGTGCGGCAAGCACTCGTGGACCACACAGTGACTCGTTCAACGATTCGAGCAGACGTAGGCGTAGCAATTGTTCCCCAAACAATTTCCAGACACCTTGCAGAAGCAGGTCTAAAATCCAAGCGCCCTTTTCGTGCACTCCCTTTAACACCGGAACATCGGCGACTGCGTCTACAGTGGTGCCAAGCCAGATCAACGTGGAATGTCACAGATTGGCAAAAGGTTGTGTTTAGTGATGAATCCCGGTTTGTTTTGGGGACAGATGACAACCGTGTACGGGTGTGGAGGCGCCCTGGTGAGCGGTACAATTCCTCCCACACTGTTCCACGTCACACTGCCCGCACAGCTGGTGTAATGGTTTGGGGGGCCATAGCCTATGATAGCCGGTCCACTCTAATTGTGATTCATGGAAACTTAACGGGCCAACGTTATGTTGATGAGGTGCTTCGACCCCATGTAGGACCTTTCCTAAATGGTCTCCCAGGGGCGATTTTCCAACAAGATAATGCTCGTCCGCATACAGCAAGAGTTGCTCAAGACTTCCTACGTCAATTTCAGACTCTTCCATGGCCGGCCCGCTCTCCCGACTTGTCCCCTATAGAGCATGTGTGGGATCAGCTAAAACGTCAGATGCCATCGTGTCATTCGGTGCATGATTTGGTGTTGGCTGTGCAAGATTTATGGACCCATCTGCCTCAGGACAACATCAGGTGTCTAATCAACTCTATGCCGGACCGTGTGGCGGCATGTATTGCAGCTGGAGGTGGTCCAACGCGCTATTGAAGTTGCCCTGTATTTGCGTCGTTGCACACCCTGTATTTGTTTAATTGTCTTTATTTTGAGATCAAGTCAATCTCTCATCCGTATCATTATGTGTATTAAATTTCATTTCAATCCGATGCTTTCTTCTTGGGTCGCTATTTTCAATGTTCCTGAGTGTAATTATTTTTCAGAATTTTAATATCTCACTCTAGCAAAGGTTAGAATTTGTCGATAAAATCTAAGATTTAGAAATTTTCCGGCTTTTATAGTTACATTAGTAGAAAAAATTTCATACATATAAAGTAAGATTGTTAGAAAAATATTTATTTTTACGAAGCATACTTATTTTGTTAAGCTTTAATTTACAAAACAGTTAGCCTTTCTGTCTTTACACCATTTCAAAAAATAGACTAATCGTCTTTTTACACCATCGAAAAAATATTGCAAAAGGTAATAAGACATACTGTTTCGAAAAAAACCCATAACAAAGATTTTTTATTCTATAATACCTATAAATAAAATGATGCCTATGAATATCTAGTTGAATTCTTTTTAGAAAGAGTTACATTTACTGATATCTCACTAAATTTTAATAGGGTTAAAGTCTGGAAGTTGTAAGCGTGATTAAAATGTGGGATTTCATGATTCTTAAAATATTTTACTATTATATTTTTTCATTTAATTTTCAAATATTATCTATAATTTTCATTTTTCAAAATGCTTTTACTTGTCCATCTAAAGATTAATACATTGTTTTTGCCTTTGAAACAACTTTCATTATATAATTTTGATGAAAAACTATTTCATCAGACGACGTCAATCAGTAATGTGAAAAATGTCCCTAAGGTTGTGATCAAGCCTTTGATTAGATGCGTACATAGCTATTCAAAACTTTTCATTGCTCATTTACATGTTATAAGGAATGTTCCCATTTTCACCCTAATCTCGCTGTCAACTGTTTATGAACAAGTATTTTTATAAAAGCAACGAAATTTTTCATATAAATCTTGACTCCCATGAAACATACTCCCTGGTGAAATAAATGAAAAATAAATATAATTCTTTAACAATAAAATACTACCAAATTATACTTGGATTTTTATGAATTTTCAGAATTTTACGGGACTAAAATCACGTTTTCTTACCTAGAATGCCAGGGAATATTGGAAATTCATAAAATTCAAAGCATCATAACTAGTAAAGATTTAGTCTTACAAATTTGACACGTTTTCATTTATTTGTCAGACATTGTGAATTTTTTTCTAGTGGTAATTTATAGGATAAGGAGAGTGTATAATGTTTAAATCTCGTAGATTTTGCCCAAAAAAATAATTATAGTGATATAAATAGCAAAAGAAATGATGGAGAGCAACATTTGAAACACATTTTAAATTGGAACTAATCTCTAAAACCACCGAATTAAAACTTATCTATTGTTAGCCTATAAGATGGAGCCCTGTGGGGAATCAAACTATTTAAATGTAATAATAGTTAAAGAAATAGTAATCTTACATATATATTGTAATTTCTCAATGTTTCACCCTGTCCCCCCTCCCCCCCCCAAAAAAAAGTTTATCTTTGCAGCCTTGAGTGATTTAATTTTCTACCATCAGCAGCTCCTAATGGATTTCACGAACATTTGCTAGAGAAATACAAAAGAAAATTATTTATATCTAACAAGTGGTGGCGAGAAAAGCCTGTCTTTGTCTTCTATATTATTAATTTAGATAAATTCCCCAAAAAAGTCTTCAAGTTTCTTAATTTATTTTTGTTTCTTTTGTAGAAAACAACATTCCGTTGCAGAATATGATTGGAAAGAATGGAAAAATTTCGTCGGAAGATGTTTTCTCTGAAAAAGAAATCAACAAAGAGATGCTGGATGTCGCAGACATTATAGGAGAGGATGGTAAATGGCAACGAAAAATATTTTATATGACCTTGGTATGTAATATTACTACGGCATGGAACCATTTAGGGATAAGCTTTTTGGCTTTCCCTGTAGATTACTGGTGTTCAAGGCCTCAAGGTATGAATATTTCTTTTGAGACATGGAAATCCCAGTTTCTGCCGAATATAACTATTGGAGGTGAAATTAGCAAAAGTCAGTGCGAGACGTGGACATATAATTTTTCGACGGATGATGAGATTTATTTTCAGAATCAAACACAGAAATGTAATGCTTGGGAATATTCATCAAATTATTATTCTATTGTTGAGCAAGTAAGTGAAAAGTATTGTTTTTGCCAGTGTTTCACAGCTGGCAAGTTTAGAAAGATTAATGCAATTATTGTAGTTTTCTTATAATGTATTTGAGCAATTTCTGTGATTAGTGGTTCTTTCAGCCCTCATTGAAAATAGCATGAAAAATGGGCTGATTTATTGAATAATCTTTTACTTCGCATTCACGAATGCAATTAAAATGCAATGTTGATAATGTTATTAGCTTGAAAATTCCCTCATCTTTTTGTTTCCTTTTAGAAACGACGGATTTTCAGCTTATTCTGTTGACGGTAATTTTCAAGCTATGTTTTTAAGACTTTCAGAAAAGTTGCTCTATGCATTTCGCTAACACAATCTGCAAATGAAATTTTAATTGCATTCGCGGATGCGCAGTGAACATTAATAAACCTGCTCATTTTTCATATATTAAAAAAAATTATTAGAGAGTTTTGTGCACAATGTTGTCTGTAATATTTCTGAAAGGAACATTTTTTTTAATAATTACGAGTTCTGCCAATTGAATTTAATAAGCAAAACACATGACAAAATTTGGGACTGTTTATGAAAACCTTAATTTCTCCGAGAGTATACATGCTGCCTTATTAAAATGAACACAGTTTATTAGAATAATCCACGTAATCATAATCTACAGTTTGAACGCTTTTGCTACATTAGTTTTGACAGGGTTATCCAGAAGATTTTCGCTGTTTTCAATTTTTTGGCAGTCCCCTTATGGGGTTTTGGGAAAAAATATTCACGGGAATATGACTTGTACATATCTGTTTACATACATGGAGTGTCATGTATTTTTCTAGATACTTAACAAAACGTCTAAAATTGGAAGTCACAAGTCACCTTTGACCATATAGTGTATTTTTTCATTCTTGGTTAAAGATTCTAAACGAATTTATAAACTGAACATACACATTTTAAAAAATTGCTCATTTTATTAAAAACTGAGAAATATATATATATTTTAAATTAAAGTAAAACAAGACCATTTAATGTAATCATTAAAGCATCGTTTGTAATACGCACATGCAGAAATAAACAAAATAAAGCATATGTGTTTCTTATTTTACGAAAACTTATTTTAATTTTTTGGGCATAAGTTATCAAAATTATTTTTTTAGAAAAAATATTACAGTTTGTTCCTTTGTTATCGACAAGCCTATGATTTTTCAGAAAATTAAAAATACCAGAATCTTGATAAAATAACAATGTATTGGTTTTCAGAAATCTGCGTGGAATGTGTCGTGTAATGCTTTCAATGTAAATGAAAAAGATTGGAACAATATTTGTGAAATTATCACATATGAAGGACTAACGGAAAATACTGCTATTGTGATAGTGTAAACTTTAAAGACAGTAACACAAAGTAAAATAAATTTTTTTTATCATGTTCATACTTAAATCCATGAGCAAATGAGAAATTTTCTCTCCTGCAGAACAGATTTTTTAATCAAAGGCCAAATTCCAACTGAATATTTGAGCTAAACTCAAGGCATGGGAAAAGTTTTTTTTTCTTTTTCAGAAATTTTTTTTAATTTTTTTTTTATTTATAGCAATATGTTTTTGATAAACAAATGTTCTTATTTAGATATACGAAACTTTTTTCTGCATTTAAATCGTGTATACTATGAAAATTTTCTAATAATTTACAGAATATTTTCTCCCTAATCAATATTCTCCCTAATCAATATCGTATTAGAGTTCCAAAATGGTATGCAAGTCTTTTTCGTCAATATTTTGTCTCTGTTTTTCATGCTTTTGTCAAATTCGTGAGATGATTATTTGCGATTTATTCGGTTTTGCATAACTTTTCTCCATACAGTGTTCTTTGTAAGAAAGCATATTTATTTATGCATTTTAAGCACAATTAGTTTAAAAGAACCTTCAATGTTTAGTTTTTTTACTTTGGAGTGAAAAATTTATAAATTGTAGATATTTTACTAAAGATATTTATATGATAACGCTTAAATTGTTTACGAAATCAGTCAAGAAAAAAATATTTAGTAGTACTACAAATCTTATTGTTCCATAGTTAGCATAATAATAACTTGGAAAACGCGATAATATTATTTTACTAGAAGAAAACATTTTTCGTTTTACTAAACATGAATGTACTATTTTCGTCGTGCTCATAAAGATGTTATTTTTTATATTAAAATTTCTGAATTTCGTTTATTTAAGATTGTTTTTGTAGAAAATATTTATTAAAACAATTCTAATTTAATTTTAGTGGAACTTAGTATGCGAGAAATCATGGATGCTTTCTATGAGTCAATCACTGTACATGCTTGCCTACTTAATTGCTGTGTCCTTTACAGGACAATTATCTGACTTGTAAGTACGTATTATTATGCTTATAGTTAGAACTGATATTATAATTTTTTTGTTAGGTGGCTTTCATTACAAAAAGTAAAAAACTACGTAATGCAGTCGTCCGGAGGAAAGCACTTCCGGAAAGTTTTGCTATATTTTTAGGGATCATGACCCCCAAACCCTAAAACCATCCTCCGTTCAAATGTTTGACACTCAAACACACACACACACGCATATATGGGCCGTTTTCACCACTGCTTACATTTCGTGGTAATGGACATGACATTTCGAATAAAACTATTAAAATGAACTAGCTTGTATATTTTCTAACTTAGATAATTTACATACCTTCTAAAACTATTTAGTAAACTTACTTAGCAACTTATATTTCATCGCTTACAAATATGGTAAGACTTGACAAGTAACGGACTTGACATTTGAA
Organism: Maratus speculifer; assembly: GCA_964019185.1. Lineage (NCBI taxonomy): Eukaryota > Metazoa > Arthropoda > Arachnida > Araneae > Salticidae > Maratus > Maratus speculifer. The sequence goes on along the minus strand of OZ025293.1, from coordinate 214,172,840 downwards.
ATAAAACTATTAGAAATGAACTAGCTTGTATGATTTCTCAATTAGATAATAATACACATACCTTCTGAAACTATTTAGTAAATAATATTTAATTAGAAAAGTGCAAAAATCATTATTTTAATGTTAAAATTTATTGTAACAGACTTGACAGTGAAAAAAAAAATACCAAATTTGATGAAAGCTTATTCTTGGCACTATTACATTGCTTCACAATTGAAGAGTAAAAAATGGCAAGTAGTAGTTGCGTGAATAGTTAAACTATATCGCCGAATATTTGCTGTTAACTTTAGCCAGAGTTAGAAACCTATTTTCACTAAAATAATCACAAGGTAACGGACGTGACGCAAAGTCAGGGACTAAGAAAAATCTGTGAGTTTCTTAAAGAAAATATCTCTTGTAAACATATTTTTTCATTATTATAGAACACTAACAGTTCATATTTTAAATAATTAAATCTCTTTATTTAAAAAAGTTAAATTAGATTTAAAAAATAACAATTGCATAAAACTTGGAATGGGTCAGGCATTTTTGCTTAGAATCACAGTTTATATCTCTGAAATTTTTATTGATTTTTAAAATTTTTCATGTTAGAAATGCTCAATATAATCTTTTTTAGCTAATACATAGCTGAAATCAAACTTTAAATATTAATTTGTGTTTGAATTTTCTTCTTTTTACTCTTGGACAGCATATGTAAGCGAAATTTGAAAATGGCCTATGTATGTACAGGATGGTCATAAAAAAGCTTTGCCGATATATGGAGCTCTAGCGGCCAGTCCGTTCAACCGATCGAGGTGAAATTTACGATATAGCTATTCAGATGTATGAGCTCGAGATTCTGTGAACGGCAACAAAATGGTACGCGCGGTTATAGGTACAGAAACTCCAAATTTTCCAATGGCAACACCCATCTTTTTTCATCGCAAAATGATCAGCGCATGGGAAAACCCTAAAGAGCGTTAGAACGGTATGGTTATTGCAATAAACGGACGCGTTATGCTCGCACAAAATCGACTCCACGAACGGCCCCAAAAAACACGACCAAGGCGCACGAAGAAAATTTGAATATGACAGACAAAATACCAATCGTGGAACGTCGTTTGCCAGATAGTCAGTGTAGAAAACTGATAAAAAGTAGGGTGGGGATGTTAGTTCTTCAGTCGGAGCTCGTAGATGCCAACAAAATGACTTCGTTCATGGTGAGTTGGTAAAACTATAATCAAAATGCGAAAACCTGGCGCGTTTACCGTCGAAACCATCGCCAAATACGTGGCCTATGCATTTCACAAGCTCTTCGTGATTTAGTAATGAAATTCGAAGAAACTGGCTGCACCTAGTCCGCGATCCGGACGACCATCTGTTCCTGAGTATACTGTTATGGAAGTGCATCACATAGTGACCAGAGGACGCCTGCAAACTGATAAAGGTGTATCTCGTGTATTTCATATACCAAAATCAATGGTCTTAAAGTTACTGCGCTCTGTAATCCGCATGTTTACTTACCATTAACAGCGCGCCCAGATGTTGGAAGTGAGAGACCATCAACAACAAAGAGACTTTGTTAATGAATTTGTTATCTAATATGATAGAGATAACGATCGGTCTCTTCGCATATTATGAACGGACGAGGCCCATTTCGCCTTAACGGGTAACGTCAATGGCCTCCGCGATCCCCCGACCTCACTCCTATGGATTTCAGTTTCTGGGGATATCTAAAATCTGGAGTGTACATGTGCAATCCACAAACTTTGCCGGATTTGAAAGATTCTGCCAAACGTGAGATTGCAACCATCCCTCATGCTATGTAACGTTCGGCTGTATTGTCCACAGTCGCCACCATGCAATGTGTAATTGCGTGTGATGGCACCCATGTGGAAAATGTGCAATCAAAATAAAATTTTCTTTTTTCCGATCCGTGTTGTAATCAGAGATTAGTGTACTGACTCTGTGACCCAATGTTTTTTTTATGGGGAGGGTGTATTCGCAGAACAGTTTTTTGTGCGCGCATAACGTGTCCATTTCTTGCTATACACGTACGGTTCCAACGCTCTTTAGGGTTTTCGCATGTGCTGAGCATTTTGCGATGAAAAAAAAATGGGTGTTGCCATTGGACAATTTCGAGTTTCTGTAACTATAACCGTAATCGTGAGCGCCATTTTGTTGTCGTTCGCAGAAACTCGAGCTCATACCTCTGAATAGCTATATCTGACATTTCACCTCGATCGGTTGAACGGACTGGCCGCTAGAACTCCATATACCGGCAAAGTTTTTTTAGGACCACCCTGTGTGTATATATATACACAGGCTGAATATCAAATATCGAAACAATAGGCTACCTTCTTATTATATTGCCCCTAGACCCTGACTTCCAATTTCAAAAATTCATAGATAAAGGTAAACTTTTTGATAAGTTGCGACTCCATGGGGGGTCTGTTTGAAAAATTACGAAAATTAACTTTTTATACGGCCCCCGTAGAATAAAAATTCCATTCAGGAAAACTTTCCTTATCTAGTCTTGAATAATACAGAAAAAGTTGCATCTTCATATCTTCAAAACTCGCAGAGTTATAGCCGTTGGAATAATTCATCAGGTTTTAAGTGATTAGACACAAATTGAAATGAGCTCAATTCAAGAAATTGTTACTTTGACAGTTCTAGGAAACATGTAAAAAATGTATCTTTTGAGTTAGAATTTTGATTTTTTTTTCTCTTTTTTTGATGGTTAGCCATATAATTTGCTAAGAAAATCACATCCTAAAATTTATAAAGATTTCACATGATTAGTACTGGTTTAAATGGGATAATTAATTCGTTATAACTTTAAACATTATTTATCGGATTTCAATTTCCTTCCATGTAATTAAAGATTTAAATCTGATTTTAGTTTTGTTTCGGGGTATTTTGTTTTACAATATTAATTTTTTAACTATTAAAAATATTTATTGATAAAATATAGCTTTTAAAAAGAACATATTTTCAAAAGTAAATGATTTTTCAATTTTGCCCGAAACAAAACTAATGTAAAATAATAAAAAATGACATGTTTCAAGTTTGTACTTTTTTAAAAAACAATTCTTAACTTTTAATAAAGTCTGCACTGGACGAAATATTCAATCCCGGTCTCGAACAATCGGTATTAAAATTACTGTCTCTGACTGACCTGATACGTGCATGAAATAAGTAAAATTTAGTTCAAAATTTTTACGAAAACCACATAGATTTTGAAATCGCTTTTATTTTACAAAAAAAAAAAAAAAAAAAAAAAAAAAACCTTAAAATTAATTTTTTTAAGAATAGTATATTTAAATGCTAAAAAACTAAACACAATAAAACCAGAGAAATAAATCTGCCTACGACGGAATTCTGTCTTAAACAGAAAATGTGTTGATCCATGCAAAATTAATACAATAATACTTGAGAAAAAATAAACTCCATTTAACCATCCTAGGAAGGGCATTTGTCTATTACATATTTTTTCTTTCCTATGTAATTCCGTCTTAAAAGGTTTTACTGTATAACATTTTTAAAGTCTCCAACGCACGTGAAATGGATTAGCAATATTAAAATATAAGTGAAACATTTAGATATAAACACAGATTCATTAATAAAATAAATATATCGCAGACTTTGGCACTTCTTTAATAATAAAAATTATAAATATAAAAAATGAAAAGCTATAATAAGTATTTTTGGTCAGAACTCCTCCTCGCGAAAGAATTTTTAACTACACTGAAGTAAAAAACTATGCAGAAATTCACGGCTGAGAAGGGCTATGATTTAACCTTTTTACGTTAACATTTTTCCATACCGGGCAGAAATTTTATCCCTATGGGTCGGTTTCGGACCGGTCCTAGATATTTCGAACTATGCAGACCTCCAGTGCTTACGATCAACATATTTGAAAACAAGTTTTGATTTAAATCGATACGCTGCTTTATTATGTCTACATAAGAGGCACGGTCTTAAATCGACATTTAATACGGACAATTTGTGGACGATTCCTCATTTGCTTTGGAACTGACTCGTCAAAAATTCTTCGCTTACAGGCATGGTAAAGTGGTGTAAATCACGAATTCTAGAGAATTTTGGATTTTAATATCTGTGTCAGATTTTCAGATACGGAGATGAAAATTTTTTCGTTCAATTTACGAATGGATAAGGAATGATTTCTTAATAGGGAATTTTGCTCTTCAGGGGCCGTATAAAAATTTAATTGTCGTATTTTTTCAAATAGACCCCCATAGAGTTGCAACTTATCATAAATTTCACCTTTTTTTAGGAATTTTTGCAATTGGAAGTATTGATCTAGAGGCAATATTTAAGGAGATAGCCTATTGTTTCGATATTTGACTCGCCCTGTATATATATATCTGATTTTTATCATGCTGTAACTATCGTATTTATGAACCGATTTGATTTAAACTTGGTGTGTACATAGTAAATACTAATATTTTACCGATTTCGTTCGCCAGCACCATCCGCCATTATGTTCTAAAATGGTGGCCATCTAATTTTTTTTTTAATTTAAAATTAAGTACAAAAAATTTTAGAAATAGAAAAATATTTTTCTTGTATGTGTTTGACCTTGATACAAAGATTCTAGAGCATTTTTTATTTTGTTTATATTTTTAAAAATGGCTGAGTTGCCGTACTTTGAATTTCTAGTGTGACTGACATTTTGAAACGGTCTGATTTTGTCACGCGATAACACGCGTATTTATGAACGGATTTGGATGTAATTTGGTGTGTACGTAGTATATACCAATGTCTAAACAGAGTTCGTTGGCCAGTTTCATCCGCCATCTTATTTCAAAATGGCAACCATTTAAATTTAAAAAAAATTTAAAATTAGGTACACAAAAATTAGAAGTTAAAAGAATTTTCTTTTATGTATTTGACCTTGATACAAAGATTCCAGTGAATTTTTTGTTTCGTCTCTATCTTAAAAATGGCTGAGTTATAGCACTTTGAATTTCTATTATGTCTGACATTTTGAATCATCCGATTTTTGTCATGTGATAACACTCATATTAATTAATCGGTTTGGTTGTAATTTGGTTTGTATATAGTACATACAAATATCTCGACCAAGTTCGTTAACCAGCATCATTTGCCATCTTGTTTCGAAATGGCGGCCGTTTAAAAATTTAAAATTAAGTACAAAAAATTAGAAATTGAAAAATATTTTGCTTTTATGTGTTTTTTCTTGATACGAAGATTCCAGAACATTTTTTTTGTTTTGTCTGTATCTTTAAAAATGTCTGAGTCAATTTGCCTGCGAGAACACTGACTGACATATTAACTGATTTCAATGTGAGTGAGCATGTGCACAAGCCATACTAAGATCTGGATCAAGCTCAATGATTATTTTCACCCTTCATGTCGTTTTAAAATGGCAGGCACTTCATTATATCGCCCAATTTGTCCATCGAATATAGATCGCTTTAAATAAAAATAGATTGGGAATTTCAAAAAATTAATCAACTTTATACAGTCTTTTTCAGTATTGGTAAAAACAAGTATTGAATCTTCTACTATCGTGTTCCACTAATTTGAGCTTTGTATGGTTAAATATTTTTTTTTAAGTATATGAAAGCTACCTCTTCCTCCCGGTACTAACCGAAAGGACTTTTTTGAATTTGATTATGATAAAATTCATTTTAAGAAAATATATACAGTAAAAACGTCTTACGATACAGAGATTTGTAATTATGGAAGTCTCTCTTTTTCAAAAATGAATAAATAAGAAAATATTTAAAAGTATAAATTTATAAATAAATAATCACCCTCTGAATAAATAATCACCCTTTTCTTTTTCAGAGCCAGAAAACACTGATAATTCATAAAATTCTATCTATCATAAATTGATTGTAAAATAATGCGATTTTTAAAATAACTTTTTAAGATAACGACAGCATTTTTCTGTAGGTAGGCTGTACAGAAAAAAAAATTTCGTCTTTTAATATTATACAAATTGTTATAAAACTAACACGATATCTAAAGTCTGTATTTTATTTGTGTATTTTTTAGGTGCGTTCGTAATTATGTGAACACATATCACCTACAGTTGTCGTTCAGTCAGTCTATCTGTCCGCATTTAACAACGCAAAAACTATCCAATTGAATCGATTGAAATTGAAAATATGTAATTATTACATAATTTCGTAGAGTCTTATTATTTTATGACAATCGGATGTATAGTTCAATTGCAGAGGCAATCAAAAGTATTCCGTTACATTACGGTTAATGGCGGGGGAGGGGAGTTTCAAGTATATTTTAATGGTGTTACATTCTTTCGAACATAATGAAATTGATGGGTATCTATGAACTATATACTAAAATATACATTCTGTACAATCTGTGGTGCAAAGAATATTTTTTATTTATTTACAGGGCTACACAAAGGTATTCCATTACATAATGGTATAGGGGAATATTTCTTGGTGCGCGCTTTAATTGCATTAAACTGTTTAATATTCTATGAAATTAATATATTCTACTAAAGATTGCTACAAGTTACTTCCTGTATAATAGAAAGCGGATAGTATTTACAGAAACACACAAAAGATTTTGGGCTACTATACTGTATCTGAAATACTATATACCATTACACCAAGGCATAGGCGTAACTTGGGCTCTAAAACAAGGGGGGCAAAGGTTTTGAAGTACCTTTCTAGAAAATTATACCCCCCCCCTTTCCCACTCAACGAGTGTACACACATACAATTAAATATTTAAAAAAAATTTAACCGTATATGAAAAAATTAGAAAAAATCCGAAATAAGTTATTTCATGCGTTAAAAAACTTATTTTAAAATACTAAATGCACAACCGTAAAACTCTTATGTTTGATGCACTGTTCAACTGGAGAAAAGTTCAAACAAATTTAATAAAAAATTGTCAAAGCCTTCTAGAAATCTGCACGGACCGGAAATTCAGGCTCGGCCCGAACGAAAGTTATTTTGGCCCAGACCGGTGTATAAGTTAAAAGTTCGGCTCAGCCCGTATTGAACTCAGTGAAAACAGACCCGACCCGGCTGGGCTCGATCTAGCCTGACTCAATTTCTACAAAAAAAATTTTGATTTTACTTATGGGTGTATTTTGATTCAAAGTGCTTATTTTCCGATTTATTTTTGAATTCACTTTTGCTCTCAAACATATCAAACTTGCAAATTGTCTTATATAGAAAGTACACAAGGTGCCGTGATTGTCGATTCTGTGATAAATGCAGCAAATATTGCAAAATAAGCAATTAAAAATGGCATTTCGAACCGATTTTTCCGAAGCGGGAGATTTGTGAATGAAAAAAGGGCCATACTGAAAAGATAATTGTTTTTAAATCAAATTCTAATGAATTGAACGCAAAAAGACATCACACGGCACCTTATACGTCTCTTCAAAAATCCCTCAGCAAGTTTCGTGTTTCTACTTTTAAAAATGTGTCTGAAATTGTATCAGAAAATTTTAAACTGTTGAAAGTGGAAAACTGTTTTTTCAAATACACCCTTAACACACAATAAAGATTCTTTTAAAGAGTACTGAATACATATTTATGGAACAAATTGCCAGTATATTTTTAAATTATCATATGCAAGACAGACAATGCACAATAGCAACAATAACGATTACTTAAATTCTAAGACGTTTCAACATTTAGATAGTGTGTTTGTGGTGTTATATATGACGGCCAATTATCTGCACGAGGGATGCAGGCCCAAGGGGAAGTGGTCCTCCGTCAGGGTCTTTTTAAGTGAACCTAACCCGCAAAGTGCCTATTTGCGCAAGGATTAATAGAAACCACAAAAACTCCGAACGGTTAGACCGACGGGCGTGATTGGATTCGAACTCAGCACCTCCCATCCTTCAGCTTCGAGAGCAAAACCTCCCAGTCACTGCTGGGGCCTATTTAAATAAGGATTTATAAAAAAAAAAAAAAAAAAATGTGTTTTATAATAAAAGAACAAAAGGAGAGTTAAAAACATCGTAATTTTTGAAGCTATATAATAAAAGGTAGGTTTGTGAAACAATTTCTCCGATATGTGAAAATATCTCATTTATTAAGGTTATTCTTATATCCAAAAGAGATACTTTCTGGCACATTTCTGAATTCAACTCTTTTCGGAAACGCATAAGACTGGCAGGTGTTCTTATTCAGAAATTATGTAATCGAATGGCGTTATTCATTTTTTGATAAAGACTGCATTTTGAATCAACTTTCTAAAAGCGACATCACAGGAAAGGCTAAAAACCTGAAGCAGTAGCAAGAATCCCTTATCTGTCGATAAGTAATTTATTTATCAAAAACGGAAAAGCTAATTGATCTTAAATCCCTTCAATAGTTAAGATTCTCAATTTTAAACCTTTGCAGTTAGAAATTAGTCAGAAAATGTGTCAGAGCTTCGCGTTTGTCAGCAGAGTTAAAAACCTAGAGCATCGATCATTTAATATGAAATATTTTCCCAAATTATTAGAACAAGGGAGAACAATATTGTTAATATTTGTCTACCCATTTATTTATTGTCATATAATCTGCCTAAATTTTCCGTAAAAATTTTAGATGAATAATTAATTCAAAATTTTTCTCATTTACTATGATAATTGGTATTCTGATGCAAGGTATTCTGATGCATCAAAAATTTCTTGACTTTTCCCTAACTTTTTGTCTAAATTTCCGAATTTCCTTGACTCGTAAGACCCTGTAAAGTAATTTCTCCCGTCAGAAATTGAAAAAACTTGCACTTTTTTCAGTGTATAATCGACGAAATTCGCAAAAATGACTTTGAGTAATAATAATAATAATAATAATAATAATAATAATAATAATAATAATAAAACCCTCGAAATTTACAACCTCAGCAGAGAGGTAGGGAGAAAATCCTTTCCCCGATGCTAATTATGCATTTTTTCCGCAACTTTTTGACAAAATTAATCTTTTTTTCCGTTATCCATCGACAAAATTTGTGTTTTTTCGCGATACTTTGACAAGATTCATGCTTTTTTCCGCGATCATTTAGCAGAATTTTGTGTTTTACACAATCCTGAACTGAAACAAATTTTACGTTTTTACCGCGATCCTTTGACATAAATAAGCGCTTTGGTGCGATCTTTTGTCAGAATGTCGTTTGTAAGTTTTTTACGCGATACTTAAAAAAAATTTGCATTTTGCCGTGATCCTTTGGCGAAGTTCAAGTTTTTTCTGCGATCCTTTGACGAAGTTCAATTTTTCTTCCGCGATCATTTGTCAAAATTCCCGTTTTCCTGAGACCCTTTGACAAAATTCACGTTTTTACTGTGATCCTTTGACAAAATTCGCGTTCTTCTGAGATCCTTTTACAAAATTCGCGTTCTTCTGAGATCCTTTGACGAGAGCCATGTTTCGCAATAGTCACAAAATTTGTGATTTTTGGCAAAATTCGCGTTTTTCCGAGATCATTTGACAAAATTTGTGTTTTTGTCTCGATTTTTTGATAAAATTTGCCTTTTCTCCGTGATCTTTTGTCAAAAAAGATTTCGCGTTACTTTACGATATTCAACGAAACTTGTGTTATTTTAGCAAATTTTTTAACGAAATTTGCTTTTTTCCATGATTTCTTTAAAGATTTGTGTTTTTTCACGATCTTTTGCCAAAATTCGCAATTTTTCAGCCATAGTTTGACAAAATTCGAATTATTTCACGATTTTAAACAAAATTTGCAGTTTTTTCGCGATTTTTTGACAAAATTTTTGTTATTTCTGCGATTCTTTGGTGAAATTTGCCTTTTCTACAATCCTTTCACGAATTTCTATATTTTTCTTCAGTCCTTAGAAAAAAAAAATGTATATTTTAGACAAATTTCTTGTTTTTCCGCAATTTTTTATGAAATTCGCTTTTCCTTCGACACTATTTGACGAAATATTCGTTATTTTTCTATTCTTTGACAAAATATGAGTTTTTTCCTGCGAACTTTTAATGAAATTCGTATTTTTCCACGATTTTTTGACGAAATTCGCGTGTATTCAATTATTTGGCGGTATTATCAATTTTTTTATGCGAACGATTAACAAAATTGATATTTTTTCGCGATCGTTTATCGAAATTCGCGATATTTTACATTGAAGCTGTTTTATGTGCAAATTTTTTATCTAATGACGAATTTTTTTTTTTTTTTTACATTCGATTGCTGAAATATTGCATTTTTGGAAAATTTGCAGCATTTTTCACTCCTTGAAAAGGAATACTTTTTATTTCAATACTTTTTCTATTTTTTCAATAGCGCATAAGCCATGAAATCGGTTTCTGGACATTTGCGAGCACTGGGAAGGAAAAAGGATGAGTTTTTGATGAGTTCCTTTTTATTTTTAATTAATAACTTTTTTACTTTTAAAATTCTGAGTCTCAGGTACATCAGGAGAGGCCTTGGAATATCCTGATTTAAATTTTCAGACTTACATGCGATAAATATTTCTAGTCATTTTATACACACAGAGCGAAATTTTATTTTATAGGAATTTTAAAATGACACAAATCTAAACAAACATTGAAAAACTGAACGTGATAGCAGATTTTTTTGGATTTATTTTTAAAGTAACTACTCTATGGCTGCTTAACTCCAATTTACACGTCTACCCCACACATGCATACAAACATTTCTTAAATGAAAAAAAGCTTACAGGTTCAGAATTTCTGGAGGGGAAGAAATAGCAAAAATTATATTCCTTAAACATAGAGTGTGGCATTAAAAAGTTTAAGGTACATCTCAGAAAAAACTGATATGAACATAAAGATGTTATTGATAGGTATTTGGAATTATCCAATATTTGATCTAGTTTGCACTCAAAATGTAGTACATAAATGGTTAAATAAAAAAGAAGAGAAAATTGAAATATAAAACTGGCCTTTAAGCACGGAATAACACAAAAAACTGGAGGGGCAAAAGGTAAGTCTTACCCCTGCTCCTGGAAAACTAGGGGGGCAAGTGCCCCCCCTTGCCCCCGCCAGATTACGCCCATGCACCAAGGTCTGAATATTTTTAAAATTTCGTTATAGTATGAACGCACCCACATTTGCTACGTTTGATGTGCAGTTTCCGGCTTCTTTCAGCTGGAAACATGTTTTTATCATCAACGGCTTAAGAAATAATCGCCATTACAATCGCAATTACATTTTTGAATCACTAGGTATATATGAGGACGTGAGTTTCAATATTAGCCTTATCTATAAAATCAAATCTTCTGACCTGCCAAACCCTTGAAAAATCTCCAAAGACGTTCATTGGTTTTCTCTGAAAACTAAGATTTTCTATTGCGAGAAATATAAAATAAAACTAGTCCTTTTTTCAGAATGTTGTGCTTTTTCGATGAAAGCAAACCAATATTATTATTGCATAAGACAATTTTTCAAACTCACGTCCTCATTTGTTCGATATTATTTATTTTTCTACAACTCTTCTATATAATATGATGAAATGCAACATTTTAATTTAGTGGATTTTTCTAATTTTGAAAATCTGAAAATTCATAGATTTTGCTTTATTTAATGAGAGGCATTCCGTGACTAAATAAAGCGAAAATTGCTATTAGTAATTTCTAGTATGAATTCAATATTCTTAAAAAAAAACAAAATCCACTAAATTGGCAGTTATTGCGAAATGATGTAAAATGATTCTTGTAATTCCTAATTGTATGATTTTGCAGGTTTGGTCGTCGGCCAGCAATTATTGTAAATGTGGTCATCCTATTAATAGCTAGTACTGCTACAGCATTTTCACCATCTTTTACAATGTTCATAATCTTGAGGTGCTTTGTTGCGTTGGGTCAAGCTGGAATGGAACTAACTGCATATGTTCTTGGTAAGTTCTACTTTCTCAAAATCGGACATATGTACAATTATATGAAATTCGAAAATATTTCCCCGTTTCTCCACAACATATTTTAAACCTTCTATAAATCATTGATAAGGTATCGCCTTAGAAGACAGAATCGTCTCGGATGCTATTAGTCATTCCTCAAAGGAGGAAAAAAAACCGCAATGATATTTAAAAGGAAGTAAAAAAGAGAATGCAAGATAAGATAATGCTTAATACCTACGGGATATCTATTGGGTTTTCTCTAATTGACCTTTTAATCCGATCATATGCTGTTGCAACAATTAAAGGACAAAAAGTTCTATGAGTTTTACATTCTATAAGTTCTGCAAGACCATTTCTCTAAAAGAGTAAAAAACACTTAAATAATACATACCACAGCATCTTCATAAACTAGCTTTATGATAAAAGTTCTATTTAATTTAAATCCCGAGTACGTATGTGTACTTGCCTAACTTCCAGATGGATAACTCGCTCTTAATAACACTTTATGCTTTTTGAAATGTTTTTCAGGTAAATATCTGACAATTTTTGTGCATTTTAAGTCGAATTGACAAACTAAAAAAAAACTTGTATAAACATTTGCAGATGAATAATATTTTGCCGCCAATGCATAAATTGCATTGGATGTGCAAAAGAGAGCATGTGGCACTTAGGAAAATTGTTATTTTTTCAAAGGTTTTAAATACCTTCTAAAATTTTAGTAATTATGTCCAGCATTTAAAATTACATGCAGATTGGAGGAAAAATTCGAACATTGCATTCCGTTTGACATTTCCTGTTACACGGAGATTCTGGATCGTGCTATTCTACGTTATTTAATTACGCTGCAGCTAAAAAAAAAATAGAGAGAAAATTCAAATTATATAAAACAATACCAAATGATTATTTACTAATAAAACACAAAATGCAACTTTTAAAATCTTACAGAAATAGTGTTACATTATATTGGTATTTTTTACCAATTAATACTACACATGGCAAATGATGCGCTTGACAGATTATTTAAATTAATGGCATCATGTTAGTATAATTATACAAATTAATAGCAACTTTTATTAAGATAATATGCGATTAATATATAATTTCACTTTTGATTATTTGTTTAATTATTCATGGATATAGCAAGACTCGTTAAAATGACAGTTCCATTAAATTAATCGTATAATAAATTTTAAAGTTAGAAGTATCAGCCAATATATTCTAATTCTGTGATTCGAAATGTTAATGAATTTTATGTTACGTTTTGACATTTATTTATCCAATCAAGCTCTCTTTCTTTTGAAAATTAAACATTTATTTTTTTCGTCATTATGTAGCTTTTCACACAGAGGAAATATTTCATCTCTTTAAAAGCTCTAAATTATTTCATTTTAATAATAATAATAATTAAATATTAAGAAAGTTAATTTGCATTAATGAAACATTTAAATTTCTAAAAAATAAAACATAATAAGTTATATATTTTTAAAATATCCGTCAGATTCACGGATATAATAGAAATAAGGTACTGTACGCCAAAAAATGTTTGTTCATATTCTATAGTAACTGTTGTACAGTATATCCTTTTTCAATGGTGGCTAATGGTTAGTTCCTAAACCGTTAGTCATAGGCATATAGTTCCAATTAAAAAATGTTTTAAGTGCTGTAAAGAAATATTTTAAAACTGGTTTGGATCAATAAAATCATTTCTTTAAAATGTACGAAATTTAAATTTTTATAATCCCGCCGGTCCTAAAATTTATATCTATTAAAAACTTCCTATAACACTGAAAAATACGACATAAATTTTCTATATTATGCGATTAAAATTGACCAAGTAATAGCTGTTTAAAGTAAAAACACATTTTTTTATTACTGTAAATTAGTGGCTATTCACAAATTTGGTAGAAATGTAATTTCGTCAGATATTTAAAAAATGGTAGAAAAATAAATTAATACTGCAATATAAATTTAAAATCTTTAATAATTCTGTCATATTAATGCAAAATATAGAACTTCTAATAAACATATAAAAAACAGAATTTTTGTTAAATAATATGATAAAAATTAACGCCCCCAATTCCTTACAAAATGATACATATTTAAAAATGTTATTAGATTACACTAGCCTGCAAAGATTGGGTTATGTCATATTTTATAGCTTTTGATAATCGATTCTCGTGTATGATGTATGACTGAATTCAAAAGTAATTTTCATATTCTACCATCACATACAGAATTTTTGGAAATCGTAAATTGACATAATGGTTAAAAATTAAAATAATCTTAGGATTCGACGCTAAAAAGTACACAAAAGTTAAAGAAAAAAAACACAACCACCACAGGCTTGTATTATCTAATCTAAAACTTTTTCTTAAACCTCTTGGCGGTATTTTATCTAATTTTTTTTGTTTTATCTTATATAATAAGCATAAATAATAAGGACCAAAAATCGTAATGATATTGGATTTACGTGAATATGTAAAGTTTAATCTCGAACGGATATTTGAAAGTGAGTTAATGATCGAGTAAATATGTTAACCTAAAAAAACTTACATACGACCGTTGAAGTTAAATAAAAACCATTTAAAAACATCATCATTTTTGTTAAAAGAAATCAAGAAAAGTCTCATCTTAATAAAATAAAATTTATGTTAAAATACAATTATTTTAGACAATCTGAAACTTAATAAAACTTAGCTAGTCTCAATACTTGTACAATTTTTTTCCAAGCGCAGATACATATGAAAAAAGGTTTTCGAGTATTTTAAGTACTTGGTATAGTACCCCTCAAAGCTCAGCCGAACTAATTTGAATTTTGTTTTAGAAAAGTGGTACAAGTCATGCATTTTTAAAGTTTCATAACTCGGTGAATTGTTGTATTAATGGAAATTTTTTGTTTTACTTTTTAGTGCAATAGGGAAAACATAATACCAAATATAAATTGTATAAAAATTTCCTAATTTTTGTAGTGAAAACTTCTTTAGGCGTGTTGGGCATTTTTTGAGATGGGAAAAACCACTGAACTCGCGACACCGTAATTCGTGTTATCTACTTTGTGTAACCGACACCTCTCATATTGGTTCTTCTTTCCCCACAGTGAAAGAAGAACCTTAAGGAAACTCTCTTTTTCTACCGGTGCTAGTTAGCACTTTGTTCCGTATCAATTTTTGCGCCTAACAGCACTTTTTTACCGTACTTTTCGCTAATTTTGTAGTCAAACATGACACGCATTGTTTCATGCTTTTTCTGCAATGATGGCAGTAATTCTTGAAACTAAGTCTGATGAACAAAGGCAACATTTCTGTCGCTTTCTTTAAAAGGTGAAGAATTACAGCTACAGTCTGGAGAAGAGACAGGTGTATTTGACAGAGCAGTAGCATGACTAACCTCTTTTTCAGATGTCCCTACGATAGAAATTTCTTTTCCACTTTTGATACAATTCTTCATTCATGGTGGATTTTCAGAAACAGAACTATGAGCAAAAGTTTCCTTAGGCGATTGCATTTGGGTTAGAAGGATAGGTACCTGTCTTTTTGAAGCCACTCTTAACTGTGGCAGGTGACTTAGCTTTGTCCCAGTCCCGAACTGGAGAGAATGCACGTGGCAGAGAAAATCAAAAGTAAGTTGAATAAACTAAATCTCCTAACAATGAAGCTCATACAACACGAAAGAAGAATGTTCCATTAAAGTTATAAAATGTTACTAACTGAAGTAGATAAAGTTTCATAATATAGAAAGTAGCAAAATTGTAATCTATATTGAATGAAACAAATCTCGTGGAAATTGAGCTCTAAGAACCTGTGGAAAGAACGTGTACCTAAGATATGGAAGGTGCTGTCTCCTGTTAATTTTGCAAATTACTTTTAACAATAATACAATAATTAATAAACAGATGAAATCCCTTATCCATACGTGCCAACCTCCGGCTTTTTGGAAAACAAACAGTTGTCTTTCCAACCAGAAATTTATTTAATCATCGAAATTAAGTCAATTTCAAACGATTATCACATTTAATGTTACACTTTTAATTAAACAAATTTTGTGGTTCAAAATATGTTTTCTTCATTTAAAAAAAGCCGGAGGTTGGCAACTATGCTTATCTATAGTTACCTTTACAGTAACGCGATTTTTAATTTATGACTGTAGTGAGTAAACGTATTTTTTTTTTTTTTTTTTTTTTTTTTTTGCCGAAATGGAGATTAATATGTGAAAAATGTGGCAGCTGAGATAAAAAGAGGGGACCGGGTCTTGAGAGCAAGTATCTTAATTGGAATGTAGTTGATAGTTTCAAAGTAACTGGAGAACGATAAAACTACGTTGCAGAAAATTGTATTAAAATCGGATCGTTTTTAAAGAAGCTGCAACTAAGGTACCGAGGATATTAAAATTGGTGGTAGCCGAATTTTTTTTTCTTTCGTTCATGAAGTAACTGGATGACCTAAGAAGTTGTTAGAAAAAAAAACCCTAGGGAATCGGGCCATTTTTAGGGAGCTATAAAAAAGGACCTAAAGGGGAGGGGGCAGCTGCTAGATACAAGTAGGGCCCAAACATGAAAGCATATTAAATGGTCTTAGCTTTTATCATTTTACATCTTCAACTAGTCAAATTAAGATTAAGTATGAATTAATCATTTGAATGAAATTTTGAATAAATTAAACAAAAAAATGGGGGGAAAGAAAAGCCCTAGGATACCAATAAAAAAAAACAGTGTATTGGGCCAAGAATAAGAGTCCAAGTCTCATGTTTAAAACTATGCACTGAGAGGATGAGAAAATTAGGGGATGAAAATTGCCTGGAGCGCAAAATGTTTAAAGGGTCCTGTACCGGCCTCTGCGGTATCCTAAAGGGCTCCAGGGTCTTAATTGGAATGTAGAAACGAGAGAATAATTAAATGGAAAAAGGTTCCCAAAAATGAAAATCTGTTTAAAATGAAGCATTTTTTAAATAGTTTATTGCCGCAAAATTTTTAAGAGGCCTTGTATCTGATACCAAGAGTCCACGATCATAATTGAAAAATAGAAAGGCAAGAAAAATTATGGAGAAAGGTTCCCCAAAAACGAAGATGATTGGATAAGAAAGGGGTACGTTATTAACAATTGTGCATAAAAACTTAAAGGGGCTCTGGCCCTTACACAATTAAAATTCATATCTTCAAGTGCATCATAACTTATCTTGAACTATCCTCACCTAAATTTTCATCTTCTACGTGCGATAGTCTTCTCTAGCCGTCGCGCACACACACACACACATACAGACAGACAGACTGTGTATATGTATGTGTGACTGTGATGTGCTGTCTTATTATTAAAAATAACCGGGTGTTTCACTCTATTTCATTTCTTTTTGCCTTATATGAGCTTTGGAAATCCGAATCATAACACCGATAACTATTTTGTATAAATACATTTTTATAATGATAATTATTAACGAATCAACGATTATTAAAATTTAATAAACATACATTGTTTTGACATTATTAGATTTCACATTGTCGAAAACCTTCCTCAACAAAAGTTTCCTTTTACTGTTAAACATTATTTTTTTGTTTATCAGTAGATATGATGTAAAATAATAAACGTTAAAGGTCTATACTTAAGATTAATGTTGGAATTTTTTTTTATTATATCATGCATGCTATATATAGTAAATAAAATATAAATTTATGGATTTCATGATGAGTATTTTTTATCTCGTTGCCATGAAAGTTGTCACATTCTTTGTTTTATGACCTTTAAAAGCAATATCACGCAAGTTTCAAAATGCATTTCTCAATACTGACACAGTCCCCGACACGCATTTAAAATATGCTTTCCTTAGTTTTTGGATGTTAAGTAATCCTAGTTTTGTATTTGGGGTAAATGCGGTATTGCAAATAGGAATAAGAAATATAAGCAATTAGTTTAGAGATTTTCAAAATTCATACAAAAAATAAATATGTGTATGGAGAAAAGAGAAAAATCCTCCAAAGAGAAAAAATGACATAAAATAATTGCAAAAAATCAAGAACAGGAAATTACGACGCGAAATTTCACCCTGCGACTTTTATAATTAGAGTTCTATCTATTGTTTGGATATTTTTTTTTCCGTGCCGTACTTACTACACTCCTGTAAAAATAATGTTACCATACATACTTAAATAGAAGCAAAATAATGCATTTTAAACCTTTTTTTTATTATTTCATTAATATACTCACTTGAACTAATAGAAATTTGACCAAAAGTTGTTGCATAATACAGAATGTTTCAAGAGAGTCAAATCTCAGATAGAAATGTATTTATGCATAGATAATATGAAAAAATATTTTTTACAACGTGTAAACGACATTAGAGATTATATATATATACAGGGTGTCCCAAAAGGTCGTTTACAAACTTAACATGCTGGTCTGTCATATCATGATGAACAATATTAAATGGGAAACTAAGGGTCCCAAACGTTTTCCAAAGGAGATATGCGCCATTAAAGTTTAGGGTCCAAAAATTCAATTGATTATAAAAAACAGAAAAATTGGTTGATTCGTTTGCGGTTTTCACTAAAACTATTCTTTATGTCAGTATTATCTTGAAAATATTTTATAAAGATAAAATTCAAAAAATGCCGATAGAGGGCGCTTTAGACTTTGGAGTAATGTACAACTGTTTTTTTCCGTTATTTTTTGCATCTCATAAATTTTTTTATAAGCTTAGACATAACCTTAAATTTTGAGATGAAAATCTGAATCGTTAGGAGTGGTAAAGTAGCACAAACTGAACTGTATTCAATGGGGGTGGGGAGGTTCAAATTTCAAATGATTATAAAAAACGGAAAAATTGGTCGATTTGTTTACCGTTTTAGCTAAAACTATTCTTTATGTCAATATTTCCTTGAAAATAAATTTTAAAGATAAATTTTAAAAAATCCGTTAGAGGGCCCCTTAAACTTTAGAATAACCAACAATTATTTTTAACCGTTTTTTTAAAATCTAATTAAATGCTTGCAAAAGTTTAGATTTAAATTTTGTGCTTAAAATCTAAATCGATAGGAGGGGTTAGGAAGCGCAAACTGAACTGTGTTCAGGAGTTGAAATGTTACCTTCCCCACCCCTCGAACGCAGTTCAATTTTTGGTCACTTAATTATTCACAACGATGCAGATTTTGAGCACAAAATTTAAGTTTGAACTTTTACAAGCATTTTATTAGATAGAAAAAATAACGGTTAAAAATAGTTGTTGATTACTATAAAGTTTAAGGCGCCCTCTGACGGAATTTTTTGAAAGATATCTGTAAAATTTATTTTCAAGAAAATATTGATATAAAGAATAGTTTTAGCGAAAACCGACCAATTTTTCCGTTTTTTATAATCATTTGAAATTTGAACCTCCCCACCCCCATTGAACACAGTTCAGTTTGCGCTACTTAACCACTCCACACGATTCAGATTTTTATCTCAAAATTTAAGTTTATGTCTAAGCTTCTAAAAAAGTTTTATGAGATGCAAGAAATAACAGAAAAAATAATTGTATGTTACTCCAAAGTCTAAAGCGCCCTCTATCGGCATTTTTGGAATTTTATCTTTATAAATTATTTTCAAGATAATACTGACATAAAGAATAATTTTAGTGAAAATCTCAAATCATTTGACCAATTTTTCCGTTTTTTATACGTGTATAGAAGAGAATGCCAGGCCGCGGTCAACGAAGGCATATCCAGCTGATAGACGATTTTACGAGAGGTATGGTGATGGGACTGAGAAGGAGGGGTTGGTCTTTACGTCAAATCGTAGCTGATACCCACATGGATGCGAGAACGGTGCATCGGCTATGGCGAACATGGTTGGAACAAGGAAATATGGTAAGATTGAGGAGTGCAGGTGCAGCCAGAGTGACGTCAGCACGCGTGGATTGACGCATTCACCGACAAGCTGTGGCGGGCCCGCAAGTCACTTGTACCTCGATTCTGCAGCATGTACAAGATACCCTGGATGTTTCCATGTTGACTAGAACCATTTCCCGTCAATTGGTTGAACATGACCTGCACTCACGGCGTCCGTTAAGAAGACTGCCATTAACTCGACAGCATAGATGCCAAAGTTTGGAATGGTGAAGGACTAGAGCGACTTGGATGGCAGAATTTCGAAACGTCGTGTTCTCAGATGAGTCACGCTTCTGTTTATCCAGTGACAGTCGCCGCATACGTGTGTGGCATCTACGTGGAGACAGATCAAATCCGGCAATAACTGTGGAACGCCTCACCGCGCGACAATGTGGCATAATGGTTCGGGGAGCTATTGCATGTCACCTCTAGTTCGTATTTAAGGCACTATGATGGCCCAACGATTCTTGGATTGTGTACTGCGGCCAGTGGCAATCCCCTACCTTCAGGGGCAGCCTAATGCAATTTTTCAGCAGGATAACGCCCGACCACACAGTGCTCGCGTGTGCCAACATATTCTGCTAGGTATACAGATGCTTCCCTGGCCACCGTACTCTCCTTATCTGTCACTAATCGAACATGTGTGGGATGTGATTGGACGCCGTTTGCGGACTCTGCCCCTGCCTCGTTCAGAAGATAAACTGTGGCAAATGGTTGAAAGGGAATGGAAAGCGATCCCTCAGGACACCATCCACGCTCTTATTGCATCGATGCCTAGACGTGTTTCTTCGTTCATCGCAGTTCGCGGTGGTCCTACATCCTACTGAGCCGACGCCGTTCTCGTTCTGTATTCTGACTATCATTTTGAAATAAAGATCACTTAATGCTCCTTGCTGTCTTTGTCTTTTCCCAAAATTTCATCACTTTCTGACCACTCCTTCTTGGTGTTGCATTTTCAATGTCGAGCAGTGTGTATATATATATATATATATATATATATATATATATATATACTTTTATAAATACATCCAATGTTATTCAGACAATACCATTAAAAGAATCAATGAAACCAGTAATTTTACAATCATATTATTAAAAACAGTTGAATTTTGAAGAGAAATAGAAGGCAGATTACCAAATTACTAAGAAATATATGGATAAATGGACATTATATAACCAGAGTAATTCATATATTACCATACAATAAACATATGAAACCAGTATTTTTACTATCATCTTATTGAAAACAGTTGAAGTTTGAAGTGAAATAGAAGGCAGATTACCAAAATAATGAAAGATAAATGGATAAAAAGGCAGTAGGAGGCTTTTCTATTAAACTACTTCTTCAGGGGTGTATAGTTTAACAAAAAAGCAAAAACATCCAACCAGTTTCTGTTATGAGTCGTGCTGAAAGCTAAGAATTCGACTCACAATACACCCGACTGGCTGGAAGCTATTCAGATGACAAATTAGTAGAAAGATACACATAGAAGAAAATAAAATCAATATGACAAAATAACAATAATACAATATTCAATTAAAAAAAAGATATATATACTAAAATATTTACCATTACCCAAATCCTAGCAAGATTTGTAGTGCAATCAGATACAAACTACATGTGACTTACTAACAGTCAAGGTTATGGTCATAGTATAAATCATATAGATAATAAAATAAAATTGTAACAATAATTATAAAAATTAGTAAAACATATATTGTACTATATAATTCATAATATATTTAGAAAAAAATAGATGTTACTATTAGAAATATTATATTTTTATTTTTAATCAATTATTAATATTACTATATTAATTATTTAACTAGAATATATTACTACAACTTCTAGCAGAAAATTATTTTAGTGCTGCCATCTATAGGATTAATGTATTAATTAAATTATATGCTTATGGTGCTGTCCTCTATTATAGGAAAAAGTAAATTATTTAATAGCTAAGAATTTCCAAGAATAATTTCTATTCTAATATTTTACAAATAATTTCTTTAAGACAAATACAATAAACAACCATATCTTATCTCAATAACTTGATCATTTTTAATTTGTGCATATTAGTTTTTAGGTAAACATAAACTTTAATACTATGTGTAAAGTTAATTTTTTTTTAATTAAATGTATAATAATTAACCATTGCATATTATCCAGACAACACCGCCCTCTTCCTTAATCTATCATCTAACCCACCCAACCATCCTATTATTCATATTTTTTAATTTTTAATTTTTTTGTAATTTTTTTTTTGTATTTTTATTTTTTAATTTTTTTAAACATTTTTTTTACGCAATGTGTTAATTATTTTTAAGATCATGTAATAACTTATTATATATTAAAGACTATAGGAGTTCTTATCAATAACATCATATGGTGCTGCATAAATTAGCTTGTTAATTTTTGCAATATTGGTTGAAGAGAAAATAGACAGTTAATACTAAATAAATGTTTATACAGATAATATTTTTTTTAACCAAATTTAAAGGATAACCATATCTTATAGCAGTTTCTTGTACAGTTTTTAAATTATGCATTTTAAAATCATGTGAACAAATATTTTTAATTCTATGGGCAAAATTAAGTAATATATTGACATAGACAGATTTATGTAGGCAAGAATTATAATGAGTAAAGAGGTTTACTTTAAAAGGAAAGTCATTACGTTTGTCATAAATATCAAATAGAATTTTATAATCAGAAAGCGTAATATTAAGATCAAGAAAGTTAATTGTATTATTATGCATATCATTATAACTGTATTTTAAATTTTTGTGGTATTTGATTGGTAGCGAATAGTTAGATGACTTTTTAGAATATAAAATTATTATATCAAGATACCTGTATAGAAAACAATTAACAATAGATGTATTACGTTCATAATAATGTAAGTAGAGATCAGCACAGATGGATGATACAATCCCACCTTGTGGAAGACCGACTATTTGTTTAAATATTGTATTATTAAATAATATATAATTATGATAAAGAATAAATTTGGTTAAAGATTTGAAGTAAGATAAACATACATGTATGTTAAGAGAATTCCTATATTCCTTGAATAATAAATTTATGATCCTGAACATATCTGCAATATCAATTGTATTAAATTATATATATAATTTCATATAATTAGAATTTTCAAATAATTAGAATTTTTCATATTGTATTTGAAATTTCGTTGTAACTGAGAATTCACTATATAAGAGGGATATTTATTTTAAGCGTACGAGCATCTTGGGCAATACTAGTTAGAAACAGCGCAAGCTATTTGAAGATCATTAGATATACATAAAACTATAAGAAAAACTTTCTTTAAATTTCTAGAAATGTTTTTAAGACAATGAAAGTTTTAATTTTTCTTATTGTTAGTCAGTGTTAATTTTCAATGATAAAATATATAATGTATAGTTGCTCTATACAATTTATTTCCAATTACAGTTACAGAAGCATTTGGACCGTCTTGCCGAGCAACATATGTAATGTTACAACTCTTTAGTTTCACCCTTGGTTACATGCTTTTACCCATTATAGCGTGGTTGCTGTGTGATTGGTTTTATCTACAACTGGTTTTTGTGATGTTTTCTCTTTGTTTCCTCCATTTTATTTGGTGAGTTTTTAATTAGTTTTGTTATGTTCTGAGAATTCATGAGTTTTTATTAATTAGAATATTTCTACATAGAATAATGCCGATTATTATTCCAATTTCATTGCATTTTATCTATTAAGCAAAATTTTGTACATTAAAATCTCTATTCAGTATTGAAAACATTAAGAATTTTGATGAAATTTTCCTTTTCGAAATAATAGCCATTGCATTTTATGGATCCTTTCTAAAACATGTATAAGATTAAATTTCTCATTAGTTTTATTTTAAGTATAAGGAAATTCAATATATTTCAAGGTATGGGTTCCGAGTTGTATTATGCACGGTGCAATGATAAATCTGCAATTTATTCACGTGTTTCCATGTTTTTTCTATGTCACATGTTCCTGCAATTAAAACATGTTGACACATTTTTTTGTGTTATTGTAAATAATACGCCTTCTGAAATATTATAGCCCAGGTTTTTATATATATGTGTGTGTATATATATATATAGCATTTTTTTAAAAATTTCTTATATATTTGGCAGTGCCAATGTTTCAATTTATTCCGGAAATTGCATATGAAAATGAGCTAATACATTGTCTGTAGTTCTTTCACTTACTCAAATCTGTTTGATCGTCTTAACCACTTGTAATGTGTACTCTAGTTTAATTGTGTGTAATAAATGAGAACAAATAAATCCACTGTGTTTTAATAAAAAAAAAATAAGGTTTTCATACGCAGCAATTGATGAATTGGAATTATGTAATCATTATTCAAATTTTGGATTCATTTTAACCCATTTACATAATATGTATTCAAAAGTGTAAATATGTCTTAATCTACGATGGGTGTATATATGCTATTTAATTTAAACTAGGAATCTTCAAAAATTTTGCCTTAAAGTCTTTTGATAGGGGGAATTGATAATTTTAGTCTTATATAACCTTAAAGTTTCTGTTAATAATCAAGGAAAATTTATTTACAAAATAGTGGTCGTTCAATAGCTACAGGATGAAGACACCTAACTAAAATCATTTCAATTATGGGAATGGTGATAAATTGCAGTTTTCACGAACACTGGTTCCGTTTCAGGATTTGGCTACAGTAAAATTTACAGTCAAAATGAAACATAAAAATTGTATAACTGTAAAAATTTTCAATGGTTTTAAAACTTGTCGTTTTTCTTTTTATTATATACATATTGTAATGTATTTCTATTTTATTAACCCACAAATATTCTGTGTCTCTGGCGATTCTTAAGTAGTTTGTAGGGATTCTGACAGTTGTATATTCAAAGATTCGCAATTTATATATTTTACTATAGTTTGCATACTGTCAAAAAGTTATAAAGAGCTACAAGATTTTTACTGTTTTATATAATGTAATAAAATTAAAATCACAAATATAAAAATAACATATGTAATAATAAAAAAAAAAAATTTCGCCCTTAATTATTTCCGAATTCTTATAATATTTAAAGTTTTCCGTTTTTTAATAATATCATTCCATATTTATTATACTTTAACTAGCGAGCTACGCCCGCTAGCTGGGCCACTTTTTCCAAACGAACCTCGATATTAAGCAATATATAATAAACAAAAAAATTCATTTAATAAGCAAGTCTTGGTGTTCGAATCCTCAAGCACAAAAAAAAGTAAATTAAAGAGCCATGGTCCCGTTAAAAATATGTGATTTCGCACTGTGGGCCACGTGCACTTGAAAAAAAAAAGATTGTGGATCGGAGCTATGGTCGCTTCGCGCCCATAGTCCCGTTAAAAATATTTGGTTTTGCACGGTGGGCACTACGCGCCCATAAGACATTTTTTCGTATTTTTTAGTTCATCAGAAGCAGATTTTTACGCAGATTCTGAATAT
This sequence comes from Maratus speculifer, assembly GCA_964019185.1. NCBI lineage: Eukaryota > Metazoa > Arthropoda > Arachnida > Araneae > Salticidae > Maratus > Maratus speculifer. The sequence continues at coordinate 214,147,682 of OZ025293.1, read as the reverse complement.
GTAATAAGTTTTTTCTAGTTTAAAAACTGTCTGCATGATGGTTTAAGAAAAAACGCGCAAAAAAAAGTTTCGATAGTCCTGTTTTATTTCTAAGTTCAATATTTTAGCGAAAACTACGGTAAATATTCTACGGCAAGTCAAAAAAATTGATGTGGAAAAAAACGCAATTAGCGCCGGTAGAAAAAGAGGTTTTCGGCTGTTTCTTCTTTTAGCCAAAGGGGAAAAATTCATGTCCTTCACCGCAAGGTGCCGCAGTGTTCTGCTTCGGAGCTCCGTTTGGGAATTGAGGCATTTTTCGTTCCGATTGCCAAGGGGTTTTTAATTCATAACTTTTTTAATTTTGGTCCCACGGTCTCGAAAATGCCCGAAATGACTTCCCCGGAATTTTTCCAATCGAAAAGCACCTCTCGCGACTTCCAACTCGCCCGCGTTGCGAACTGTAATCGGCTTCAAGCAGACAGACAGACAGACAGAGGCGCACGGATTTTATTAGTATAGACTAGCGAGCTACGCCCGCTAGCTGGGCCACTTTTTACAAACGAACCCCGATATTAAGCAGTATATAATAAGCAAAAAAATTCGTTTTATAAGCAAGTCTTGGTGTTCGAATCCTCAAGCACAAAAAAAAAAAAAATAAATTAAAGAGCTATGGTTGTTATGCGCTCATTATCCCGTTAAAAGTATGTGATTTCGCACAGTGGGCGCTACGCGCCCACCAGCGCTACGCTCCATGGTCGCCATCGTCCCGTTAAAAATATTTGGTTTTGCACGGTTGGTGCTCCGCGCCCATAAGACATTTTCTCGTATTTTTTGGTTCATCAGAAGCAGACTTTTACGCAGATTCTGAATATGTAATCAATTTTTTCTACTTTAAAAACTGTCTGCATGATGGTTTAAGAAAAAACGCGCAGAAAAAATGATTTCATTAATATCACAAACAACATAACTAACAAATAATTTTGGCAGCTCGTTTTCCGTTTGTACTAACAGAAATTAGTATTAATCGCTTAAATCTTACGTTACACAATATTCGTGTATGCTACCAAAAAGAAAAAGTACGAAAATGAGCTACAACGATTAATACTCACATACAGAATAAATATATGAATAGCCAGTTACATCTGAGATTCTCAAAATATTAATTAGCAGCACTATTACCTCTTAGTGAACATATCTTGTGTGCTTAAATAGTTGTACTTATTATATTAATTAAACCGTGTTTAACATTTTTTACCAATCAGTTATTTTTCTCTTATACATTCTTTGACAAAATGACGGGAGAAAAAGGGGTTTTCGGCTGGTTCTTCTTTTAGCCAAAGGGGAAAAGTTCTAGTCGATCACCGCAAGGTTGCGCAGTGTTCTGCCTCAGAGCTCCGTTTGGGAAATGTGACGTTTTCCGTTCCGATTCCCGACCGGTTTTTAATTCATAACTTTTTTAATTTTGGTCCCACGGTCTCGAAAATACCCGAAATGACTTTCCCGGAATTTTTCGAATCGAGACACCTCTCGCGATTTCCAACTCGCCCGCGTTACGAACTGTAATCGGCTTCAAGCAGACAGACAGAGGCGCACGGATTTTATTAGTATAGACTAGCGAGCTACGCCCGCTAGCTGGGCCACTTTTTCCAAACGAACTTCGGTATTAAGCAGTATATAATAAGCAAAAAAATTCATTTAATAAGGAAGTCTTGGTTTTCGAATCCTCAAGCACAAAAAAAAGTAAATTAAAGAGCCATGGTCCCGTTAAAAATATGTGATTTCTCACTGTGGGCCTCGTGCACTTGAAAAAAAAAGATTGTGGATCGGAGCTATGGTCGCTTCGCGCCCATAGTCCCGTTAAAAACATTTGGTTTTGCACGGTGGGCACTACGCGCCCATAAGACATTTTTTCGTATTTTTTAGTTCATCAGAAGCAGATTTTTACGCAGATTCAGAATATGTAATCAGTTTTTTCTAGTTTAAAAACTGCCTGCATGATGGTTTAAGAAAAAACGCGCAAAAAAAACGCAATTAGCGCCGCGCCGGTAGAAAAAGCGGTTTTCGGCTGTTTCTTCTTTTAGCCAAAGGGGAAAAGTTCAGGTTCTTCACCGCAAGGTGGCGCAGTGTTCTGCTTCGGAGCACCGTTTGGGAATTGAGATATTTTCCGTTCCGATTCCCAAGGGGTTTTTAATTCATAACTTTTTTAATTTCGGTCCCACGGTCTCGAAAATGCCCGAAATGACTTCCCCGGAATTTTTCCAATGAAAAGACACCTCTCGCGACTTCCAACTCGCCCGCGTTGCGAATTGTAGTCGGTTTCAAGCAGACAGAGGCGCACGGATTTTATTAGTATAGATTCCATACCTTTAATCTACGCTTTCTTTAATTTACTTTATTTATATTTTTTAATAACATAATACAGTTAATTATTCATATTTATTGTAAGGAGATCTCTGAGAGCAATATTATTTGTACGTGACCGTTTATTCTTTTTTTTTATCAATATTTTTATTTAAACAACAACTTAAAATTAATTTATAAATATACTTATTTGTTGCTTTATTTAGAAAATGAAACCGTACATCTTTTGAAAAAATCTATTGTAATTTGGGCTTGATAAATAAACTATAATTTTCAAAATTTTCAAATTTTTTTTCAATATTTTCATTTTTTTAATGATTTATCATAACAGGTATAAGTGTCATGTTTCACTTTTACTACTTTTTCCGCATTTTTCTGTTGGGAATAATATATCCTCTAAATTATAATTTTGTATGCATATGATAAAAATCAATAATAAAAAATAAATTTTATTAAAAATAACACACTTTTAAATTAGTTTTCATGAGCTTTATTTTCTTACTGGATAAAATTCTCGACATGTTTATATTTTCATTAAAATTATATTTACCCACCCATTTAAGTTTAACGCATTACTGTCTGCAAATGATTTTTCGATTAATAAAATTTTGAATACTTTGTTTTGAAATTTTCGTGATTTTCGACGATATCTTTTTTATAAGCATAAATTCTTTAGTAGACTGTTTGGTATATTTTGTAGGTTTTTACCCGAGTCTCTTCGTTGGTTGTTGTCAAAAGGACATACTGAAAGAGCGATAGTGTTGATGAAGTCAGCTACAGAAGAAAATGGAATTGTAGTTCATAATATAGAGGAACAGATTGAAAAGATATACAGGTTTGAAAAAGTGGTATGACTTTTTAAACATGCTATCGCTTTCTCTCCTCCACTCTTTATTTGATGGGTTAAACCTTTGGAAACATTTAATATACCGTATTTAAGCTATTGTTCATCAATGAACTTTATTAGTATGCACATCAATGAATGCACCACTGTACTGCCTTAGCTATTTTTAAATCAGTATATAATGAAAAGTTCTTGATAAAATCGGAGCTTCTCTATTATATCTGTAACAGGAATGCCAGTTTTCTGTCCATTCGTAAGCAAAACAAATATATAGTCGAAAAGTCTAGCAATAATCAATTATAATGAGACTATTTCCTGACAGGTAATATAATCAAGTTATAAATGCATTCAGTCTAAAAAATGTGGTTTTTAATACTTATATTAAGTCAGGAATTTGATGGTGTTATGTACTCACTTTCATTTTAAGTAATGAATCACTCATTAAAAAAAGTTCATGAAATTAATTAATTTATTTAATCATTCATTAAATCAAATCAATTCAGTTCAGATCATTTCTGACAAGTATTGAGTTACTGCATTTAGATTTTCAGATACAGAAGCCTATCATATAACAAGCAGTTCTGTGCATTTTTTTTTTTTTTTTTTTTTTTTTTTTTTTTTTTTTTATAGTGAAGGTCATGTAAAAACATTTATTTATGAAAATGTAACTATGTACTCAAATAAGTGACATGGGGTAGTTTCGAATAGTTTTTGAAGATATTTGATTATCAGAAAATGCTAAAATATTTCATTTATGTTCTGTTTTTAGCTATCCTCCCTTTATTTCGTTTTCCCTTTCAACTATCCACAAGTTTTCCGCTTTCCTCATTTCTTATTTTCTCTTTAGCTTTCTATTAATTTCAGAACCTTCTTAGCCATGGCAGTTTTGTAGTTCTGTATCCCTAATAAGTTTTGCAAAAAAGATTTATTTTTTTACATGAAGGCTAATGTGGATTGTCTGATAATAATAAATAGCGCTATAAATGACGGTATTTAATGATAAATCCCAACCCTTCCTCTTTGTTTTCAAAACACTAAAATATAACAACATATGTTAAGTAAAAAACATACTTGACCCAAAAAGAAGAAAATATATCAACAATGTAAAATGCAATGGTTGTATTCTCAGTTTATTTATTTCATTTTATTTTTGTTATTTTTTATTAAGGTAAAATAAAAATTTTCATTTAAATGTTTTTTGACGTTTATAGTTATAGATCTGAATCTATTTAATCGACAGTTTTTTTCTTGCAGTTCATGCACATTATCTGTGAAAAAATCTACATTTAAAAAACTATGTTGTTTAAAATGCACCTTCCTTTAAATTACTGTCCTGTTTATTTTGAAATGCTGGTATCAGATTTAGAGGATTTAGCATTCGTTCAGACTAGGACTCAGAACCCGAAAACTCTGTTGACGTTGGATGAGAAAGTGCAGCAGCAAATTTTACTCGCATGTGCTGATTTAACATGTATTTAAAGACACTTTTCCCTTATATATGGATTTTTCCTAAACTTGGTTAAAGAATATTATGGATTTTTAACCTCCATTATCAACATGTATTTTAAGAGATTTATTTGCGTTATGTCTTAAAAATCAATCTGTTTTCTTATACATTTTAAATAAATTCAGACCTATTGAAAGAAAAAAAATGTGTTTCTAAAATAAATAAAACATTTCAACGAATATCTATTAATTAGAAGTTATTTTGATCATTAATCAGTAGATTTACCCAAGTCAATGGAATATAAATTAAAACATGATAATTATAAGAAAAAAAGTAAACTATCTGTAAGACGGACTCTTTGTAAGACAGAAATCTAATTAGGCAAGATTTTCATCTCTCTGCGAATCCATAGATATTGAGTAAAATTTGTCTAAAGCGAAATATTGTATTTAAGAAAAATTTCTGTCCTGAACGATTCCGCTTTAGATAGTTTACTGTACTTTCCATTATAGAATTTTTAAGTGATAGTACTATTTCGACTTAGAAAGAAGTTACTTCCATTTTCATTGTTCGAAAGAACCATTGTTGAAAGTTTTAACATGTTTATTTCATACGTTCACGACCAACTATGAGAATACTCTTAGTTCGATGATAAATCAATGATTACGAGTATTGCCGTAGAAAACACATGCATTGTTTAGGTGTTTGGCACACAGAAAGAGACTAAATAATACATTTGGCGTGCTGAAATGGATCATTTATTTATATATTTAAATAATAAAACCACAGTAAACAATTTAAAAACATAATATCAGAGATATGACTTTGGCATCTGTAAGCATATGCATTATCTCAGCTTTGGCAGCGAACGTCTTAAAAACAGATAAAGCTACATTTCACAAATATATTTGGTGAAGTGATATACACTGGTCTCGAAAAGTTAAGGTACAACCGGTTTTTTGCGTCTAATTTGCAAAATGAATGAATATAGAAACAACAAATTTGGAGGAAATGTGCGCTAAACTGTTATTTATAAAATGCGACATAAAAATTTACTTAAGTTAAATGTATAAATGAAATTACAACAAAAAAGCACTCATGGTGGAAAATTCCATTCCTGGAGAAATCAGTACATCGCAGTATTATGCAGTAAAATGTGACAGACATTTAAAAACTGGTTCTAATACGGAATATGTTCACCCCGGCGGCATGCATTGGAGGCATCGGCTTTTCATGCTCTCAATTAAATTGTCGGACACCGAAATAGGTAGCGCTAATCAGATATGGAGTAAGCCTAGTTCCAGCTCATTTAATAACCTTAAAGGAGGACTTAAAGCCGCAACCTGTCTTCCAAGGTAATCCTAAAGATGTTCCATCGGATTCAAGTCTGGAGGCCATTCCATTCTCTCCAAACCGTGATCCTCAATATAATCCACAAGAATGACAGCTCGGTGTGGTCTCGCGTTATCATTCATTAGAATGAAACCATTTCCAATAGTACAGGCATATGGGCGCACATATGAATCAGGGATCTCATTCCGATATCTCGCACACGTCAGAGTTCCTCCATGGAACACATGCAGGTCAATGTATCCTCCGAGTGAGATCCCTGCCCAAACCACGATTCCACCTTTTCTGTACCTGTGTGTTTCGACAGTGTTTGATTGATGGTATCGAGTGAATTGTTCTCTCCAGATCAGAAGTAGTCTTGAATCGCTCTCGGTGTGTATCTAGACTCGTCTGTAAAGAGTACAGAAGCCCACTGTTGTCTTGTTCAGGAAACATGTTTTCTTGCCCGACATAAGCGAGTCCTTCTCTGTCGTCTGTTGAGCGGAACACACAAAACTGGTCGCCTTGCATAGAGACCTGAATTGTGAAGACGTCTTTGCACCGTAGTAGCAGAGGTTCCTCACTCTGAAAAGTGGTCTGCAATGAGTTGCGGCACAGTACTGCGTCTTCCCCTTCGGGTCGAAAGAGCTAGAAACTGGTCTTCTGCAGGCGTTGTAACACGTGCGTGGCCTAGAACATGTCTTCTCGACGCAGGATTTTCGGATTCATATTAATCCCAGAGTCGTTGGACTACACTGCGAGACACATTGAGTCGTCCAGCAGTATTGGCCTGTGACAACCTTATTTCCATCCATACTACCGCTCGCCACCTTAATGAATAGGGCAAACGACTTCTTTTAGACATTTCTAGACTCTCTACTGGTTGTTGTAAACAAAACTGACAGCAATAGTTCAAGTACAACAAAACTTATGCGCGAAATTAGGAAAGCTTCGTAACTGCATATTTTTCTCAGATTAAAAAAAAAACAAAAACTATTTTTTTTTATAAAATAAGAGTGGTAACGTAATTTTTGCTTAAGTTTTTTAAAGCTTATTATTGTCATTCACATTAACTTTGAAGTTAATCTGACCGCCATTTTTTTCTGGTGAGATTCGAAAAATATGTTGTACCTTAACTTTAGGAAGCCAATGTATTTTTTATCTGTTTTCACTATATTTTTACTGCATTTACGATTTCAAGTATTTAAATCAGCTCATGCCGCGACATTTTCTAACGTTTCTGAATCATTTATAAGATCTAAGAATTCATCACTGTAAAATATCTCTCATCCTCCAAAGAAGTTTCACTGCTTCGTCTAAAACTCCAATATATTGCATTATTATTATTATTATTATTTATTTTACTGATAATTAAAAAATCGTTAATTTTAAAATTTATGAATTAAAAATATGCGCAAAAGAAACAGCAAAATGCAGCCCGTAAAACATTCTCACGCGAAGGAAGTAAAAAAGAAGAAATGTGCATAGATTTTGTTTCGTAGGATCTAGAAATCCCAATTTTTTAAATCATTCCCACATAAATATTTCCATATTATTCTCTATATATTTCCATATTATAGAATTGTCATGAGAAATTAAATTCACTTACGTAATCGACTGCTTATACTCCAATTTTGGAAGCAGAAGGAAGATTATTTATTTGCACTAAATTAAAATTATGGGTTTGCTGACCCTATATAGATAACGGAGGGTTAATGAAACTGGTGATGTGTATCTCTAGAATTTCATAAAAATATAAATAAAATATCCCCCACTGATTGACAGAGGATATCGGTTTTCACTCATACATTAATGGCCAAATATAAATACTTATTTTAACAAATTAAAAAATATTTCGATGAAAATGGTTATCAGAATTTTATAAATTTTAATAACTTTCTCAATTGTTACAAATACTTATATTAGTTTGTTCATTCAATAATTTGATTAGTAATTAAATTATTTATAAGCTTTAATAAAGTTTTGATTGAATCTTCTATTGAAGGATACTGATTGATAAGTGGTCTGATGTTTTTTTATTTATTTATTTCAGAGAGAAGAAAGCGAAAAAAGAGTCACAGTTATAGATCTTTTCAAAACTCAAAATCTCCGAAAAAAATCTCTGTGTTTATTTTTCATATGGTAAGACATCTACAAAAATAGTTTTTTTTTCATTAAATTTTTTTTATTTGAAGAGAAAAAAATGTTTGATGAAATGGGTTGTAAGAATGCATTCCTTTATTTTGTAAAACTTCTATTTACACATAAAGGAACAATGCAAAAATAATTTCAGTGTAAATATCTTTGGAAGGGACTACCATAAAGGAACATCTATATACATTTAGTCTCTTTTTAAATTTAAAAGCACAAAATTTAATTCTTTACACGAAAACAACTGTTGAAGCCATTTTATATGCTTTCTGGATTGAACATTAAACTAAGAATTGTGTATCAGACATGAAATCCTTTTCAAAGTGTTTATAAAGAACTGTAGAAATATACGTGACATTGATTTTACAATCCATTTTGTGCATTAAAAAAGTAAATTAAACTTTCTATAATTATAATTGCAAAACTAATGTTTCCTTGGGAATTCAGAGGGTGTACATGGGATGTAAAAGGGGTATTTTTCTAATTTTTATGTATTTTTCACACCATTTATTTGATAAACAATTATTTTGCTTTTTCTTTCGTTTCGAATATGTAAAGCAGTCGTCTGTTTATCTTTTTCAGGAATGATATTCAGTGTTGAACAACATTTTACAAAAGATGCTTCATGTTTGTCTCAGGTTTTAAAATAAAGAGCTAACAGAAAAACAATGTTGTAATATGAATCAATAAATTTAAAATTGTCTTTAAAAAAGAAAAATAAGCACTAAATAGTATAAATTTGCGAATAATAAGATTGAAATAAAAATAACCGTACTTTTTTTTCCGAACTCATTACGCGGGACTGCCACAAAACCAAAAAAATTAAATTTTTTAGAAGTAGTGGTTACATAAGCATGGCTGCCAACTTCTACGCCTATTTACAGTTAAATAAACACATTAGAAACAGAAATTTTACTTAATAATTAACAATATGTTCTGCAATACATAACATTGAATGCATTTGGCATACATATTACTAAAAATAATTTGTTGTTCCAGTCAAGTTTACATGATTTAAGAAGGCGTAGAAGTTAGCAGCTCTGCATAAACAACTTTTACATGGATAGTTATACATATCATTTTCATTTAAATAATTATAAATGAGCTTAATTTTCTTGTTTTTAAGAATATTCTATTGAATTTCAAATAAAAATGAAGTATATAACTTTCGAGATGTGTGTGTGTGAAGGAAGACAGCTTGAGGAATTATTCTCTCTCTTTGTTGCACACAACCGCAAGTAAATACCCATAAAATGGGCAATAGATTTAAATTTCTTACATAAAAATTGAGTTTTGAAATAAATTATTCGTAGAAATGTTACCAAGTTCCATCTTCACATCATATTTGGCATCAGTACTTTTGATATTAAATGAAAGTGAACCAATGAACTTCGCACATGAAAAGATAAAGGTTGCCTCTAAAGCAGTGGTTCCCAAAGTTTTCAGCTTGAGAAGCCCTTATTGAGAATAATTTCTCACGCGAAGTCCTTTGACCCCTACGGTATCCCATGGTTTACAAATTGGTTTTTTTTTTTTATGTCTATGGAGCAGAGAAAGACCTGATGGATATGAGTCTGAATCTGAAGTTTCCAACATGGGGTCAAGGTTATAAGTTTGGGCCCTTTTATTGATATAAAAACTCTAAATTCATACAGAAATTTTGAAAATCAAATTATCTATTTAACCCGTTAACAGTTTTATTTTATACTAGCAGTTACCCGTGACTTCGTTCACATAACATTTAAAGAAGAAATAATTGATCAATCAAGCAAAAAATTTCAATGATGAAAAGCATGTGTAATTAACTTTTTATCGCGAATTTATGATAAAAAAACTTTTGATAATCCCTATTTGCTAATTTGTTTGCTGGTCAAAATTTTCCTTTCAGCGATTAATACTAATAGATAGAAACATTCTTGAATTCTTTTGTTCAGCCCTGTAGTTTTCCAAGTTCCTTTAATACACGAAAGTATCTTTCTAAAATTTATTTCAAACAAAAATATTTCTTATTACTACCTAAATTACATTTTCAGAAATTATCATCCGAAGACAACCTTGTATCCAGTTCTTTGCGGGACCCTGTTTATCATTTTATATATATACTACAAACATTTCTTAGTTTACTAAATGCAGTTCAAAATAAAAATGCATATTTTATTTAAAAATCACCTTTAAGTAAACTACGCTCATATTCAGTAACCTTTCCGAGATCTTTTGTGTAACCCTGTATATCTAAATTTAACTAGTTATACTATTACCATTTATACTCTCCATTTAATATGCATACATTTAGCGAAACTTAAAAGCACATATCATAATTCAAAATGCATTTCATCCATGCAACAGTCATCATCCATGATATACAGTACTTCGGATAGAATATATAATATTTGAAATCTTTTGTGTGTCCCTGTAAATGATATGCACTTCGTATTATGCATGAAATAACTTACATTAAGCCTCAGCAACATATATCAATTTGATTATACATGAAAACGTTTACCATAATTAAAATATGTCGGAAACTGTTCCTCCCTTTATTCCTATGCAATGGAATTCTTCTGTCTGACCCTGTAAATGAATAGTAAGTGCCCTTTTCACTACATACTTTACAAAATGCATATTTTAGTGCACTTTGTAAATGCATATAAATTTGAATATGTTCTACAGGCTGTAACATCGTTAAATTTAATTAAAACGATTTTTCCCCATAATGCCGTAATATAAGGAAATTTTTTGACTATCCCTGTAAATAAACTAATCATGGTAGAAACTTATTTTCAATAGGTATTCGTGCTAGGTAAACGTTAAGAACGTCCAAAAATTTCATGGAAATCGGAGTATATTTACGAAAGTTAGAAAGCGACCAGGCAGACAGACAAACCGAAAGCATAATAACTTTTCAACTTTGTTCGAAAGTGTTAAAAAATCGAGCCAAAAATATATTAATCAGTGATTTTATTTTCCACCTTTTCCCCACAAAAAATTTCTTCCATTGATAATTATGAGTTTTGAATAAAAATATTCATTTGTATGTAACTTATAACTTATTAATTAGTATAAGTAAAAAATATTTCTGATTCATTTTAAATATGACGTCATTATTTATCTCGCTCCATTAGCTACTGATATTCATACCCCTTGTATTTTTAACGACTGCTATAAAGTACCTGTTTTATTTCAACTATGACGTCACATTTTCATAAGTGAACCATTTTATTAAAAATATAATTCTTTTTCATTCTTTTTACTTTTAATTTATGTCACCATATATTACACAAAAATTCCCATTAACTAAACAAATATCCTTGTTAAATGTATTATAAAAAATACACCTTTAATTTTTATTTCAAACATGACGTCATATTTATTTTCTTTTAAATTATTTTATTATAGTTTTTCGCGTGGAAGTTTTCTATTAAAAATTCATTGCCGCTGAAAAATTATTCCAATTTTTTATTTTCTTGGCAACAGGAAAGGAAAATGGTTAAATTTTATCTGAAAAACGCCTATTGATTTTGTATGAAAAATAATTAAATTTTGAATTAAGGAAAATATTTGAATAAAATAAATAAAAATTACCCTATTATTTAATCCGGACTTCTAACTTTACGTCTGCAAAATTTCAAAGCAATCGGTTCAGTAGTTACGGCGTGAAAGCGGAACAAACAAACAAACAAACAAACTCACATTCCGATTTATAATATTAGTAAGGATTACTAGTATTGGGCACAATAAATTAAAAATGAGGACTAAAAACCACTTTTTTTTCTAGTAATACTTGCTGTGTATAATCGAGATCCTGTAAATCGCCAAAGTGGAACAAAAATTATATTTAAAAATTTGTGGTTTTTGAAAGCTTTTATTAACCCTTTCGTGGTTATAAGCGCGTATACACGCTCAGAATACCACTTAATTTGAATTGCGAAATGCCATACGGACACCGGAATTTTTAAATGAAAATTTTAATTTTACAAAGAACGTAAAAAAAAAAAAAAAAAAAAAAAAAAAAAACCCATTTATATATTATGAAATAAATTTGTTTTTAAATTCCGGTGTCATTCAATCATTTCAGTATTTTATGAATAGACGTGCTTTAACCGTCAAAGGGTTAACGAAGAACACAAACTCTTCTTATGCGACCGACGTTCAAACAATACGGTTAAAAAGCGCACATGTTAAAAGAACTGCAATTTGTAGGAAAACGTCACTAATAAAATGAGATACATTGGTGAGGTTAAATTTATATCAGGGCGGGTGCTAATTGACGAAAAGTCTAAGAAAGAGGTAGCGGTGGGCAAAAATTACGATTGTTAGAGTGATGACAAATGTAAAAAACAAATATATAAATTTTTATTGCTGCAGCATTTTTTCTGATAAAAAAATGTGGCATCCCAACATAAGAATCTTAGCCAATGCCGAGACAAAACAAAATTTGAAATTCGGGTTGTTAAGTGATGCAAGATGTTTTAAAAATATGAGTTTTCAACAACATACTTTGCTTTAAAAATTATGTAAAACAGCATAGAAAATTTAAATAACTATGAATTATTACAAACGAAATAAACACATTAAAGGAACTAAAGTTACAAAAAGAAAACTATTTACACAACGTATAAAAATATTAAATTATTATAATGAGGGGTTTATTCAATGATACAAAACTTTTGAAAAAAGAGGCGTTTTAATCGACTAATATTTTTTTACTGTGAAAAACAGCACAGAAATTTTAAATATACAAATAATATGAACAGATTAAATAAATTAAAGCTTGAAAATAGAAATATATGTTACAAATTTTTTTTCGCAAAAGTTAACCTTTATACTATATTAATTTCCTTATAACAATATTCCGTACTTAGTTCATTCAACTTATTAAATTAAAATCTTGTTTCTAGATCTAATCTATTAATCTTTATGGAAAAGATATAAATTCTTAATTCGCCTTAAACATTTATTCCAATGCGCGTAAATTTAAAGATGGCTCTAAATTAAAAATATTCTTAATTAAACTTTATTTTTTAATATTCCAAATAAAACTCATTTTTTCTATGTTTTTATCAACCCTTTTTAAGAAAGTCTTATTAAATTTGTTCCAAAACCATACCTTTCAAAAAAATATCATTATTTTTATATATTTTTCCTCCTTCAACATTTGATATCTGTGCATCAATAAATTCATTTCTTTTCTTTTTTCTCTTAAAATTAATCGTTTGCAAAAATATCGTCTAATATATTCGGAATTTTGAGTCGATTATAAATTAGTTAAATAATATATTTAAAAAAAATAAAATTATCGTCTGTGGAATAAAATCTCGACTTTGGGCACGAGTTACGTTTACATGGGAAAATGATGGTTCGAGAGTAGAGAATTTTCTAGAACTTTCATTTTAGATTTAAGAAAGGAAGCCTCGAGGTGAGAAAACAGATTCTTGGTTTTTTCTTCAATGAGTACGGCTCACTGAAATAATGATGGAATATTCTTTTTGATATTTCGGCTAAAGACATTTTGCAAAGGGAGCCTTTCCCTCTGTCATGACTACAGTTTAATAAATAAACTTGCAGCAGCCAATGAGTAATTTATTGGATCCTCTACATTTATTTACTTATTTTTTTTCTCGCTTGCCATGACTTCTGTGCGGTAAAACGGGGAACCCGACGATGATGTTTCTGGCTCCTAACTTTAAAATGTCACATACACAATATACACGAATGTAAAATGAATGTGATGAGGGGCTTGTTTTGATACAAGATGTTTTAAGCGACAAACATTGTTTTATCATGAAAAACAGTATAGAAAATTTAAGTAGCTAATTTGGAAGTTAAAAGTTATTACCTCATTATGATGTTAACACCTAATTACTAAGGTAAAAAAAGAAAGAATGAAAAAAAGTAGTATAAACATATGAAAAGACGAAGCTCTCTCCTTTTGTTTGGAAAATAGAGATAACAGCACTGGCACTCTTTTGCACATTTAATTCAGAATACTGTTTCTTGTAGCTTATTTTGAACTGAATTTTTAAACACACTAAATGCAGAAACTCAAAATAAGGTAGTTCAAACCAAAAATATTAAATAAAAAATGGATACTTGTATAATGCATATTTTTATGACATATTTTACAACCCAGTGATAGACGTATTTATTTTTGACACACACACATACACACAAAGCTTTCTACATAATTCGAAAATTTTCTCTTGCAATATGCTAATTTCTTTCATGTTTTGTGTATTCTTCAGAAACGCCGCGGGGCCTTTGGGGCTCCGCGGACCACACTTTGGAAACTTCTGTATTTCCAATAAAAATGTTTTCGTCTTTAAATTTTAAAAGAACTAATTTTTGCCTATCTTACATTTAATTAAAACGTAATGTGTGTTTGATGTAAAACGTAATGTGTCTTGATGAAAGTTACTAAGGTAACTTTCATTTTCATTTGTTAATACATATTTATGTTTTCATAATCATTTTTTTTTTGTAATAATATCAGCTACTTTTTTCTTTCAGGTTAACACTGGCTTTCACATACTACGGAATATCTTTTTATTCTACAGAATTAGATGGAAATAAATTTTTAAATTTCTTTTATTCCGGTTTAGCAGAGATTCCAGCTACTTTATATTGTTTGCTTACTGCTAACCGCTACGGGAGGAAAAAGACATTATTTTTGGCATTGATGATGGGAGGTCTACTGTGTTTATCGTTTACCATAATTCCAACAGGTAAAGAAGTTTATGATTTATAAGTTAATTTGATAAGGAAATTATATACATATAAATATACACTAATTGGCTATTAATTACAGAACACTTTCAATTTTAGACATTTTGTCAAATATTTAATTATTTATTTATCAGATTCTTCTGGAACTTCAAGATTATAAAGATTGTTTGACCTCATATTTATCAACGACCATTTCATAAAGGTGACAATTAGGGGGCGACAAAAAATTAAAGAAACATAATATTTGAGACCACCTTGTACATTAAAATGCTTCAAATAATCTATCGCTGCAAAATACAAATATGTGGATACTGTACATGTCCACTGATCTTTATAAAAATATAACGTTTATTCGTGGAGATATAGCGTTTTTTTAAGTTAAAAAAATTCTTGCATGTTTTTAGCTTATATATGCAGTATTTTCAACAAAATTTAATGTCGGTTTCAAATAAATTGGACAAATGTATTAGAAATAACGTTGGGAAATGGAATATAAATATATTAAACATTTTATGAGATATGTGTAGTTGTGTGAAATAATTTTTATCTGGGCATGTGTGAATAATAATAAAGATCTTTTTACATAATGAACAGTGAACTCTATGGAGCAACTCATCAAAAAATCCAGTCACATATGAAAATTTAGAAATATATCGGCGATAGAAGTGAACTGATTTTTAGTTCTCTCCTAAAGCAGATTGATAAGGGATTTTCCACAAATTGTCAGTTTTAATTTTTTTAATTTTCATTTTTGATTGATGCATTAGTAACTTACTAGAACGAGCCTATTCTATGATAAAAAGAGGTATGAAAATCGAAACATTTGTTCCAATTTTTCTCATTGACATTCATTAAATACAGATTTTATCCTAAAACCCAGAGAATAAAAAGTGACAATTTGTTAAAAGTCTCTTATCATGTAGTTGCTTTTAGAGAGAGTTAACAATCAGTTTACTTCTACCAACGATATATTTCTCAATTTTCGTGATATTTGACTGAATTTATTTAAGATATAAAGCTCCATAAAGGTGAATTTAAAATTATCTAAAAACATCGTTGTTATAGTTCGCGCCTGCACAAATAAAAAATTATTTCATGTAACTACTCATATTTCATGAAATATTTAATTTATTTATATTCCAATTGCATTATCTTCTTTCTACTGTATTTTGCCAGTTTTCAGAAATTTACTTTAAATTTAGTTGAAAACTTTGCATAATTTAAGTTAAAAACATGCTAGATTTTTTTTTTTTTTTTTTTTTTTTTTTTTTTTACCGTTAAAAAAGCTATATATCCATTACTATAAACGTGCTATTTTTACAAAAATCAGTAGACATATTGTAATGCATCCACATATTTGTATTTTGTCGCGATAGATCATTTTGTGCAATTTAATGTACAGGGTGATCCCAAATATTATTTTCTTTGACTTTTTGTCGACCCCTTAATTATCCTCCTTATGAAACAAGAATTGATAAATATGAGGTCGAATATAATCTTTATAATCCTGAAATTCCAGCCGAATCTGGCAAGTAAATTTTTAAATATTCCAAAAATGTCTAAAATAGAAAATATTCGGTCATTAATGGCGAATAGTGTATACATATAATGAAACAATGTGAATCTCTCCTATAAACTGTGGTATATACTATGCATAAATTTTGTATTAATATGTGATACGGCATAAAAGATTCCACTGAATTTAAGGCACTTTTTATTTTCATCCGTTGTAAAGAATTCTATCAAAGTTCTGTGAAGTTCCATTTCTATCAGTTTCTTACACATATAAAGGGTATTTAAAAAAAATGTATACACAATTTGTCGTATCATAATTGGAATGCTCTGCTTTTTCTTTCCGACTCAACTAAATTTAATTAGTGACACCGGACTAAGTTTTTTAAAGTGTGAAATTTATACTAAAGTATTATAGTAAGTTTGTAAAATAGAAGTTCGAAGGCTGATTAGAACATAGTCTCCATCAGATCCCCTACTTATAATAAATAGGATTAAGTAGATTTTGAGAACTTTAGACTATAGAACTTTGGAGATAATTTGAGGGAGATGGAATTATTGGATATGTTTTTAAGCAACATTCGATCTGACCACTTTCAATTAAAGAAAGATCCCATCAGTGGCCGAGAGTTTCCACTCTTAAAACTGGTAGAAGATAGGTGCCCAGTTCGAACCCAGTAAAATCCGTCGGCACAATCATTGGGTATCCTTTGCGTAAATATGGGCCAAGTTCACTTAGAAAAACCTTTTTCAGTGGGCACTCTTCCCCGGGTGCTACATTACAATCCAGAAACACTTGAAGCGTTTGGCGACTTGGAATTGCCAGCTTTTGGCACTATCGTTGGTAGAGAAAAAACAGATTTTAGGGAGGAGAAATGAATTGCAGCTCTTTGTATCGTGTAAAAGGGTACTGTGTAAATCTATAGTTAAATGCTTTGGAAATAGAAAATTACTCCTCTATTCCCAAAACAAATGATAAATTTTGCTGTTTTTAAAAATAATTTATGATTCTGCTTTTTATAATGCAAATAAATTATTTCATTTATTTAGATTTTTCAAATCTTTACGAATTTTAATGATTTTATTAAGCATTGTTATAATTTTTACTACAATATATTTTGCTATAATTTCCTAATTTTGTTTAGTTGTTTTGTTTATACAGTTTCTTAATTTTTGTGAAACCGTAAAAAGCTTCAAATAGAAATGTAAAGTCAAAATTTTGTAAAGAAGTTCTAAAATGGGTTTGGGTGATAAATCAAATACAAAATAATAATAATAATATAATACTATTCACATAAACGTTGATTGTTTAAAACTGCTGTTAAAAGTGGAATTGCCTCAGAAAAGATACCTTTAATCTTTATAAATTTAGTACTTATACCAAAACAGAAAAATATATTAACTGTGTTACAAGAATTGCAAACATAAATAAAAGTTTTGTATGTAACGTACTATCAGAAGTGGTGGAAAACCGCTGCCCGTAATATATATTTATATTATAAATATATATTTATATTATATATATATATATATATATATATATATATATATATATATATATATATACACACTGGTGTGCAAAAATTAAGGAATAGAGGGTTTTTCGAACGTAACGTCGCCAAGAAATTTTCCACATCGACCAAAATCATAACATAAGATCTTTAAGATGTGAAAATATGGGACAAGCGTTAAAAAAACATCTAAACAAAGAATCAAAAGGATACATAAGTACTTTATTGTAAAGGTCACTGAAGCACAAATGCAGACAAGACAGAAGCTCCTTCTTACAAGAACTTGGAAAAAGTTGGTCTCTAAAACGGGTATGGTCACCGCGGACTGTGATGAAGGATTTAAAACGTCTGTCCATGCTGAGGACGAGGTTATCTAGGAGCTGTTGAGGCATCGAGTCTGATTCCTCTCGTAACGCCAATTTCAGCTCCGGAATCGTTGTGAACGCTTGATGCCAAGGGTATCTAGAGAAGGTCCCACTTGTGCTCTATGGAATTCAAGCCCGGAGATGTTGCAGGCCAGTCCATACATTGAATATCTTCACACTCCAAGAGTTCTTCGGTAACCGCTGTACGATGACGGAGAGCATTGTCGTCCGTGAAGATGAAATCTGGATCCACCACACCTTTAAAGAGACGCACGTGAGGCAAGAGAATCTTGGCGCACTAGCGGGCACCAGATACTGAACATCTTTGGAAGATATGGAGGTTCGTACGGCTACCAAGTATGATACCACCCCTAACAAGAACTTCGGCACCCCTAAAAGGATACTATCGATGATGTTGGAATGGGGGTAAGGTGTTCCATGCTCTCTCCAAATGTGTAAAAGTCAGGAATCGCTCGTCATACTAAATCGGCTCCCATCCGTAAAGTGTACTCCAGCTGACTCCTGTTGTGTCCATTTTTTGTGTTTCTGGCACCCTAGAAACCAGTGTGATGAAATAATTAATATAAATATGTATTTTTAATTAAAAGCATAGCGTCATTCAAAATTTCATAGCATTATTTTTAAAATCTATATTCAAAATTCTAAGAGCCATAACATAAACTGCTCTGTCACAAACTTTTAACCCCTTTAAGGTTTTTGTATTGATAATATTACAAGATTTTAATGCATGTAAATAAAAATACCTTTTAACTTGAATAATTGAATTATATTACCATATTATAACATATTTGTGTCTAAATCAAGCTATATAACTCTCTTTGGAATTTTATTCTTAACAACAAAATTTGCATGTGGTCTTAATATTTTTTCCAGCACTGCAGCTATTTTAAACAATGAATAACTTATTTTAATTACTACACTCATTTTTCTTTTCTTCAAGGACACGAAGTGGTTCAGATTGCTTTAACAATGCTTGGAAAAGTGTTTGTAAGCGGAGCATTTTCTATAATATACCTTTTTTCTGCTGAAATATTTCCAACCGTAGCAAGAAATGCTGGAATAGGGATTTGTTCAACGGTTGCTAGAATAGGTTCGGCATTATCACCTTTCATGAGAGATTTGGTAAATATTGTTTTAAATACTTCTAATTACCATGTTTCCACCAAAATAAGACCGGGTCTTCCATTAATTTTTGTTTCAAAAGGTTTTATTTTTCGGTTGATGTCTTTTTTTTTGATGCAACACAATTTTATTTTTATTTTTTTCATTTACAGAAATCTATAATTATTCCCATTATCATTTAAAACAATCTATATTTATGCGTGCATTTTATTTCAGAAAATATGTATATACTACCTAACATGCCCGGCGTTGCCAGGTCCTTAAAAAAAAAAAAAGAAACAGCACGAATTGCAAAGATAGAAAATCACATAAAATTTAAAAATCGCTGCGCGAATTTCGAATAAACTTCATCAAAAAGAGAGAAAAAAAAATAACATGTTGGGTTAGAAGATTGAAAATGAATTCTTTTTTAAAAGAATTTCAGTTTCAATTGTAAAAATCGTAGCAAATTGCGAAAACGCATTAAAAATCTCACAAAAGTTCTCGAAAAATTTGAAAACTGCTCTACAAAATCCGAATAAACTTTTTAAATGATCAAAAGAGTGCAGAATATTCTATATTAGATGAAAAACTAATAACAAATTTTCAGAGGATCGCAAAAAAAAAAAAAAAAAAAAAAAAAAACCGTAAAAATTTCAAAAATCATGAAAGTCAAAATTTACTGTAGTTGGTTAAAAGTTTCAAATATAATTCCTTTGATGAATGTCTAGCCATAAAACACAGAAAAAATGCAAAAATATTTTGATAAAGGGGTTAAATAGCAAAAACCGAACAGGAGAAAATTTATTATGTTAGGCTAAAACTTTGTAGCTGAATTCTTTTCCGTATCTCAAAAAATTACCGAGAACTGTATAACTAAAAAATTGCATTAAAAATAGCTACATATCAAAAGCAGCGGAACAGAGCATTCACTATAATAGGCGAATAAATTTGAAATGAAATTACTATTAGACTAGCAGTTTGAAACAGAATTCCTTCTAAAAATGTCAAACAGATATGCATATATATTGTGAAACAGGATAAATCGCATTGAAAATTGCATTAAAAATCACAACATAAAAAAAATATCTAGGAGGAAAATTTACTATTAAGAGATAAAACTATTCGATCGAAAAGTTTGGTATATTAGGCAAAAAGTTTGAAATCGAAATCAGTTTCCGAGTTAAAATAGCAAATAAAGCCTTTGTGCAAAAATGTTTAAAGATAGAAAACCAACGATTATAAATGCACAAATAAAGTATGCGAAGGTAGCAAACAGCTGTTTCGAATGTACTATCGAGATTCTTCATCAGTGCAAAACTCAGCGAGCTAGAAAAAAGCAAAACTGAGCAAAAAGATAGATTGCTCATTGTACCAGGTTTTATGCTTTACCTGAGGTCCATAAACCTGACATTCCTTTTAGACCCATTGTCTCTAGTATCGGTACGGCTTCTTATATACTCGCAAAATATATCTTGTTTCCATATTTTCCCTTCTCTCAAGCAGTAATTCTTTCACTGTTAAGAATTCTTTTGAATTTGTTGAAAAACTTAACAGTTTTAAGCCACAAGGCCACATGATGGTTTCTTTTGATGTTTCATCATTATTTACTAATGTTCTTGTCGAAGGTGCTTTAGATTGCCTGAAGAAAAGGCTGTATGAATTTCATTTTTTGAAATCGAGGAGCTCATTCATCTCACTCGTGCTTGCTTATCTTAAAATACTTTTGTATTTAACGGGAATTTCTTTTGTATGACTCACGGTTTGGCTATGGGTAATCCTCTTAGTCCGATTTTATGCGATTTGTACATGCACTATTTTGAAATGAAATTGTTTGAAGTCTTCAAATTTCAGTTTTATGTTCGTTACGTAGATGGTATCTATGCTTTAGTTGAAGTGAATTCAGATGTAAATCATATTCTCTCTGTCATGAACACTATTGATTCTTGCATTCAATTTACTTTTGAAGTTCAATCGAACAATTGCCTTTCTTTTCAGGATGTCCTTGTTATTCGCATTCCACCTCAGATATTCTTCTCATTCTCCTAACCAGAAAGTTGTGGCTTTTAAAACTTTTGTTTTCCGGGCTTCCAATATTTGTTCAACTCCTCAGTTACTCAGTGATGAACTTAATTATCTAAAAGCTATTGCTGTTGATCGTGGTTATTCTGCTAATATTATAGATTCAAATCATAAAAAATTGACAAAATCCACTCAATCTGAAAGAAAAAATTTTAATTCGAACTCCAATGCTTTGGTTGTTTTGCCTTTTTTTCCCAAAATCAGTCAGCAAGTTGCTAAAATTTTAAAAAGGTTCTATTTCAATGTTATTTTTTCTCTTGTTAATAAAATTGCTTTTTCAAATCTTAAGCACCCCATTGATAGCTTAGATAACTTTTCTTAGATAATACCAAATTTCTTGCCAGTGTGGGTTTATTATATTGGTCAGACTAAACGTGCTCTCAGATTTCGTTTAATGGAACATAAAAGGTATGTCAAAAATCAAGAGCTTAAACGCTCTTCTATTGCTCAACATTGTAGGTCTTCACAACATAAGTTTAACTTTTCTTCAGCCACCATCATCCATAAGTGCCCTTCCATTCTTGATCTTTATTTTTGGGAAGCTTACCATATCATTAAAAATTCTCACTCCTTAGTCAATGACTTATCAAGTACTCCTTATTTTCCAAGCATTTGGAAATCTTTAATTTAAAACTTTTTCCCCTCGCTTTTTAGTTTTTGTTTTGTTTGTTTTCGGTAGATGTCGCTACTTGTCCTCCCAGTTGTTCAGGCTGCTTTCTTCTCATTGGTTGCTTTTCTATAGGCAAGATCGTTCCCGTAGCGGGTATATAAGCCTGCGTCTCTCTGTCTCTTTGCTCAGTTTTGCTTTTTCTAGCTCGCTGAGTTTTTGACTGATGAAGAATCTCTGTAGTAGATTCGAAACAGCTGTTTGCTACCTTCTCATACTTTACTTGTGCATTTATAATCGTTGGTTTTCTATCTTTAAACAGTTTCTGAATGTCAAAATATCTCCAAGAAATGTAGAAAAAATCGCATAAAAATTGCTTTAAAAAATCGCTAAATTTTTTAATCTGTTGCTGCAAAAAAATTTAATATTAAGGTGGAAACCATATTAATCTGAAATTCTTCATGAATAATAAAAAATGGATATTAAATTCCAAAACTCTCTAAAAAATCGTAAAAAAACGCATTGAATATCCCACTAAAAATTGATAAAAATCAAATATCACTGACAGTATAATTTACTATATTAGGCTATAAGTTTGAATCATAATTTCGTTTCCAAATGTGGAAAAATCGCCGTGGGATTCGAAAAAACCCTAAAAATCTCAGTGGAAGATTTATTATAAATCCCTTAATGAATAAAAAAAAAAATAACGCTAAACACAAAAAAATCTCGAAAAATCACATTAAAAATCGTTGAAATTTAAAAATAGTAGCAGACAAAATTTCGTGCATTAGGCTAAAAGTTTGAAAGAAATTTTTTTTTGTCCGCAAAATGCGAAAAAACACTAAAAATCTCATTAAAAAATTGTTAAAATTCAAAAATCTCTGTACGAATTTCGAAAACTTTATTGAAAAGAGGACAAAATTTACTATATTGGAATGAAACCATATTCCTTTCATTAATGTGGAAAAATCAACTCGATACATGAAAAAACCTGCTAAAAATCACATAAGTATTAAATTTAAAAAATCTAATAAAAAAAATCGAAAATCGGATTTTGAGGTATTAAAAATAAATAAAATAACAAAATAAAATCATGAACATCATCCTAAACTACCCTAAATTTTTGAGTGATTTTTTTTAGTTCTAGCGAATATTAATACATACTAATGCAGAAAAGGACAAACTTTTTAGCTTACTTCTTATGTACTAAATAGAGAAATAAGATTAGAGTGTTCATCTTTCATAGTTGCGACTTATTAGTAGTTTCGTTTAATTCTAGAAAAATTTTAAACACTATTCTTATAATAAAGTTTCTTATTTTTATTTATTAATTTTTTATTGTTATTTTCGTTTAATACTCTGTATTGTGTCTTGTGTTTTATTTTTGCATTTTAATGGTACATATTAACACTGAAAATTACTGTAAAATTCATTTTTTTTCTTTTGAGGCTTGTTTTTAGGTGCGTTCGTAATTATATAATACGTATCACCTATAGTGGTCGTTCAGTCAGTCCGTCCGTCTATCTGTCCGCATATAACAACGCAAAAACTACCCAACCGAATCGTTTGAAATTTAAAATACATAATTATTACATAATTTTGTCGAGTCATTTCAAATTTTATGAAACTCGGATGCATAGATCAATTACAGGGGCAATCAAAATTATTCCATTACATTACGGTCAAGGGTAAAAAAAAGTTTCAAATGCATTTTAATCGTTTGAAATTTAAAATACGCAATTATTACATAATTCTGTCGAGTTATTTCAAATCTTTTGATAATCGTGTGCATAGATCAATTACAGGGGCAATCAAAAGTATTAAATTACATTATGGTCAATGGGGAAAAAGTTTCAAATATATTCTATACGTTTGAAATTTAAAATACATATTTATTACATAATTTTTTCGAGTTATTTCAAATTTTATGAAATTCGGATGCATAGATCAATTACAGGGACAATCAAAAGTATTCCATTACATTACGGTCAATGGGAAAAAATGTTTCAAATGCATTTTAATCGTGTTACACTCATGCGAACTTAATAAAATTTATATGCAACTATAAAGTACATATTATAATATACATCTTGCATAATTTGTGGTGCAAAGAACATTTGTTATTGATTTACAAGGCCACACAAAAGTATTCCATTACATAATGGTATAGGGAGAACATTGTTTGATGAGCGTTTTAATTGTAATTCACTATTTACAATTTTATGAGATTGATATATGAAAGTAATATTTTTAAAACTTCGTTATCGTACGAGCGCACCTAATTTGCTACGCTTCACGTGAAATTTCCAACTTGTTACTATTTACCAAATATAAAGTAAAAGATGGTTGAAATTTAGAAACTTTTATCCGTTTTTTAAATACTTTAATATGTTAAGTAATTAGTAATAATATAAATAAAAATTACTAATATTTAAAAATATTAAGAATAATTCATTTTTTTTGCATGTGTGAGTGTGTCGGGGGGGGGGGGGGGTAATGGGTGCTCGCAACTGTGTTAAAATGTCCTTGGGCCAGCCCTACCCAATATCTTAGTGAACATCTTTAAGAATCTCATTGCCTCTTCCTTCACGTCTCGCAGCGGTTCGCACTGCGAAAGGTCATTATTCTGTCTTTTCACATGTGATCCCATTAATGAGACTGGACTGTGTATATGTGGATTTAAAGTAATAAATAAATGCCCAATTTTTGAAACTATTTTGATTAAAAAAAAAAAAAAGAAAATAAATGCAGAGCGAGAGGGCTAAATTAAAGCTTAATAGTTACTACATATGTGAACTTTTAATTTTTTGTGATTTTTTTTTTCTGTCGATATATTCGTTTGGAATATCATAAAGTAGATCTAATAGTTATTTAACTACTCACACAAAGAAAAAAATAAACGCTGAACGATTGTTTGACTATACTACCTCTGACAATAAAGTTCGGTGAATGAATTCAGAACAACCGATCTGGCAACACTGGGCAAACAAAAAGCTGCACCAGCATAGAGGCAAGTGTTGATCATCTTACTACACCGTTGTTAACTTGAGCGTCGTTTATGTTCAGTGTGAGACGTGCTTTACTAAGTGCTTGTTCAGTGTGTTGGTTCTTATCTG
Source organism: Maratus speculifer (assembly GCA_964019185.1). NCBI lineage: Eukaryota > Metazoa > Arthropoda > Arachnida > Araneae > Salticidae > Maratus > Maratus speculifer. Next base: position 214,122,530 of record OZ025293.1, on the reverse strand, counting down.
AGAACAGGAAAATGAACGAACATAATATCAGTTTAAAGTTTGGTTTTAATCTCTGCAAGACACCGAAAGAAATTCATGAGGGGTGGTGCAAATTGAACATCCGCCATACTCGTCAGATCTCAATCCTCCAGACTTCTTCCTATTTTGACAACTCAAACACTCTTTGAAAGAGATTTGACCATATTGCTGACATCCAATGGAACGTGACGAAGCTTTTGAACACCATCTCAAAAGAAGACTTCTTGCGAAATTCCCAGGACATGTATAGCAGATCTCAGCGGTGCATATTTATGAGAGACGATTATTTCGAAGGATGCTATGGTAACTTTCTTTAATATTTCATCTACATTAATGTTACAGGACTATTCACCGAACTTCATTGTCAGAGGTAGTATGTTTCAAAAATATTTAACAAATCAGAATTATGAGCAAATAATAAGTACGATAAATAAGGAAGTGTAAGTAGAGATTAAAATGTAAGAGATTACTTTATGTAGAGAAACAATATTTCATAAGTAAATTTTTGTTTCTTTTATTAATAGCTCGTTTTTTTTCACTTTTTAATAGGGCCAAGCAACATATCCATCAGTACCTTTGGTGATGTTTGGTATTTTATGTGTCATAAGCTCATTTTTATTACTAAAGCTACCTGAAACAAATTTACAACCCATTCCTGAAACTCTGAATGAAGCTGAATCTGCCTGTCAAGCTGTATCTGTAGAAAAAAAGCCATAAAATTTTTTTCATCCACTTTATTTTGTTTACTTTTTCAAAGTTTTGAAAAATATCATTAAAAAAAATAACGAAACTAAATTATTATAATGTTGGAATAAAGATAATTCAAATCTATAATGGAAAAAAATATTTCTTCGCAAGTATCTATCTTTTAACTTTCAAAAAATGCATTTTATTTTACAATTTGTGTTGTAAATTGTATATTTTAAATTTTAAATTCACAGTATCATTATTTTAATATATTTACATAAAACATGTGCTTAAATGTTAAAGCATGCTTTTAAAACAGTTCGACTGACGATAAAAAATATGATGACTCACTTTATTCGAAATTTTAAAAATCATGGTTTCTCTATAAATTTTTTCTATTGGTTAAACCTGCACCTAGAAATCACATGATAAAACTTCTCAATTTTTTTAATTTAAAATTTAAACTTTATTGAAAAAGTGGAGAGTAATTAAAAATTATTGTAACTCAAAGCATTACTTGTAGAATTTCAGTTTTTTACAGTTAAATAAACAGAAGCACCTAAATTTAAATTTTGATTCAGCTTTTTTTAAAAATATTTTTTTTAATTAAAAATATTTAAAGTAAAAGTTTGAAAAAAAATTATGTAACTTATTTAAAAAAAAAAAATCAAAAGTAAATAAATATTTTTTTCAAATTTGCTGAATCAAAATTAAAGCAAAACAATAAAAAAAGACATGTTCTGAGTTTAAAGCATTTATGTTTAATGATCCTTGAGTTAGAACAATTTAAATCTGAGAAATTGTGGAAAACCCCTCATGAAGAAAAACACATTTTTACTAGAAGTCTTATCCACGACAATCATTGCTTGAAACTAGATTATGAAAACAAACCAAAATGAAAAAAAAAAACATTTCCTGTTGTAATCATGATAGAAACATGATTTAAATGTCATTATAAGCATAAAAAATCGGAGAACTCTTGGATCCCCTTTAATTGCTGTTAGAATTTTATAGGAAATATCTCAAATATATATCTTTAATAGATCATTTTCTCTCATAAGATTTTATTTATAAAGCATACGCACTCACATAAATGAAACACATAAGAATAAAATAATAGCATTATTTTATGTTATCATAATTTGAGGTCGACCGAAAATTCATTTTCATTTTCCGCCAAAATTCGGCTGGATCAAAACTATATTCCAAAAATCTTGTTTCTTCTTTTGGAAATTTCAACATTACTCATTGATTTCAGCTAGTATTTTTGCTATGAACTTCACTGTTTATAATTCAGCCATAATCAGTCAAGACTATGACTGAATTACAATGACAGTTATGACACAGTGATAGTTACTTATGGTAGTTTATAATCAATCAAGTCTGACTTAAGACGTGAGTGCAAATTATATAGTAAACATTGCCTATATGAGTAAACTTTGAAAATTCTTTTTATGCGATCTTTAAAAGCTGTAAACTTAAAAGTAGTCTAGAATTTTTTTAGTTTGAAACCGCAAAGTGTTTTGATTACTTTTTGAGTAAGCTCTAGTATAACAGGTGATTATTTACAAAAATCATAATACTATACAATTTATGGTACAAGCAAGTACCATATGATTCTACCATACTTCATGCTATGGTATACCATACAATTTATGATACGAGCAATTATCGTATGATTTTACCATACGTCACGCTATGGAACACAATTGAATATAAATTTCATTGCCCTAGAATTTTACTACACTTTACTATGGAATACCATAGAAAGGATATTTATCATATGAATACAAATGGTTACATATGAGATAAAATATTAATGATTATCCATATTAAAACATATTTCCATAAAAAATCCTATGCCATTTTTTGTTAAGGACAGTATCCACGCAAAACTACATATCTGACGTCACGACTGAAAGCGTCTATTGCTTCCCAGATCGTATTTTAGACAAATAAGTGATCCTGTCAAGCGATATTTGCTGTGATTCTAAATCACTGTTATTCGTTGTTTACGGCTTTGGCTGATGACTGCCGCGGCGATGTTTGACATCATAGTTTGTGAGTCTGTGGCGTTTCATGTGCGTAATTTTTGCATATGTTTTCAGATGAGTTTTGCACTTTAGGTAATGGCAACATCTGTATGCAGATTTTTCAAAACAGACTGGTATATGAGGACCCCAGAAGCCAAGGGGTATAAGTGACAAAATTGAAAAAATTGAGTTAAGTGCACAGGCTATCTGGAAATAAGTCTATTTATTTGTAGGTAAAGAGTTAGGAGTGATTGTTTAATTATGTACTGAGTTTTAGGGGTCTGTTACTTAACCTCTTTCCCGAAACTGTGAAACGCGTGGAGGCCAAGGGGTATAAGTGCAGATGTATCTGTTGTCATCTATATAGCTGCAGGGCGATCAAAGACGTACAACGCAGTTCATGACATTGAAAACGCCCGAGAAATTTGATCATTTTTAAGCGGCGATTGGTACAAAAATACGATTGCATGCCAGTTTGTACCAATCACAATTTAAAGATTATTTACTCCGTGTGGCGTTTAAATGTTATATTCAGTATCCTTTATCAGATCTTTTGTGTAGCTGTGTATATCAACTATAGCATTTATAAATACCATGCATATTACAATATACATAAATTTAGTGAAACTTAAAAAGCGCATGTGATAATAAATAAGGCATTTCATCCATTTGTCAACCATATCGATAATATACAGTATTTTGGATAGAATATACTATTTGAAATCTTTTGTGTGTCCCTGTAAATGCTGTGCACTTCATTGTATGCGCAAGATAACTTATATTAAATCTCATCGATGGATATAAATTCTATTATACATGAAAAGTTTAATATAATTAAAATATGTCGCAAACAATTTCCACTTTACCATTATGTAATTGAAATATTTTGTGTGGCCCTGTAAATGAATATTAGCTTTTCTTTTCACTACATATTTTACAGAATGCACATTTTAATGAACTTCGTAGATGCATATAATTTTTAATATGTTTGACAAATTGTAGCATCTTTAAAATTCATCTGAAATGATTTTTCCCCACAGTCCGTAATGAAACGAGAAACTTTTGACTGTCCCTGTAAATAAACTAATTATGCTTGAAACTTTATTTGAAATAGGGTTTGTGCTGGGATAAGAGTAAATAATCTCCTAAAATTTCATGTATCAGGGCAATCCAAGTATATATACGAGAGTTAGAGAGAGACAGACGGTCAGATGGCTATACAGACAGATGGACAGACAAACTGAAATTATATTCACTTTTCACCTTTGTTGGACAATGCTAGAAAATCTCAATGTTTCAAAACTTATAATTAAATTTTAAGTCTTATGTTACAATAAAAGTTTGTTCTTTCTTTCATTCGTATCAACATTGATCTTGCATTTTTCGTATATTCATTTTTTTTTAATTTCATAATTTTTCCTCTTTAGAGCTTTTATTAAAACAAAACATTGTTCTTTCATTTACTTATGTCAAGATTGTTCTTAATTTTTTAGAAATTTATCTTTTTATTTCTTATTTTTTTGTTTTATGTATTCATTCTGCACTTGTACCCTTTAATTTCCAAGCAGTTTTCATTTCTGCTTGGAAGCCAAAGGGTACAAGTGCCGAATCATGATAAATATTGCTTAGATAAAAATATAAAACAAATTTTACTCCACTTTTTTTCCAAACAGTTATTGAAATAAGAGTTCAAAGATCATTAAGAAATAAGCAAAAGTTTCATATCTCAATTCGTTGAATTACAATTGATGTTTAACTTTGAACACAATTTACTCGAAATCTAAATTTTGTCACTTGTACCCCTTGACTTCTGGGCTCCTCATATAAGATAAGTGTACGAGTTCGTTCTTCGATTGCTTACCTGCATTGCATCATCATTTGTCTGAAAGTTTTTCTGTGTTATTTATGTTTTTATTTTATTTTATTCGGCAAAGTTTGCTGAAATGTCATTTGTAAATACACTTCATCATTAAAACTGCTTTTTGTTAATCCATGCCTTTTCACTGAAGTCTTCCACTAATACATTTCCTTTACCATGATATTCCATTGCCAAATTTATTTTCTAGTAAATTTGAGATGAATCTCTAACAACTGTTATAATTAACATCCACCTATTTAAAAGTTACTGGTGATAATACTAAAGTTTCAAATTAAAAAAAATTTCGGTTAAAAAAAGTTGAACTAAAAAATACAAGTTAAACTATAAAAATTGAAAAAAAGAAGTGTTTTATAGGACCAGTAACATTAATTAAAGGTTAATCCTTTTGGAAAAGAGAGAGAAATTTCTAAAATTGTGAAAAAAATGTTTAATATATTCTTAAAAATGTTTGTTATTGTGAATTTTGCGGTTCTAATAAATGTTGCTTCTGGGATATCGTTAGTGATGGGCTATTCACGAAAATTTACTAATCGAAAAAAATCGTCATCGTATAAAACACAATCCTTACAATCATCAATTACTTCCAGGTATTTACAATCGGGATGTTCTACAGACGTTTATAAGAATAATATTTTTACACACTTATAAAGTCGATTTCAGTAAATATATGGAAACTAAAAACAGAGGAAATTAAAGAAAAACAAGCCAAAGGCAGGCTGTAGTCACAAGTGCGAAAGTCAGATAAGCCCCGTTTCAAAGGCTTTTGAAATAAACTGGCTTTTTAGGGAGGGGGTGATATACGGTTGTCGTACCTGCTTTCATTTTGCACCCGTTATCATATGCGAGCACAAAAACAACCCCCTTAAAAAATCCGCTATGATTGGCCGATTGGTTGGAACTTCCTGTGTAAACACAAACACAAGACGTTTTGTTACATGGTACTGTCTGAACCACTGAGCTGCGGTTCATTGAAAGGTTTGAAAAGGATAAAATTAGATTTTTGAATGTTTAATTGACAAAAAATATTTTTCAAAGTTTAATTACTAATAATTATGAATTATTATATAATTATATAAATACATTACATAATTAATTTTTATATAATATTTTACATAACAATAATTATGTTATTTATATTTTTAAAAAATAAAAAAATGCTATTTGTAATTAAAACTGCATACATTTTGTTTTTCAAGCTGCAACTAATTATATAATGTAATTAACATCATCAATAAATTCTTACATAACATGTAAATATTATTATTATTTATTAATTATAATTAATAATTATAATGAAATTTATTAATCATAATAGTTATTATATAATAATTTAATTATGTATAATTTATATAGAAAGAGTGGCGCAGCCAGAATTCGGTTCTAAGGGGGGTTTTGAGTTTCTGATAAAGGTTATTTGAATCGCCGGTTAATAGAATCAGTACTAATTAGAATATTTACTGTATAATACTTAAACTCAAAGAGCGTCTGTGTGGCCGGAAATCATCATTTTTTTTTTTTTTTTTAGCATGAAGCATCTAAGAAAAGTAATTTAGTTCAAATAACCAATTTTTACTTAACTGATTCATGTAATATGCACTTTCACAATTTTAAGTAGAATTTTCGCCATTTAATTGAATCACTTTATTAAATGAAATCTGATTCAATAAAGTGGCGGATTCCGAAATACGCCAAAACATTTAGATATTAAGTTTGAATTTCATTCATATAAGCAGCAATTATAGCGATCTTTCTCAGCTCTGAGAGGGGTTTTAACCCTAAAACCACCCCCTTGGCTGCGCCACTGTATAGAAAAATCTATTATAGCTTTCTGTAAAATATACTTTATATTGATTTAGTATTAATTAATAATTACATATTATTAATTATATATTATAGTTAATAATAGCAATACAATTAGTATATTTTTTCTGGAATAATCATTGTTAAAAAATGCAAAAACGAAAAAAAAAATGTTGGTTATGTGTATACTGAGTGTTTCGCTACCAGACCGACAAACTTTGAGGGGTGATAGTAGACATAAAGACAAACATTATTAAATTGGAAACCATGGGGCGCAAACGTCTTCTGTAGGAGCTAGGGGCCATTAAAGTTTAAGGTCCAAAAATTCAAACGCTGATAAAAATTAGAAAAAAGGGTGGATTTGTTTGCGGTTTTCTCTAAAATCATTCTTTATATCACGATTTTTTATTTATTTAATTTTAAAGGTTAAGTCCGAAAATTGTCGATAGAGGGCACTTTAGACTTTAGAGTAACGAACAAATACTTTTTGTCGTTCTTTTGTGCATGGGGTTGAAATTATTCTAAAGTTCAGACTTAAATTTTAAGCCCAAAATCGGAAACATGGAGATTGGTTAACTAGCGAAAATTTAACTGTGAACCGAGGGGGATATTTTAAACGCTCATAAACATTGGACAAACTAATCGATTTTGTTGCGGTTTGCGTGTAGGTAATTCCCTTGGTAAATATTTTATTCAAAATGACGCAAAGCTTTCATGTCCTCATTTTTTGATTGAGGGCGCTTCCGACACATGTCCGATATTTCAATGGTATTACTCCTGGGTGTTTTACTACCAGACCACCATACTTCCAGGAAGTGTAAGGGATTCAAAGACGACTCGGAGTCACACAGGAATATAATGCTGAAAATTGCTTTTTGCATGTTACGTTTAAAAAAAACAGAGAAAAAAGAACAGAAACAAGCAGAGAAACAGCAACATGTTAAAGTGACAGAACAAAGTTTATTTAAAGGTTTTACTGCAAGAAGTGTTCGAAATTACGACCAGAAAAAGTCCGGCAAACTTGACAGCGACAGTAGATGGCGCTGCGATTTTCTTGCGGTAGATGGCGCTGAACGGTAATGCGCGTGAAAGTTTCTCTCTCGTTGCGCAGCTCTATGTGGTTCCAGCACGATCGGGCTCTTCCACATTTTACCAATGATGTTCACCGATACCTCAACGTAACATATGGACAGCAGTGGATAGGTCGTGGTGGCCCGGTTTATTGGCCTTACAGATCACCGGACTTATCAAGTATGAGTATATTTTGTTGGGGTCACATGAAAAGTTGGGTGTATAAGAATCCCGTACCATCAATAAAAGACTTAGCAGCTCGTATTTATGTAGCTTCCGGAATTCTATCAAAGATTCCAGGAATCTTACAAAGCGTGAGGAATTACATGCAACGCCGCTGTCAAACATGTCGAATTACTTCTGGTCGTAATTTCGAACATCTTTTCTAGTAAAACCTTTAAATAAGCTGTTTTATGTCATATTAACGTGTTGCTGTTTCTCTGCTTGTTTCTGTTGTTTTTTCTCTGCTTCCTTTAACCATAACTCGCAAAAAAGACATTTTCAACGTTATATTCCTATGTGATTCCGAGTCGTTTTTGCATCCCTAAAACTTCCTGGAAGTATGGTAATCTGGTAGTAAAACACCCAGGAGTAATGCCTTTGAAATTTCGGACACTTCTCCGAAGCGCCCTCTGTGAATAAATGAGGACATAACAACTGTACGTCATTTTGAATAAAATAATTACCAAGGGAATGACCTACACGCAAACCGCAACAAAATCGATTAATTTGTCCAATGTTTATGAGCGTTTAAAATCTCCCCCCTCGGTTCACAGTTAAATTTTCGCTAGTTAACCGATCCCCATGTTTCCTATTTTGGGCTTAAAATTTAAGTTAGTCTGAACTTTAGAATAATTTCAACCCCATGCACAAAAGAACGACAAAAAGTATTTGTTCGTTACTCTAAAGTCTAAAGCGCCCTCTATCGGCAATTTTCGGACTTAACCTTTAAAATTAAATAAATAAAAAATCGTGATATAAAGAATGATTTTAGAGAAAACCGCAAACAAATCCACCCTTTTTTCTAATTTTTATCAGCGTTTGAATTTTTGGACCTTAAACTTTAATGGCCTCTAGCTCCTATAGAAGACGTTTGCGCCCCATGGTTTCCTATTTAATAATGTTTGTCTTTATGTCTACTATCACCCCTCAAAGTTTGTCGGTCTGGTAGCGAAACACCCTGTATTTATTTTGTAATTAATACTTTAAATTTAAAAACCAATTTAAAGAAAATCCTAAATGTTTAAGATTAATTTAGCATTCAATTCAGTATAAACATTTATTATTATTTATTTAATATAAGCTAATTGTATAATATGAATATAGTTATAATTAGCATATATAATCTAAATATTTATTGTTTTTCATTAAAAAATAAAACTAATTGCATAGTATAAATGAAAAATATATGAACATTTTATAATTATTAATATTTAACAATATTTATTAAATCAATATTATAAATATATAATAATAAATTGTTAATGATTAATAGAATTAAGATATAATGAATGTAGTATTACTAATATGAAACTAAAAACAAATATTTAGTGCAATTAGTTGTTAATTATCTGTATTTAAAAATATAATAACAAATTCTCATAATATAAATTTATATTAGAAGAAATTATTTAATGATAAACAAAATATAAGTAAAATGATTCACAAAAAAATATATCGTTTAAGAAAATTAATTTAAAAAACTGAAGGCAAATATTGATAAATTTCTATTTATAAGTATACAAAATACATTAAATAGCATCCTTGTAAAAGCATATGAACACAATATACCAATCTTTTTCCAATAAAGATAAAAAAAAAAAAAATTAATTTATAATATATATTGAATATTATGCTTTGGTTCTGCAAGTTTCACTTGCATTCAGTTTGATTTTTTTTTCCGTGTTTCAATGTTATGATTTAATATTAAATGCAAAACTAACAGTACTCATTAAATTGTAAAATTTCAGCTAAAATGAAATTAAAGAAGCAAAGACAAAAATACCTAAATAAAAAAGGCATAAATAATAATTTTTCTTTCTTTCCTCCCATGGAATGTGAATTACATTACATGAAAGTAAGTGAGCATACAGGTATAATTTCATGGGATCGTTAGTGGGGTGTCTCCCCTCTTCTCCCACACACAGACTTCTGATTTTATTATTTTCTGTTTTATATGGATTAGAAGTGACAATTCTCCCTGGAACTACAGCTTGAAAAACAAAAAATATAGTTTTTTTAATCACAGATAGCTTTCTAAAAATATAAATAATATAATTATTATATCATATTAAACTAATATAAAGTATTTATTTACAGAAAGCTATAATTGATTTTTCAGTTTGAATTATACATAATTATATTAATATAGAATGATTAATTAATAAATAATTTTATCAATTATATTTACATCTTATGTAATAATTTATTAATAATAATGTTAATTACATTAAATAAAAATTAATTGTAGCTTAAAAAAATTATATATATATAGTTTTAATTACAAATGATAATTAAAAAAAATAAATATAATAATAATTATTATTTTTATAAATATTTTATATAATTATGTAATATATTTATACTGGGTGTCCCAAAAATGACTGATGGATTTTAAAATTCAATAACTTGTAAACGGTGACAGAAGTTGTAACTTGTATGTAACTTGTAAACGGCAATTGAAGGCCAGGTGATCAGTGCTGAGTGAAGCGTCGACCTGGCCTTAAATCGCCGTCAGCGCCATCTATTGTTTGAGATGCGAACTAAAATAAAAAATTACGGTAAAAAACTCCTGACATTATACATAACCCTCCTGCAAAAAATTTTTAAATAGCTGTAACCGTTTGCAAGTTATTGAATTTTAAAATCCATCAGTCATTTTTGGGACACCCGGTATAAATAATTAACTATTAATAATTATATAATAATTATTAGTAATTAAACTTTGAAAAATATTTTTTGCAACTTAAAATTTGAAAAAATTAATTATTCTTTTCAAACTTTCGAATGATCAGCGTATGTTGCTTGCATGGGCGTAACTACATAATTTTTCTAGGGGGAGCCATGGTCTCAACTCTTTGATAATTTCCAAACGATAAATGTAAACATTTTTATTAAAACTAGGGAAGCACCGAATATTCGGTATCATTTCGGTATTCGGCCATGTTACCGAATATTCGGTAAGACCGAATATCAAAGTATTCGGCTGAATCCAAAACTTGATAAAACCTTTTAAAACACATTTTTAAAAACTTATCACAATTTCTACTTTTAACTGTCAATTTATAAATATATTTAAAGTAATTAGAAATAAAGTCATATTTGAATAAAGTAGAATGCTTTTACATTATTTATTTGCTATTTGTAAATTATAACTTCTTAAGAAAATTACCATGAGAAGAATTAAAATGGTGATTTATGAGGATTCTACTTATGAAAAAATTATGTGCAGATGCAAGTTCCTAAATTTTGTTTAGTAAATAACCTTTTTCTTGCTTTTCTCAAATAAAAGTCCTTAAACAAGAAAGAAAAACTTTTGAGATTAGTAATAGCCATCAAGGCAGACAATTTTTGTTCATAAAACCATAATCAACTTATTGAGTCATATATAAGTACATTGCATTTCATCAAACTCTAGGTCAAACTTGTGTTTTCGTTTGTTGCTTTAACAATAAATAAGATACTATAACTATATTTTCAATTCACATGCTTTGATTTCTGTAAAATATGATATGATGAGAAGGGTAGAAAATGCCACCATTCACAACAAAAGAACTATGAGCTAGACATTCCTTTATTTTGAATTAAGTTGAAAGTATTTGTACTTTATATTGAAAAAAGAAATTCTGCCTTGAGTTATTTAAAAAGGACAATTTTGAGAATAAAGTTTTTCTTCGACCATTTTTTCATTATTTCTCTTTGATTTTAAAATGTTTGTACACTTTAAAGAATATTTCAGAGGAAAGAACGCAATTTCAGACCACAGATGGTAAAGGTGCGGGCAGACATGACCATTACTTGCGGTCACTTGTCGGCGTATTTTACGTTGGTTCGCAAATGGTGTGTTTTGACTTTTTCGTGTCCAAGAAGGAAAACTGTTTTAACTCAGTTTAACTGCAGGATAGGGAACATTTCAATCAACTAGCATCTACATCGTTATCTCATGAACTATTGTAATCTTCTCCTTCTCTATTGTCAATAAACCACAGAAAGGAAGAAATTCATAGAAGAAATCATGAAATTAAAAATATTATTAATTAAAAAGGTCTCATAAATGTGCTTCTTAAATAACTCAAGCAGATTTTTTTCAATACTAATTGCTCTTATAAAAAGCTCTTATTTATCAAAATGTAAGTTTCTTTTATTAAATATTATGTAAAATTGTTTTAAAAAGCAATATTTTAATACCTTTAAACTTTGAAATATAAAAAGTTAGTTAGAATATTCGGTATTCCGTCCAACAATTTCTATTCGGCTAGCAGAATATTCGGTATACCTATAGACCGAATATTCAGCATTCGGTATTCTGTCAAAATCACTATTCGGAGCATCCCTAATTAAAACTAATAATACTCAACAGATAACTCACCTTTTGATACATTCCTGGGTACTGGTTCCTTCAGACATATTGTCGATCAAAGAAACTGGTCAGACAGAAATTTCTTCTATTTTATACTTTTTTTATTACTACACATAAAGTTTTTTTTTTTTTTTTCAATAAATGTTTCAAATGTGGGAGAAAGAAAAAAAAATTCATACTGCAGTCTAATCAGTTTTTAATATGCCTAAAATCGTGAAAATATTTGACTTATTACAAATATGAAAATTAAACCGAAATAGAATAATTAGATGATTTAATATGCTTATTTCTTCAACTGCTATCACGCTCCTACCTCTTCTTGGAAATTGTATAAAATTCGTAATCACAACGCAAACCGTGCAAACCGTGTTTTCTCCAAAATTTCCTCCGATACTTATCGTATAAATTTTTTAAATAAAATAAATGTTACATACATCTGAATAAAAAATTTTGTTTAAAATTTTTGCTTTATGTCCTTCTGCAAATGGCAACACTTACAAATTTTAAATAAAATTTCAGTTTTACAATTTTCGGTACTGCAAATTTGTAAACTTAGAAATATTGCACATTTTCAATTTTTACACCGTCGTATAGGAAAAAAAAACTTTTAAATGCAATTTATTCGGAAGCTGTTTCTTAATTTGTTTTTGAGTTATTAATTTTTTTGTAGTTTTTAATACTTTTTTTTGTCATCGTAAGTATTCCATAAATGCGGACATCACAAGGATTCAGATAGATATAAAAAATAAAAAAACAATTAAAAATTGATTTTTGTTTAAGGTCATTATAACGGACCCTACTCAACGCTGGGCGGGCCAGTTAGTCTATATTATAAAGCGCAAATGTGTCTGTACAAGTGGCAACAGCAGGCAATTAAATTTCGATTCTATTGTCATTTTTTAAACTTTTAAGCAATGCATATTTTCAATTTTTATGCCGTTTAATGGGAGAAAAAATGTACAGTAAACTCTGTATCGAGTATACTCGACTGATAACAACAACTATTTTCCAAATGGATCAGAAAAAAGTTAATTGCAATACAATTTTTGAATAAATTACACTACAGTTTTGAAATAAATTAATTTGTAAATGCAGTAAACACCCTGTAATTCCGACTCTGTGTAGGAAAGAAATCTGTCTAACACTGAAAGATTTTCAACTCCCTGTGAATCTATAGACATAGACTAAAATTTGTCTAAGGCGGAATACTGTCTACTGCGGAAAGGTTTCTTGATTCCGATGGATTCAGCCTTAGACAGAGTTTACTGTACATTTTTTCTCCCATTAAACGGCATAAAAATTGAAAATATGCATTGCTTAAAAGTTTAAAAAATGACAATAGAATCGAAATTTAATTGCCTGCTGTTGCCACTTGTACAGACACATTTGCGCTTTATAATATAGACTAACTGGCCCGCCCAGCGTTGAGTAGGGTCCGTTATAATGACCTTAAACAAAAATCAATTTTTAATTGTTTTTTTATTTTTTGAAAATCTTTTAAATGAACCTAAATTTTGGGATCTTATTGATTTCCGCAGCGACTAGTGTGTTCCGAAAAGACCCTCTTTCGGAACGAAACTATAGGATTTGGAACCCCACAACCGAAAGCGGACTGCACTGGAAGTGCTCGGCTTGTATTTCATAAAAATCAAGTCCGTAAAATACGAAAAAATAATGCACCATTAATGCTCGAAAAAGCTATTAGCTGAAGCTAACATAAAATTTCATAATTGTCATCTGCCGAATTGTTATCTAAGTTGAATGAGCCAAATCTCATTGAAATTAGGCCTTTAGAACTAAATTAATGAATGCACCCCGAAACGGTTGAAGGCTCTCCTTGTTATTTTTCACAAATTTCTCTTAACATTAACACGATATTTAATAAATGACTGAAATCTCTTAGCTAAAATTACCTTCAAAGTAAAGCAAATTTTAATTTACAGCTGTAGTGAGTAAACATATTTGCCCAAAAAGGTGATTAATTAATGTTAACAAAAAAAGTAGTAGCTGAAGTAAAAAGAAGGACCGGTCCTAGAGGCCAGGATGTTAATTGGGATATTGTTAATGATGTTAAAGAAGCTAGAAGATGCTAAACTATAATGAGAAACACCGAAATCACTGGCGATAAATTTATAAATAAGCTAAAAAACTTTGTAAAATCACCATAAAAAGAAAATTAAACAGGACGCGTTTCGAGCTTCAAAAATACAGCTCGTCTTCAGCTAATCCAAACACGTGTCACAAGGGACAGAGTGGAGATGACTCATAATTTAGGAAAATGGGTTTTTCATGCTGAATTAACTGTTTTGGTTCAGTTTTTGGATATACGTTCATACTGGAAAGACGCTTGCCCGATTAGTTTTGGGAAGGGACGATTACCCCCCCCCCCCATCCGTCTTCAATTAGATGAATGGGTTTTTATGCAGAATTATCCAACATGCGTCAAATTTGCATATAGGTTCTTTTCGATAAGGCTTATATATATTATATAATGCCTGAAGAGATTTAGGAGTTTTCATGGTTAAGTATAGAGGGGGAATGGGGGATAACCTTTCTTAAATTAAATTAATAACTTTTTACGCATAATTATCCGATTTGCTTAGAATTTTGGACATAGGATCATTATGATAAGACGTATCTGTGATTAATTATGGGGTTTTTCTGCTTATTATAAAGGGGGGAAGAGCAATTATCTCCCCCTTAAACTAGATAAACAGGTTTTTATGCAGAATTATCCCTTGTATTTCAAATTTTAAATATAGGTTCATTCTGATAATGTGGATCCCTGAATAGTTTTAAGGATTTAATATCTAAGTATAGAAGGGGAATAGAATATAACCCACCTTAAATTAAATTATTTTTTACGCAGAATTATCGGATTTGCTTCAAAATTTTGATTATAGATTCATTATGATAAAGCGTATCCCTGATCACATATGGGGTTATTTTTCCAATTAAAAATTGGGGCGGGTGATTATTCCCCCCCCCCCTTAAATTAGATAAATGGTTTTTTTATGCTCACTTATCCGATATATTTCATATTTTGGATATATGTTCTTTCGCATAAAAAGAATCCCAGAATAATTCTAAGGGTTTAAGCTAAGTATACAGTGGGGAAACGGACGATAACCCCTCCCCTTTAATTTAATAAATGGCTTTTTATGCAGAATTATCTGATTTGATTCAAATTTTGAATGTGCGTTCATTATGATAAGGCGAATCCCTGATTAATTGTGGGTTATCCCCGTTCATCCCTCTGTACTTAGCCATTAAACCCTTAAAACTATTCAGGGATTCACTTTAGCAGGAAGAACCTATATCCAAAATTTGAAATACGTTGGATAGTTGTGCCAAAAAGAACCCCAAACAATTTATCTTATTTAAAGAGTGGGGGGTAAATCGCCCGCTTCCCCTATTTAATTAGCAAAAGAACCCCACAACTAATCAGAGATACGCCTTCTTATAATGAATATAGATCCAAAATTTGAAGAAAATCGGATAATTCTGTTTAAAAAGACATTTATTAAATTTAAGAGGGTTTATCCCCCGTTCCCCCTCTATACATAGCCATTAAACCCTTAAAACTATTCAGAAATTTACTTTATGAGAAAGATCCTATATCCAAAATTTGAAATACATCGGATAGGTGTGCATAATTTTTTTTATCTAATTTAAGGCGGGGGTAGTAAACACCCGCCCCCTTTTTAATTAGCAAAAGAACCCCGTAATTAGTCAGAAATACGTCTTATCATAATGAACCCATGTTTGAAATTCGAAGCAAATTGGATAATTCTGCATAAAAAGCCATTTATTTAATTTAAGAGGGGTTTCCCCCATCTCCCCTTTATACTTAGCCATTAAATCCTTAAAACTATTCCGGAATTCACCTTATCAGAAAGAACCTAAATTTAAAATTGAAATACATGGGATAATTCTGCATAAAAACCTATTTATCTAGTTTGAGGGGGAGATAATTGCTCGTTCCCCCCTTTATAAGCAGAAGAACCCCATAACTAATCAGAGATACGTCTTATCATAATGAACCCATGTCCAAAATTCGAACCAAATCGGATAATTCTTCGTAAAAAGCCATTTACTTAATTTAAGAGGGGTTTTCACCTGTCCCCCCTTTATACTTAGCCATTAAACACTTAAAACTATTCAGGGATTCATCTTATCAGAAAGAACCTACATTTAAAATTGAAATACATGGGATAATTCTGCATAAAAACCTATATCTAGTTTGAGGGGGAGATAATTGCTCTTCCCCCCTTTATAATAAGCAGAAGAACCCATAACTAATCAGAGATACGCCTTATCATAATGATCCTATGTCCAAAATTCTAAGCAAATCGGATAATTATGCGTAAAATGTTATTAATTTAATTTAAGAAAAGTTATCCCCGTTCCCCCTCTATACTTAACCATTAAACTCCTAAATCTCTTCAGGCATTTTATACTATACATAAGCCTTATCAAAAAGAACATATATGCAGATTTGACACACGTTGGATAATTCTGCATAAAAACCCATTCATCTAATTGAGGACGGATGGGGGGGGGGGTAATCGTCCCTTCCCAAAACTAATCAGGAAAGCATCTTTTCAGTATGAACGTATATCAAAAAATTGAACCAAAATAGTTACGTCAGCATAAAAAACCCATTTACCTAAATTATGACCCCCCCCCCGATCCCCCTTTCATACTTAACGAATGAATCCCTAAAATGAATAATAAATCCCCAAAATCAATTCCTTGTCACTTTTTTTCCGGTCACTTTTTTCCCGTTTACCCTTGAAAACATACTTAGGGGTGAAAAATTAGATAAATATTTATGAAGATTAGGTAAAAATATACAATAACAATAAAAATTTCGTTGATATAAAATAAAATCTTTGAACAGAATTAATGAAAAAACACCATACCCTTGAAAATTATATGGATGATGGTAGAAGGTAGCCCACCCGTTCTATGTACTGTACAAGTAATTCACAGTGAATGTTTTAAGCCAACGCAAAACGGTTTAGTTAGAAGATTACTATCTCTGAGACTAGGGGGAGGACCAGGACCTGATTTCTATACGTAACTTCCTAGAATTTAGTTCGAAAAGAGGGGAGCTAGACTTTCTTTGGTTCTACCAACAAGATCAAGGACAATCCATACAAAAGGCAAGCCAGAGTTGCCTTATCGGAAATACGTACGGCTCCGCTTGCACTTCTAGCTTTAGGCATGAAACTATCGAGACGTTCTGTGTTCAGTGTTCCAGAGCACAAAGAATCAGTCTCATATGTGGCATATCTGTTGCAGGCCCGTAACCAGACGGGGGGCAGGTGGGGCTGAGCCCCCCCCTAGCGTCCTCTAGAGCCCCCTCTAACAATTTCTTTACTTTCTTTTTTTTTTTTTTTAAACAAAATCAATATTTTAACTTTTCTCAAAAAAAAAAAAAAAAGTAAGAGAAATTTTTTAGATCTTTTAACTGCCTTGAATAAAATGGGAATACGCCAAGAATTTTGTATTCAGAACCTTATTAGATTAGTTGTTTTCTGTTATCTTGCTAGCGGTATAATGCATTTCTCGAAACACATTTTAAAGGAACATTTCTTTCTCCTGAAAAAAATTAAGTCCAGATGCACTAACTGGTGACCACATGTGTTAGTACATCGTTATATTTTCAAAGCAACGATCTTACGCAGAATGAATGGAAATGGACAGATGGTGTTCAAGTTGACCGATAATTAGTCAAGCGATGTTCAAAATCTTGACTAAGACATAGTCATTAAAAACCCATGTTTCTACATTTTAATGATTTGCTTGTTGACAATACGTACTTATCAGTAGATTTAGTTGAATGAAATATCACTTGGAAACTAGAACGTTTGAAAATAAAAAAGATAAAAAATTTCAATTTATACACGTGGAATAAAAAAGTCAGTAATTGTTTCATTCTATAGGTTACATACAAGGGTGTACATTAGAAGAAAAAAAGTTTCTTTTATTTTATTTTTAGTTACTTATTTTATTTTATTTTTGTTTGTGTGTTAAATGAAAAAAATTTTTTTTTTATCAATTTGTCATATAACAATCAAAAATTAAGCAAAAAAAACATGATTAAGGTTAAGTTTATTATAAGATTATGGCAAAAATATCTGCAATTATTTGATGTATGAAATATTAAGAAATAATTATAGTATTAGAAAATAAAATATTAATGAAATTTAATAAATTACGATTTGCCGTTAGTTAGAGATATTAAAAGTAGGAAATTAAAATAAGAATAATAAATTAAGTTTCATTAAGTATTTAATATCTACCATAACATATGCAAAAAAACCTGTTAATTTTTAACTAAAAAATAAACTTTTTTTTTTATCAAAAAGAAAACAGATTTCAAAAACTATTGCAAAGTATTTTTTCATAATAATTAATAAGACATTAAATTAAGAGCATTGTATTTACCATGTGTATTATTAATATTTATGTACATTAATTTGATTTTTTAGAGTCGGCGCCAGTCTAACCAAGATAAAAAAAAAATAATTGTCCTTTAAAAATTATAACAAAATTCAGCAAAAACATTGCGAAAATAAATTTAATTTTAAATCAATCAACTTTAACTTAGAATCCCATATTTTAAAATTTGTGTGTTTGGTTGGTCTCCCCCACCATTAATGGCCAGTACAAACGTATTATTTTATACTAACCATAGTTATAATTACTAATCTTACTTGAAAATATACATTTAAACACGTGAGATAAAATGTTACAAAAATGGTAAGATTAAAATTTTTAAACTAAATATTAAATCAGAAAAAATTTCATAGATAATTGGATATATATCTATTGGACACTTATATTGAACTTGGCTGGACTTGCATAGACACCAAAAAGTCAAATTAATTTACACAAAAATAAATATAATAATACGCATTCTCTTAATTTAATTTCTTATTAAATATATTGTGTAAAAATAATATTTTAAACCTTGCAGTAGTTTTTCAAAAAGATTTTATTTTTGATTAAAAAAATATATATTTATTTTCCGATGATCATGAAGTATTTTGCATTTATTAATTTCCTTATAGAAAAATTCCGTTATAGAGAGGTTTTACACTCTATACACTCTAGACTAGAGGTCTGCACGGGCCCGGGCCAGCCGACGGAATCGTTCCGAATTTTCTAACGGGCCGGGCCGGCAAAAAAATTGAACGGGCCATACGGGCCGGACCGGGCCGATAAAAAAATTTAGCAATATTTAGTTATAACGATATTTAGTTATAATGATTTAGGCACAAACGATAAAATTACAGCTGTTGTTAATGAATATGGCTTTAATGAAAATAAGTATTAATGTGCGTCACGAACCAACACTAGTTTGACAACATCAATGCAGAAATGTAACTTCTATAGTGTAGAGATCGGCAACAGACAGTTACATTGTGTGTAACACGGGCTTAATATTTTTAGCAGACTCATGCCGGGCCGAAATCAGACTTGCATTGTTTTTCTACATACAGACGAGCCGGGCCGAAACTAGACTTAATTGATCTCAAGATGTGTATTGTCAGACAACATGATTTGTAAAATTATTAATAGCGATAAAGAACTTATGTTAACGTAATCTTTGTATATGTTACTTCTTGGTGATTCTTAAATACAATTTTCTACAATGCTAAAGTTTCATAAATTTTCTGACTAATTTTTAACTGTAAAAGCATAATATTGACAAGCCTGATTTTTGAAAGGATTTGGAATCAAACAGCATTTTTATTTTTTGTAAAAAGGTTACTTGTATAACCTTGTTGAAATATAAGTTATTTTGTCAAATGGTTGTAAATTTTTCTTCCAACCAATGTTGTCGCTTCTGGAAATTCTATTCAAAACGCTAACTTTGAAAGTATTTTTTTAGCTTTCTTGTATCAAAAAATGGATAAATCCATTCGATTACAGTTTCTGAATAAAAACATCCGCTAATCTAATGATTTTTCGAAAAAAAAAATGAATTCAGAAAGCAGCTCTTTTGAATTAGAGAATGAATTTGGATTTGGAATGTTTAATAAAATAATATAGAAATATTTCCATAAATCTATTTTTACTATACAGCTTCAAAAGTTACGACGTTTTTAACTTTCTTTTTTTTCTTTTATTCGAAACCATATAAATTTTTTAATGAATCTTTGTTTGAATATTGAAAGTCTAAGAATGTAAGTAATCATAAATGTTGAAAATGTATATTTCCTGTAAAATATACTGTAATATCCTCCCAGTGACATATATGCAGTATTCTTTAAAATAATCTTAATTATACGATACAAATCTAATTTTTTTAGAAATAATAGAAATATTGACGTGCCACAACGGACTGGGCCGGGTCTAAAAATGTAAATTATGAACGGGAAGGGCACGGGACTGGAAATTCCGGCCCGTGCAGACCTCTACTCTAGACACTATAGGCAGGTACAGACTCTACAGGGCTAGCTAGACACTCTAGACACTATAGGCTATATATATCAGTTTTTGCTATATTTTGTTTGCTTAAGATATGGATTGTTAAAAAATGTTAGCCCCCCAGAAAATTTTCAGAGCCCCCCCTGGCATGTCTCGCTGGTTACGGCCCTGATCTGTTGTTGTTTATCATTTACGAGACATTGAGTCTGCCCCCCCCCCTCTTAAATAATGGCACAGAAAACTAATAGTTGCGTTTTATTCGGTTTTGTTAATATTATTTGCCATTTATGTTATATTGCTCTTTTAAATGTTTTTTTTTTTTCGAAAAATAGTCGTATTTTCACTATAAAATATTTCTAGGGGGCTCAGCTAAAATTCTAGGGGGGTCCAGGACCCCCCTGGACCCCCCCTTCCTACGCCCATGGTTGCTTGTATAAAATTCATACAAAACACCAGAAGTAGACTTTGCCGAATGCGAGAGAACAGTAGCGCATGTTTACCCGAACTGAATCATGGGTAAAAGGCGACACGCGCGTATTCAGAGCAAACGTCCGCACGTCCGCAAACTTATGAAAGCTGTTCTGCAAACGGGGGGGTTTGCGGAAGAGAAGGGGAAAGAATACGAAGACGCTATTCTTACCAAACATCTTTTACCTTCCGCAAATGATGACGTCGCGTACGATTGTAGAATAAGGGAATCGATGTTTAATCTAATGTTAGCATGTTTTAACCAATGAAAAGACGTCAATTTTTAAAGGAACAAAATATAATGTTTTGAATTCATACACTCTATGCTGTCTTATCAGTGACTCATCATCTGTCTTTTAGAACCCAGACTAGCTAACCAGATGAAGAATGTTTTTTTTAATATTAAATTTAAAAATAGTTAAATTCTAAGCATTATTTAAATAACAAGCTCATATTGCATATTAATATTTTAATTGTTCTAGGATATTCCCACCGAAGCAATGAGTTCCTTCACCGAAGATTTGAGATTTTATGTTTTTAATGGTAAAAAAAATGCACCTCCCCCTCTGGAGCTACATATATCCCTCCTGGAGAAAAATGTCTAGAACATTGACTTAGCTGATATGTTGAAGAAGAATATTTCATTTAAATGTATTTAAAAATATTTAAAATCCAAGAATTATTTAAATAACAAGCTCATATTGCATATTAATATTTTAATTGCCCTAGGACATCCCCCCCCCCTCCCGCAGCAACGAGTTTCCCCGCGGAAGATTTGGGATTTTGTTTGCAATGACAAAAAAGGGTATTCCCCCCCCCCCCCTTCAGAGCCAGAGATATCCCTCCTGGAAAAGAACGTCTAGAATTCAGATTTATCTAATCAGTTGACGATGAAATATTCTTTTAAATGTTAGATTGAAAAATATTTAAAATTCGTGGAATAGTTTAATAACAGTCTCATTTTGCATATTAATATTTTTATTTATCTAGCCCACTCCCTTTAATGTATCATCTATTTTCCTATCAACAAAAAATACAATAATGTAAAATTATGGAACGGTGGTAACATTTTACTTTCAAGTATAGGCATTTCTATGATGATATTTTTCACAGAATTAAATACATTAAAAAAGAAATAACAGATTAATACATTAGTAATAATAGATTATAGTTGGAGAACGTTGAAGTTGCGAGTATGTAAAAGCCTATACAGACTTTTCACTCCGTTGGCTTGGCGTCTTGGCTTAACCGTGACCTAACATGATTGTAATATCTGGCGTTTTAGCACTCATTTTGGCAACATAATATTAATTTTAAATTGAGTTTGCAAAATCTTATTTCAAAGATTTTTTTCTTGTCGTTTTATTGAAAGATTAAATATAATTGGTTACTGGCAATTTATTATCAAAGCACATTATTTAAATTAGAATAACATACATATTTTCCACGAACTTTTCATCTTAAAAAATAATGTTTAGAATTAAGATATTTCGAAAGTTAAAAATAAACATTATTACAATTTAACATCACCTATATATTTTTAAAATTATTTTGTAAAGGAATCGCAATTCTGACTTTGATAAATGTGTTGTTAATAATCAGGTTTAAAGTTATGTGTATCTAATGTGTACCAGGTATCTAACATTGCTCAATGTGCAATTTTGAAGAAACACACGAATTCACATTTGTATTTTATATAAAATCTATTCATATTTTTTTAAATTGCGATGAGAAAACATACTATTAAAACAAAAAGATTTTAGAACGGGTATGATTGTGGTTTGCAGACTTGATCACCTTTTTTTTATTTATTTACATATAGGAGACTGTAAAGAGGACATAAGATAAACTTTTTATTTTATAATTAATCAAAACATCCGCGCAGGAAATTTTTTAAAACATGCCAATAAAAAAAGCAACTTCAAAATTTAAAGTACAAAAAACTAGTAACAATAATAATAATGAAAAAAATAATAAAATAAATATTAAAACGTGAATTTCTACTGGCATTAAACGGATATAAAATAAAAAGAAAGAAAGATAAGACAAATAAACAATAATTTCATTTTCGATAGGGAAAATATCCTACTAAAATCCCGTTGAAGATACATTTAAAAATATTGAATGTAAAAGGGAAAACAAATCTAAAAGGAAACAAATTATAGAATGTACACACTATAAAAATATGTAAAATAAACTTTTCAGATTATTTTTTATAATTAATATTTTTTCTTTATTTGTTATTCAATCCCATGTTCACGTTAAAACTTTTTTATTTCAAAAATCTCGTTTCTTCAAATATTTTCAATATTTCTCATCGATCTGAGCTATAGCAGCTCAAATGAGACTATTTATTGCTATAAACTTCATTGTTTACAATTTATCAGTCATCATTGACTCAAGACGTGAGTGGGAATTATAAATTTAATGAAATTCGTATAATAGAAAATATTTCTGTGTCGTGAATGAATTAATTACGTAATTATATTATGAAAATAAAAAGTGTTGGATTTAAGACATAGCGAGTCAACTTAAGTCACACAAATAATTAATTAACAGTTGTATATATTAATAAATATCTATAATTAATTAATAATTATGTATAGTTAATAAATATGTATAGTTAATTAATAATTATACTAACTAAATAAATACGTTTAATTAAAATTAGTTATGTATATTTAAATATATATATATATAATTAATTAATAACTATGCATATTTAATAAATACGTATAATTAATTAATTTATGTATGTCTTACTTTATAAATTTGTTACTTTCGTTTTTGTTTTCGGCCGAAAATAGAAAGATCACCGAAATTCGGATTCCGTTTCAGCCTTAAAAACCTGTTTCACTCGATCCTTAAACTCATCACTTAAATAGAAACCTTTTTATTTATTTTATTTTGCTTTAATATTTTATTGTCATATTTGGTATGCATTTAAGGTAAATTTTTCCGATAAGTTCTAATCTACAAATATTGTTTCTGTATTTTAGAAAGTTTCAAAAATAAAAACAATATATTGCAGATTAAAAACTCCATTCTTCAAGTAATTATCTCTTAACTGACCGGAAATTGGGGGAGACGCGGGGTGTCGTTATTTGAAAAAGGTTTGCAATTTTTGTACAACACATGTTTATTACCGCCAAAATTTCGCCAAAGCGAATAAATACATTTTTATATAAATTTTATATGTACAAGTCGTAATACTGACAAATTTTAACTTAAATCAGTTGCATTTAGTTAATAAATCGTTTTCGCATTAAAATTTTGTAGAAAAAACAGATACCGAGGGAGATTTTATTGAAATAGTCAACGCACTTTTTCTTGTCGCGGAAGCATAACACTCACAGTATAAACTGTACTCTCAACGTCTTCGTTCCCCAAGTATAGTATATTGTAACTTCCAAAAAAGCAATCAGATACAGTATTGATTTCTGTATGAATACAATGATGCGATGGCACCCCCCCCTCCCTCCGGAAGATTTGAGTTTTTGTATCTTCAATGATAAAGAAGTGCATTTCCCTCCAGAATAGGGGTAACCAAGGGCGGACATTTCCCCCGGAAAATTTGAGATTTTGTGTTTTCAATGGTAAAAAAGTGCAATCACCCCCCCCCCCCCCCCCACACACACACACACAACCGGTTAGAGAAAAGTGCTCAGAACTCGGGAAAAAAAAAAAAAAAAGAAAAATTAATTTCATTTGTAATAGTTTGTCATTTTCCATCTTTGTGTTTATTTGTATTTTCTTTTTCTGATGATGATTGAGTAAATTCAATCGAAACATGTAAAAATTATTAAGATCTTTTAATGTTTTTATTAGTATTTAACGTCCTTTATAGCAATTAAATATTTTAATGCATATTTTTGAAATAATAGTTTATGGTTTATTTTTTTCTTACCTAAAATAGTTCAGATTTATTTCTAACCTGGTTAGTGTTTATTTTTTCGATTTTGGCTGCAGAATTTTTCTTTTATATACATATATATACACAGATACTTTCATTTTTACAAATTTGTAAAGGGCTTAGATTTAATATTAGCCTGTGAGTTTCTTTGTGTGTCATATATATATACATAAAATATGCACCTTTGTATAAAACGACAAACATATCGCTTATTTAGTTATCATCCGTAAATATGCGGAGGAAAGGGAGTTACGAACGATAAGTGTTTGACGGGTATACGCGCGTTGCTGACCTAGTCGTTTGCAGGTCTGACTTTGGGGGGGAAATGACCTAGGCTTGGTCCTTCTTCTAACCGGTTTGTGCACTGGAAATGGAGTAGGGGGTAAAATAACCGTTCTGAGATGTCTTGAAAAACTGCATTGGAAACGGGGCTGGCGTCTCCTGGTTGAAAAAAAGTAGAAAAGGCACGAGTAAGAATAAAAAAAAAAAAAAAAAAAAATAAGTATATGTAAAAACTAGAATTTTTTGGCAATTAGCCGCAAAATAGCCAAGGAAATATAAATTAAAAGTACCAATTGAGGCAAAAACAGGAATTAAAAGGATGGTGAAAGGGATCGATATTTTTTTTTTTTGAGTTTTTCTACGTCATTTAAGATCAGCTACATAATTTCCATATTAGGAAACTTTTTGCTGGAATACGTTGATCGTACCCCCAGGAGGGGCAAGGCAAGTACATAATATGAACAAATGGTTACAAGGCTTAACAATGATATATCATATGAAGGGTGTCTACTAACTGTATAAAAATGCCCCCGAGAGGCTCGAGGAGATAATAACATGAAATAGTTGCCACTGAGCTATCCAATGATATGTCACATGATGAGTATCGACAAAAGTTGAAAAAGCGTATCTCAGGGTTTTAACTGTCATGCCCCACCCCGAAAAATACCCCTCCCCCTTCATTTCTTTCTTTCAACTTTTCATATATTGTAAATAATATTTATCGGCTGTAAAATTAATAAATCATTAACATTTTTTAATTTACAAGAACAAAAATCTTTATCAAAAAATTTTATTATCTTATTTACCATCATTATTACCACATTTTATTATTTATTTATATATTAAAACCGTACAACTCAAATTAATGTAGGATAGCATGTATACTCATAGAGTAATTTAGGTTTTTATAAATAGTCCCAAATTTTTTCCAAATAATTTCCAGAATTTTTAATATAAAGTAATGTTCTTTTCCGAAAACATAACAAACAACATTGTACACAATATCTTGTAATCAAAATTAAAAAATAATAAAAATTATATGAAAAATGATCAAATTTGCTAAATAATTTTTCTTTTTGCATGCGTGAACGCTAACAGAATTTAGTCTGCAAATTGTATTAGCTTAATGCATAGAGCAATTTTTGTGAAAGTCTCAAAAACATAGCTTGAAAATTCTGAATGTGATCGTCAATAAAATAAGCTCAAAATCCGTTGTTCCCAAAATGAAGCAAAAAATGAGGGGTTGTATCCAAATATAGTAACACGTGCGATATTGTGTATTCGATATTAAACTAATCTATGGTTAAATGGATACAGCCCCACATCTTTTTGATTCATTTTGGGAATAACGGATTTTCAGCTTATTCTATCGGCGATCCCTTTCAGAAATTTAAAGCTTTATGTCTGAGACTTTCACAAAAGTTGTTCTATCCATTTAGCTAACGAAATATGCAAGTGGAATTTTGATAGTGCTCCCGCATGCGCAATGAAAAATTATTTAGTAAACCTGCTCATTTTTATTACAATTTTTATTATTTTTTAATTTTGAATACAAAGTATTGTGTACAATGTTGTTTGTCTTATCTTCGGAAAAGAACATTATTTTATATTAAGAACTCTGCAAATTATAGGCAAAAACCGTAATTTCTCTACGAGTATACATGCTATCCACATAAAAATGAACACAGTTTATTACAATAAGCCATTTAATCATAATTTACAGTTTGAAGGCTTTTGCTACATTAGTTTTGATAGGGTTATATAAAATATGCTTTTTTCAATTTGTTGACGGACCCCTATGGAGTTTCAGGAAAAAAAAATTCCCGGAAATGTATGACCTATACTATTCTGTTTAAATAGTTTCAGGATAATTCCTCATTTATTTTTCTAGATATTCAACAAACTGTCTAAAATCGCAAGTGGCCGGTCATCTTTGGCCATATAATTTATACAGGAATCCCTGAGTCCTGTCCTCTTGGTCAGCCGTTTATTGTAAATTCTGACTTTTTATTTTTATTATATGTTAGTTATTTATAAAATTACAAAAGTATGGACCTGCATTTTTTTTCTTTTACTATATTAATTAATAAGCAGGACCAATGTCGAGACTCGGAAAGTTGTGCTGGCTCTACCCTCCCCCCCCCCTCTTTTTCAGGCCTCCTGTTTTAACATTTAGTAATAAAATAAAATTAAATTTCGCTTGTGAACTCTGTACACCATTGCTGAGACATTTATTTAAAGTATTTATTTCATTCTTTAAATTCGAAAATAGGGCCTTTATTTCCGAATTAATAATTTATGATAACAGTAGGAAAAGTATACTAGAAAACTGTTTATATAATCCGAATAGTTTGAAAAAATGTTCCATAACCAATTCTCATATAATTAGCAAACAAAAAAGGGATTTGTGATAATAAATAGAAAATTTTGTTGTAAAGAGAATGGGGCTAAGATATTTTTTACTATTATTATTTTTTTTTTTTAAATAAACTAAAGATTTTAAACTAGTGTAAAATTTTTAAATGTTTAGAGGGGAAAAGGACGGGGAAGCGTAAGTTTGGGAGGTCAGGGAATTTAGATTATTTTATTATCAGTTAGCAGCGAATATTGCAGATTATTTAGTTTTAAAAATTCGAATTTATATGCTGGTGGGAGGGGTGTAAAAGAGGAAAAGCATTATGTAAAGGAGCTAAAAAGATTTTGAATCCGCGGCATTTTTCGATGTATAACACATACCAGTCGATGTTAACTTATCGATTTTAATTTTTAAATTATCCTGGTGACATATTTCGTGATCGGGTCTGCCGCTACCATTCTGTAGTAATGTTGAAAAGGTAAAAAGGGACGTCCTTTAAGTGAGCGTCCGCCTTTTTCGTGGTTTTAACATCGTTGGATTTTAAGAGTAAATTTCATACGATAAATATGGTTGTTTTAAAATTTTCAAATTTGGCACGAAAGGTCTTATAGCAAATGTAAAGAAAGAAAATTCGCAAATCATTAATTTATAAATCTTTGTTGATTTATAATGTGAAAATTTCATGAATATCTTTAATCGGAACTAACGACTAATTAACGCATTATAACGAATTTTTTGTAAGGGTAATTTAATGTAACGAAGTCCTATCAGCTCATGTTTTGATTTTTAATTCTTGTTTATTGTTTAGTTTTCTTCCAAAATCAAAAAAAAAAAAAAAAAAAAAAAAAAAAAAAAAGTGGGGGGGGGGGGGAGGATCGGAACAGGTTATTCCAGTTATCAATCATTTGATTAAACTGATTCTAGCGAAGTCACTCAAAAATAATAAATTAACTATTTGTAAAAAATATTATGACATGGATATGGTTTTGAGAATTGGAATTTTTTGAAAATTGGAATTAAAATAGAAATATAATACAAATAAAATTAATTCGTACGATGTAGTAAGAAATACGAAAAAATTGTACTATTTCAAAATTTAATTTATATATACAGGGTGTCCCCTCTCAACGGTGGCCAATGGCTAATTTCTAAACCGTTGGTCATAGACATATAGTTCCAATTCCAAAAATGCTTTACAAAAAGGTAAAGAATTATTTTTTAAGCGATTTAGGTCAAAAAAATGTTTTACTAAAAAATTACGAAAATTAAATTTTTATACGGTCCCCTGGTCCTATAAGTGATATTTAGAAATTTTTTACCACTACTCTAACAAGTAAGACAAAAAAAGTCCCATTCCTCTGCGATCAAAATTGACCGAGTTATAGCTGTTTAAAGTTGAAGTATATTTTTTGCTGCAAAATAGGGGTCAGTCACAAATTTACTGGAAATAAAAATAAACATCAGATAGAAAATTTAAACATTGAGAGTAAAAAAAAAAAAAAAAATACAATGTTGTTTTTGAATTTATGTTAACATTTACATGTTAAAGTAAAATATGTAATTTGTGCTAAAAATATAAGTAAAAAAAATAACAGAAATTTTGTTAAATTAAACTGTGAAAAGCAACAGTCACAAATCGTTACAAAATGATACATGTTTAAAACTCTATTAGATTACTCAACCTAATAGAATTTGATGTAGTCCTATAAAATAAATAAATGGAACGCACCTAAAATCGTATTAATATTACATTGTCATCGGGTTTAAATAAGTATGCGAATTGAACCTCAATCAGATATTTGGAAGTGAGTTAAAATTTGAATATAAGTTTTGAACTAGGAAAATTTACATACGAAAACTATGAATAAAATAAAAGCTTATCAAAATAACATACTTTTTTAAGATAAAATCACGAAAAGAATCAGCTTCATTTGCTTACAAAATAAAACATACGTAAAAATACGATTGAGGATATGAATTTCAAAACTCGATTTATCGCTTTTTGATTTCTCTATCAGTCTATACAAACCTCCACTATTGTAACAATGCAATCTCAAAATTTATAATGAAAACCAATAGATGCATTTAAAGTTTTTTCGCTATTTCCTCAAATTTGGTATTTTCGATAAAGAGAATTTTGAAATTCATGTCTTCAGTTATTTTAATAACCAATCTAGAAGTTAATTAATTATAATTAAAACTTAATACGTAAAACTTATACGGTGACAGCGCCTTCAGTTAAATCGCTCATT
This sequence comes from Maratus speculifer, assembly GCA_964019185.1. Lineage (NCBI taxonomy): Eukaryota > Metazoa > Arthropoda > Arachnida > Araneae > Salticidae > Maratus > Maratus speculifer. The sequence continues at coordinate 214,092,747 of OZ025293.1, read as the reverse complement.
TAAAACATTTTGTAATTGGAACTATATGTCTGTGACAAATAGTTTAGGAAGTAGCCTTTGAACAGCGTTGGAAATCGACTCCCTTTATAATACTTTAAGCACTTAGTGTACGTTCCCTTAAAGCTCAGTTGAACTCATCCGTTTTCAGCTATAGAGAAGTGGTTTAAGTCATGAAATTTAAAGTTTCATAACTCGGTCAATTTTAATGTTACATGAATGGGACATTTTCTGTATTACTTGCTAGAGTGTTGAAAAAAATTTACTAAATATCACTTATAGGACCGGGGGACCGTATAAAAATTTAACTTTTGTAATTTTTTAGTAAAACATTTTTTTGACCAAAATCGCTTAAAAAACAATTCTTTGCCTTTTTTAAAGCATTTTTGCAATTGGAACTACATGTCTATGACCAACGGTTTAGAAATTAGCCATTGGCCACCGTTGAGAAGGGACACCCTGTATATATAAATATATATATTAGTTTAAGACATAGATTTATTCATTTTCATATTTAATATGAGATTCTAATGAAATTTGTAGTGGGTTTAGTCGCAAGAATTGTAGGGATATTTAATTCCGGATAAATCTCTAATGTCGCCATCTATTGCAAAAATTAAACTAAACAAACGTTGATGGGATTAACTATAGTGAAATAAACGATTTACTATTTTAACTAAAACTGAAAAGAATCTTTAGTGTCGCCATCTAGCGAAAAGAATTATACCAAACACAGAAATGACAGAAGTTACGTAGATTTACTTATTAACTTTTACATTCTCGACCAAAATTTAAGATTTCTGCCTATCAGGGATGTAGTGGAGATTTATGGGGGTATACGCCGTATACCTCCTGGTTTTTTTTTTTTAAATGAAGCACGCTCTGTTTCTCTTGCCCTCTGAGTTGAGGTTATATCTTCTTCTTAAAGCGTATATCCTCTGTGATTTTTACGACTACACCCCTGCCGCTTACTTTTGAAATGGCAATCTAGATGAAATTTCGCAATCTTTTATTATTTGATTTTCTTATCGAATGAACATTTCTGGTTTTAAATCTCTTTTTATTTTTCCTGTACATATTTAAGAAATGAAATTAGAGATGACATTAATTTAAATCGAAGTCGAAAACCTTAAATTTGTTTACTGAAAAACTAGATTTTCATCGGGAAACACAAAGGACTTTAGCACTAGCTCAGAATTTTATTAACCTATAAGCATGACATTTTTTGTGTAGCTTTTAGATTATGTCTAAAGCGCAATGAACTAACTAATAGTTCTAAGTGACTTATTTATTCATATATAGCTAATTTTTTTTTTAAATACACATAACATTACTGAAATTTTCTATATAATTGTATATAATAAGTTTTATCTCTTTTAGATTTTCGTATATTGACTAGTTTTTAGTACATTGCACTCAAGAGTGTCTAACATGCATATGTTGAAAAAAGATTTGTTATATGCATTTTTAATTTTTTTTGCAGCCATTTTCATAAAAAGAGCTAAGAAATGAAATTTTGAAAAATTACAAAATTCTTCAAAGTTTGAAAATGTTGCCTATATATTATATTTTTTATAATTTTCTTTTTTCCGTGTTGGATTACACTGAAAAATACTAAAAAGTGTATCCGAACGTAGTCGGATACCTTAATGTAGCTATCTAGATAATAAATAAATAAATAAACCGAACTAAAGATAATATTTTAATTAGTTGCTTTAAAGTTATTTAGTATCTCTATGTATTAAAAAAATGAAACCAAATATAAATTTCACTGTATTGATTTCTATTGACTATTCTTATAGATGTAGTGTTCAGTGTCGCCATCTAGTAGAACAATATATTTTTATTTATCCGTGATAAAAAAAAAAAAAAATATTGTGAATTTCATTTAACTTAAACAAAAGTTTAAATTAAAAAATTATAATTTTTTTTTATGATTTTCCTCTAAACTCTGTGTTGGCATCTGTCGCTCAATATCTGGATTATGTTCAGATCGTAGGTTCATATCTGCAATTGATAAGTATACCCAATTTGCAAAATGATCAGGTATATGAATTTAAATTGGTATTTTTTTAATGATAATAATAGGTGTAGTAATCTCGCAAAAAAAAAATATATATATATTTTTTAAGTGAATGCATTTGTAATTTGTTTTCAGAGGCGGCGCTAGATCGGGGTCCGGGGAGGGGCATATGCCACTTGCCCCTCGGGGGGTAAAATTGAATGCCGGCTGGAGAAATATTTACCCTTTTGAATTTTTGTCCGGTCGAGTTGGAGCTCGTTTTCTTTTCCTTGATTCTTTCCCCTTTTCCCGGATTGACTAATCTAATTCTTCCGGGTATGAGTCTGTTTTTGTTTTAATTTTGTTTCTTGCAGGTTAGGTTCAAGTGAAAGCAATTTTTTGAAAAAAAAAATAATGTCGAAATTCCGTCAGATAAAAATATACATATTTGATACATGGAAGATACACACTTTACATGTTTATTTTACAACATAAAAGATAAAAATTATTCTGAAATAATAATCACATGATATTGCTTTTTTGATAACTGTATAAACATTTGGATCAATTTTCACAAATTGTGGTTTTGCGGTCTGTTTGGTGTGAAGTGTTTCGGGTTTAGTCGAGAGTACGGAGGACGAAAATTATTTTGTAGGGGTCTAATTGAATGGCAAGTAGAATACTATATTGGGTTAGGCAAACTGAACTTTACTCTACTCCTAGTCTGGATGGAATCGGGGTTCGACATGTTCTTTTATCGTTGTGCGGGTCGGCTTAACATTATTTGTTTCAGATCAGTTGGGTGTTGATACTTACGGTTCTTGATTCGAAGCGAATCGATTTCTCAAAAACATTTACAAAACTTATATCTGAATAGTAACGACTGCATGTATACTGAATTTTTTACTTAGAAATTAGAATTGATAGTAGAGTTAATTGTAGACTACTTTTACTTAGTTATAATACAATGTTTATAGATATACCGAGTGATTATAATTTGTGGCGGCCATCGTGCGCGGTCAATAAAACGAGTTTCTCGCAGGAAGCGACTGAGGTACCCTTTTGCTCGGCGGATAAGATGCTCGCTTACTGACCGTGGGTTCTCCAGTTCGATCCCTGCCCAGGCACCGTCACCTGCATTGGTGACCTCGGACAAACGAACACACTTCACCACCTTCGCTCTAGTGCAACAGATGGCAGCACTGAAAACACCCCCAGCATCCAAAGCCTGCGAAACGCTCGCAGCACGAAAGCCTCTGTAACGCTCAGAGCACACGACCAAAGCCTGTGTAACGCTCACAGCAGCAAAGCCTGCCACGCCGCGCATCATCGATGGGGGTCACACGTGCAATCGGCGGCAGCACGACAACGACAACGCATCTGGCACGCGCCAGCGCAACACGAGTGCATATCGCTCGTCCAACGTCAACGCGACGTTCTTCTCACTGGGGGTGGAGTACTGTGGCGGCCATCGTGCGCGGTCAATAAAACGAGTTTCTCGCAGGAAGCGACTGAGGTACCCTTTTGCTCGGCGGATAAGATGCTCGCTTACTGACCGTGGGTTCTCCAGTTCGATCCCTGCCTGGGCACCATTACCTGCAAATTAAATTTACAATTTCAAAAATCGATCATTTTAAAACTACTGGTCAGAATGACTTGATATTTTAGCAGAGCAATCGTGAGGCAATGGAATTTTCTTTGGTAAATTAAAAACATAGTTCAAAATGTACCGATAGATGGCGCTTTCAGAGTTCGCATTTTCTGGAGATATGCAAATTACTAATATATGACATGCGCATCGCAGACACAGCCGCTATCAAAATGCAGAGCACCCGCTCTTTGCTTCATCATGACTCCGATTATGAAGAATTGCACTCTGCTCTTGAAGCTTTTTTATAAGAACGATGACTGCGCAATTACAGCTATTAGGAAGATTCGGACATTAAACTCCATAAAAAGGGGTTCAATAACACAAATGCCTATGAAAAATGATTGCTAAATTTTCAAAGAGACTGATTCATTTGATGTTAAACGGGGTAGAGGAATCACTTTTGCGTAATCATATCCTTCCAGCACTTCAGCAGCGTCAGTGTGTGGATCGAACAATATTCATGGAAGATGGCGTTCTCTCTACATTGCTACTCCTGTGAAGCAGCTATTGAAAGCTAATTTCGGAGAAGATATGATCATAACCCGTCATTTTGCAACAACGTGGCTGCCACGTTCTCTGGACGGAAACCCGTGTGATTTCTGGCTTTGGGGATACTTGAAGAATATTGTTTATACAGTGGGTGGATTCAGAATCTAACCGGCTTGAAGGCAAACATACACCACACCCATTGCATCAGTACATATACCCTACGATTTGTTGTGGAACATACCATTATGCTCTTCCAATCAGTAGAGGAATAAGGCGGAGGGCATATTGAACAACTTATGCTTTATTAATCAGCGATAAGGTGTTTGTTCATGAATTTTTTTTTTTTTTAAATTTTTGTCATTATCGCTGTTGTCACTGTAAACAAGTATTCTTGTCTTTTCGTTAATAAGTTTTTAGTAAATCCCTGAACTCTATTTTTCCCTTTTGGCTAGCAACATTTCTGTTTTTGATGAATGCATTTTAGCTGTCATTATCCTAACAGTGCCGTCTATTGGGACATTTTTGAACTATTTTTTTCTTTCGCCAAACAAAATTCCATTGCCCCATCATGGTTCTGCTAAAATATCAAGACAGTCTGACCAGTAGTTTTTAAATTATCGATTTTTGAAATCTTAACTTTAATTACAATGATTTTGTACATGTATTTTTTTTCATCATTTAGTGCTGTTTTTTAGTTGAGGTTGGAGTATTTCGGGTTCAGGTCGAAATGTCGAGGTTTGAATTTTTTTGTCGGGCTCAGATTGCGATTATGGTGCTGAACACGATTTGAGTGCATTATTTGAGTACATCAGTACTATTGTTTGCATTTATATTTATGTTCAGTATCTTCTTTTGATGAACCAAGAGTAATAGGCAAGATTTTTGCATTCCATTGCGATTGATAACGAGACTTCATAACAGAAATTTGTTCGTGAAATCGTTCACCATGCTCGTAGCTAAATGTTTCCATATCACCCGGGAAAAAGTAAATGTGAGAGTGCAAGAAATGGAGCTTTAATGGCATGTGACAATTTTAGCTTCTTAAAATTGTATACCATATTTTGAACTATTCACTTGTAATTTGTAGCTTTGTTATTCCCTAAGAAATTAGGCAGAATATCCTTGAATGAAAGCCAGGCGTCTTTATTTACAGTCGTAAGAATACTTTCAAACTGGTCATTTTTTTAATAAATTTCCAAATGTCTGGACCTACAAATACACATTCTTTTATTTTGATATTCGATATTGATGGGAACAAGTTTCGGATAAACGCAAATACTTTACCGTCTCAACACCTTTGACAAAATTTTTATCAATCCCAACTTGATATGGAGTAGTGGGAGTAATATGTCCACTCATACCACAAGAATTTGGTTAATTACATTTTTATATCAAGATGCTAGAGACTTCCGAGAAAGCCACGTTTGTACAAAATAATGTTTATTTTGTATAGGACTGTCCCATTCGCAGATAAAGCACGAATAATTCGTGTAACCTTGTTGCATTCCCAGCAGAATAGAAATTAGTTTCAAGTCAGCACAAATTTTCCACTTAAAATCGTTGTACTTTAACGCCAGCAATATTCAGGGTATCGATATGTTTCATTTCCGCCTGATGCATATCCTACAGAAATGGAGTTACATTTGTTTCCAATGTGAAAGAGACTCATCTTAGATGCATCAATAAAAAGTTGCCATTTCTCTGGTTTATGACATAGATCTAAAGAGGCCATAAGTTTTGGAATATCGTTGAAAAAGCATATTTCACTATCTTTTTCACAAAAACATATGAAATCTATATATCTGTCACAGTATATAGAAATACGTTACATCAATAGCCAACACATTCTGTTGATTTCAAATGCGATATTTCAGTAGAAAAATATTCTTAAAATAATAATATAAAATTTTCCTACCTTTCTTGAGGGTTCTTGAGGGATGTACGGTGGTCAGAATCTTAATTCTTGGCCGTCTTCAAAAACAGAAAATCCACAGCAAAAATAAGAGACAAAACGTAAACACACAAAAAAGAAAAGTTGATTATTTACACATGCGCGCAGATATTACATGTTTCTTGATCATTATTCTTAATAAGGCTACATCGAAATCTGAAAGGTACAAAAAAAAACATTAATAAAAAAGATCGTAAAATAACCAATCAGCTTTTAGTTTGCACAAGAAAGAAAAAAAAATAAATAAAAGAATGTTCTGAAAATCATCGGCTGCTGGCGCCAGGGAGTCAGGGAGTCTTCGTGAAGAGTGTTTTCACACTCCCCACCTTGAGTTCATTAGGGGACAGAACTCAATCACTGCAGTTGAAGTCTTTCGGGCGGCCGTACAATTCGACCACGGCGAGTAGTCAAACGATTTTGCAGTACTGCATCACTTTGATTATTGGCGATTCCATTCACCTCCAAAGAACAAAGTTTCTTAATGGGACGAATTAGCATTCCAGTTGCAGTCTTCAACTTTACTACGCGCACAACGCCATCTTGACTGGGTATAAGTTCGATAACTCTACCAAGAGGACAGTTTATTCGGCTAGAATTTTCCGTCCATATCAGGACAACATCTCCTAAACACAAAGATCTTGATTTTTTCCCACTAAAGACCGAACATTTTAATGTGCCGAGGTATTCGCTTCTAAATCTTGCTTTTAAATCATTTCTAATTTTAATTCTATAATGGTATCGTTTATTCATTTCTTTGTGGTCCAGAAATTCTAATTCAGGCATACCTATTTTAGTATTTTCCTGTAAGAACATTGAAGGAGTTATAACTTGAAGATCTTCATTATTATCTGTAACATACGTCAAGGGGCGGGCATTTATAATACTTTCACAATCGCAGATAACGGTATGTAGTTCTTCAAAATTTAAAGACGACTTGCCCAATAACCTACTCAAGATTCATTTCAGGATTCCAACAAGCCTCTCCCAAAATCCACCCCACCAAGGTGCAGAAGGTGGAATAAATTTCCAATCTATACGTGAAAACGCAGTAACCGCTTTTACTTTTTCATAGTCAATTGTTTTCAATAAATTGTGGCAGCCAGTAAAATTTGTGCCGTTATCTGAATATATTATTGCAGGACGACCTCGTCTAGAAATAAAGCGTTTCAGTCCTAAGATAAAACTTTCGGTTGAAAGAGCTGTCAATAGCTCGAAATGCACAGCTCTAAAAACTTCACACGTGACTATTAAAATCCAGACTTTAGATTGATTTTTCAAATAAATAGGCCCGCACAGATCGATTCCTATTATTTCGAAAATCGCGGTTTCTCTGACACGATCAAGAGGTAAGACACTTTCTACTACATCAGGTGGTTTTGCTGAGTGTCTTTTACAAATGATACATTTGCCGATTACCTTTTTGATTGTTTTCCGACTCTTCAGCACCCAGTAATTTTCTCGTAACGCAGTCATCAACAAGGGTACCCCACAATGACCGAATTCTAAATGTTTCGAAAATATAATCTGTTCTACGACGTAATGATTTGAAGGGAGTAAGATAGGTAATCTAAAATTAAATTCATCATCTCGTTGAAATATCTTCGTTTTTACGCGTATGATTCCTTCCGAATCTGTAAAAATATTCAGGCATTTCAGTCTTTGATTATGTTCATTCACAAAGGATTCTTTTTGCACAAGTTTTAATAATACTGTTTCTGCCGCTTTTAATTCGTTGTGTGTTAATTGACCGAATATTCTGTCGGTACTACCCCTTTTCGAATTTTGGTAAAATCGCAAAATCCAACCAGTAACTCGCAAAATTTTATTGTAAGAAGAATAGCGGTTATAAAATTGTGCCTCATCACTCTCTACATTAGGAGCGGTCACAATAGTTTTTCTTTTTTCAGAATTCACTATATCCATATTAGGAAAAATATTAGTACTAGGCAAATTTTCCTTTGATTCTGAAAGCCATGATGGCCCTAACCACCACTGAGATTTAATAAGGGATTTTGCACAACAACCGCGTGACGGTAAATCTGCTGGATTCCTATGTCCAGGTACGAAATTCCATAAAGTGTTGGGGGTAAGCTTTCGAATTTCTCTAACTCTATTTTCTACAAATGTAGCCCAAGGACCTTCCCGTTTTATCCAGTATAACACGTCCATTGAATCTGACCAATAGAAAGTATCAACATTTTCTAATTTCAAATCGTTTTTAATACTATTAGACAATCTAGCTCCAATACAACAGGCCAATAACTCAAGGCGTGGAATGGAAATGTCCTTTAGAGGAGCTACTCTAGAACGAGCCTGAATAAGTTGACAAGTTACACGATTTTCTACTTCATTTCTTAGATAAATGCATGTAGCGTAAGAAAATTTACTAGCGTCGCAGAAAATATGTAAAGATAAGTTTCCCTCTTTTAGAGATAAGTTAGACAATCTTCGCGGGATCTCAAGATTTCCCAAATCATTAATTTCCTTAGTCCATTTTCTAAATTCCTTAACTATCTCATCGGGCAGCTTGGAGTCCCATGACGCCTTTATTTTCCAGCATTTCTGTAAAAGTAATTTTGGAATTAAGGTCACGGGGCAAGTGAAACCGATGGGATCGAATATTTTATGAGTTAAGGACAAAATTGTTCTTTTAGTGATGCACTCATTTTCCAATTTAAAATTCCGAAAATCATACGATAATGTATCACTCTTGGTGTCCCACATTAAACCAAGTAAGGAAATTTTATCCTCAGCCGCATCACTCAAATGACCCTTTTCATTAAAGCCTAATCCAATTTCTTCGCACCGATTATGACACCAACCACAAAGATCAAATTGTGCCGAAGCTAAGAGTTTCCGTGCTTCATTGCGAAAATATTTTAACTCTTCTAACGATTCTACACTAGCTACACAGTTATCTACATAGAAAGATTCTTTAAGTTTTATAGCAACATCTTTAATGTTCTCAGGTGCTTCATCTAAGTGACGTGTTAGAGTAGCGGCCAAAAGGAAGGGGCTACAACTAATCCCAAAGACAACCCGACAATGTCTATAAATTTCCAGGTTTTCTGAATTCCCATCTCTCCACCAGAAAAAAACGTAAATAATCTCTATCCTTTTCATTCAGTGATATCTGTAAAAAAGCTTTACGAATATCTGCTACAATACCTATCTTTCCCACTCTAAAACGATTTAGAACAGAAGGAATTAGTTCAATTAAATTAGGTCCCTTCTCTATACAATCATTTATGGAAACAGAACCCTTAACATGTGCTGATCCATCAAATACTGGCCTAATTTTGGTCGTAGAATTAGGTTTTATTACAGCTCTATGAGGGAGATAATGGACTTTGGTGTTAAGTTTTTCCTCTCCTTTCACTCTTTCAATAATCCCTTCCGTTTCCCACTCATTTAAAGCTGCTTCGTAATCTTTCAACAAACCGCAATTTTGGAGATTCTTAATATTATTTTGCAGGCGTTTTATCGCTAAATCTTTATTACTTGGAATGGGAGGATGCTCACTTAACCAGGGAAGACAAACTTTGTACCTACCATCAGTTTCGCGTCTTACGGTTTCTTTAAAATGCTCCAAAACTAATTTCTGGACTTCTTCCTTAGTTTGTTTTTCGCCGGATCTACTATGCCTAAAGAATCTAAATTCCACAAATCTGTAATTTTGGCATCGTTTACATATAATGAAAGGACCAAAAGAGAACTATCTCTTTCATTTCCGCCAATTTTGCCCATAGTAGTCCAACCTAGTTTTGTTTGCATCGCAACCAAACCACAAGATAAATTTTCTATTTTTCCTGTAAACAGTTCTCCCACAACATCTGCTCCCAAAAGTACATGTATTTCATTTAAATTTCTTTCATATAAACAATTTTTACCTTCAGGGCAGATATCACTCAAAAATATATTTTTTCCTTTTAATTCCGCAATACAACGAATGTCTCTAATTTTGGGTACATTAGCACAGATTTTTTCTTGTTCCATTACCTCAATTTTAATCTTTTTACCTCCCCTTAAACCCCTTAAATTAACAGAATAACAGTTATGATCTACCGTTGTTTCGGTACCTCCAAACAACCCGTGAGTAATTCTGACCTTTCTTAAACTTTTTAATTCCATCTTATTGGCTACGAACTTTGAAATATACGACTTAGAAGACGCCGTATCTAACAATGCGCGTACTATATATTCACAACCATTATTTTTGACATAAACATATAAAGTTTGTAAATAAACTTCTTTCTGCAAGTTTTCATTCGCAAAAAGGGCAGTATCTGACACTTCGGTCTGTTGTTTAGATTTTTCTTTCTTTACATTTCTATAACAAAACAATGTGTTATGATTCCCGTTGCAAATCCGGCATTTTATATTTTTTTGCAAAAACGCGATAAATGTTTTTTCATTTCTAGGCACTTAAAACATGCTCCCTTTTTCATTAGAATGTTCTTAATTTCATCAATAGATAACTCATTAGTTCTATCGCAATCAACCGATGAGTGATGAAATGATTCACAAAAAACGCAGTTTATTACGTTTAAATCCTCTTTTTTTGTTCGTTGACACTAAATCATTAGCTGTGGGATAATTTTTTTGTTTATTGTTATTTCGAAACGAATTAAAGTTTTTCTTTTCAGGAGGAATAAAAAATTTTCTATCTTCGTTCATTGGGTTTATTACTAAATTAGCCTTTTCTCTTGCTTTTAAACAAGTAGATAAAAAATTCATTAGTTCTTCAATTTCATAAAATCCTTTTTCATTATCGGACTTGTTAAGTTCTATTAACAAATCTTTCGGAATTGTTTTCAAAATGGTTGTACATAATACACTTGAAATGTTATTTAAATCTGTTCCTAAGCTTTGCAAACTTCTCAGTTCTACTGATAATTTATCAAAATATTGTCGGAAAGCATATATATCATTCGAAGTTCTCAATGGCTTGATAGCTAAAAGATTACTAATATGATTGTGTATTAATAATTGTTTATTAGCAAACCTACTTTTCAGCAATTCTATAGCCGCATCGTAATTTTTTTCGGAAACAGGAAAACCTTCTATTGTGTTTAAAGCGGTCGATCTTAATTGCAATCTTAAATAATTAAATTTATCGACTTTATTTAACGACTTATTATCATGAATGGCCGATTCAAAACTGCTCCAAAAGGAAAGCCATTCATTTATATTTCCATCAAATATTGGTATATGCAATTTCGGTAACTTAACTTTTACAGAATTATCCACTTTTTCATTAAATGCACTGTCTGAAAATTGTTCTTTGTTACTTTCTTGTTTTGATTTTAAATTTAAAAATCCGGCATTTAATTCTCTAATTTTCTGATTTGCGCGTGACTTCCATAATATTACATTTTCGCTATACTTTTCAGCGGCTTCTAATTCTTTCTCTAAATCATCGGGATTGACTAATAATTCAATTGAATTATCTGTTGTCTTAAGTGACTTAAATTTGTCGGTCAATGTTTCAACATGTTCTTGCAGTTCTTCGATAGACACATCGTCTGATTTTATGGAAGTTTCGATTTTATTTAGAATTTTCGTAACAGCCGATCGAAAAATCGTTCTTTTTTTAAGTGTTTCTAAATTTTCAGCCATTTTTTTCTTTTTCTCTACTTAATTAGTTAATTTCGAAATTCAAATTCTTAATTGTTTCAAAATATATTACCACCATACATCCCGCGGCAGGGATGCCATGTTAATTTCAAATGCGATATTTCAGTAGAAAAATATTCTTAAAATAATAATATAAAATTTTCCTACCTTTCTTGAGGGTTCTTGAGGGATGTACGGTGGTCAGAATCTTAATTCTTGGCCGTCTTCAAAAACAGAAAATCCACAGCAAAAATAAGAGATAAAACGTAAACACACAAAAAAGAAAAGTTGATTATTTACACACGCGCGCAGATATTACATGTTTCTTGATCATTATTCTTAATAAGACTACATCGAAATCTGAAAGGTACAAAAAAAAAAAAAAACATTAATAAAAAAGATCGTAAAATAACCAATCAGCTTTTAGTTTGCACAAGAAAGAAAAGAAATAAATAAATAAAAGAATGTTCTGAAAATCATCGGCTGCTGGCGCCAGGGAGTCAGGGAGTCTTCGTGAAGAGTGTTTTCACACATTCCATTCCTCAAGTTTTGATGCTAAAATTTGGTTTTATACTTGCTTAACACCGAATTACGCACAAGGTCACTCAACTCTTACTTGTGTTATCATTGAGGCTTTAAATATTTCTATTGTAGAATGTAACCCATTTCTGTTTCACTTTCATGTCTATAAGATGGCATGTATTCTTCATCAATTGAAAGACTTTAGTTTACAATAACGTCTTTAATAAATGCAATAGCCTTCTTGCGGCTATGATACAAGAAGTGTGTCACTGTGAGGTACTGGCCTCATAGTAGAATCAATGTTGGGAAACGGAATATGCTTCTGCTTCTTAAAAATAATTCCTTTTTGCTGTTGGAGTCATACAAAAATAGCATTCTTCTAAATGATCTTTAGGTTCTCTCCAGGTCATTGATATGGCGAAAGGCATTGAAGTCCTTTTTTTCTTAATCTATTCTCAATGTCGGGTAGAACACTATAAACAATAAAAATGTGGTGCTCATGTTTTATTTTGATTGCTGATTTCGTATCTAAAATAATGTTTGTGGGTAATTTTAATTAAAGAAGTAATGTTTCTTCTGTGACAAGTGCTCATAAATTCGCCACAAATATAGCGAAAACTATCACTGGAATCAACCAACACACTTACAATATACTTTAATAACACCTGTTCGTCAGCTAATTAAATGATACAATGAGCAATTTTTTACAAAGGACAAAGAAAAATCTTTATGGTACCTCAATGTCTGACGAAACACATCTTATTGATACCTAGATATATTATAAGTAGCAGATATTTGTTTACTTTCAGGTTCATTAAACTGTAGAAACAAAATACTTTAAAAGGCAATAAAATAACATAATGAGATACATTTAAACACAGATGTCTCTGAAACGGAAACCAACTTCACCTTTTTATGAATATTTCCTAAATTCCCAAGGGTATGTTAACTTAAATCTTTTAAAATTTTCCATGAAAAAATGTCTTGTTTATCAGTGTAATTGGCCATCATAAACAAAAACAACTAAATTTTTGAACTAAAAACTGAAATAAAAATTAAACTTTGACTAATATTATTTAATAAAACATAAATAAAAAAAAAATATGTAGGCATTTAAAGTGTGCTAAATCAACAACCATAATAAAATATGTAATGTCGAATTATACAAATGCCCTATTTTTTATAATAATAATAAATTAGTCATAGTGCATAAATTTTGCAGAAAACACCACCCTCCTCCGTAACATTCCCCCTATCAGCCATCCTATTACTTTTTTATTGTATTTTTATTGTATTTTTAAATCTGTATTTTATTTATTTTAGTTTTTTACGCATTTTATTAATTGCGTTTTGAGTTCATTGAGGTACTGATTTTATAATAATTTTTTAGAAAAACCATGATTTAATGCTTCCTAATTTTTTTTTTAATGTTGTTAATGAGATGAGAAAAAATATAAATTTTGTATTCTAACATATGTTTGAGGAGTATATTATGGTAAATTAAACTATGGAGACATGATTTAATATGAGTAAGTGTATTATATTTTAATTTAAAACATTTTAATTTGTCATAAAGATAAGTTATTGTATTGTTTTGTTTTAAAATAATTTTTAGTTCTAGAAAGTTTATAGGATTGTGGGATAAAAGTCCTTCCGTTACATACACACACACACACACACATATATATATTAAATTAATTAAATAATTAGAAATTAAAAAAGGAAAAAATAGTATTATAAAACCTCTGCATAAACCAAATATTTATTTTATAATATAATTTCAAACTTATGCTTGACAAAACAATGGAAATGGAAAATCTTATTGTTTTGCTTGTAATGTATAAATGCGATCCAAGCATTTAAATAATATTATTTTCTGCGACAGAATCCTTTGTAAATAAATATATAATTTCCGGCTCTTTCTAAAGTAGGAAAAACTTCTCAAAATGTATTTTTTTTTATAATGGTCCGAAAGGTACTGGGAGTCTTTCTCAACGGCATCAATAACAATAAATCGATTTTCTGTTTCAAAAGAGAAAGCGCTGACCAAAAAATAAATAAAGTTAAAACTTAACACAAAAAAAAAGTATTTTAAGTATATTCTTTTAGATATTATACATAAAGAAATTTTAAGTGCATATTGTAAAGTTCGTGCTTTATTTTATTTGATGTTAGTAATAACTTATTGTATTTTTTTAAAGAGTGTTTCATGTAATTGTATTTCTAAATCAGCATTTCGTTTCAATTATTTACACGGTTTGACAGTGCAGACAAGATTTGCTTGCAAAAATTCCAAAATTCTAAATACAAACTATTTATAGTAGTGTCAATCCAGAAAATTTCGACAAATTTAAAGATACTTTATTTATTATCAAAAAAATTTTGATTTTCTTTTTACTTCGTATATAGAAATATATAGTATATAGTATATATTAAAGGCGTTTAAATTCATTTGACAAAACTTTCCATCCTAAAATTCTGCCACTAAAGGGTGTCAAAAACTACAAATTTACAAAATTCAATATTTATAAAATCTTACATATATTTTGAAATAATAGAGATAAACTAAAAAATCCAAAAGATCTAAGATCTGATGTCTTTCATATTCAACTGTATCATGCGACTGTAGTGGATTTATCTGCTTTTTTAAAAAAATGAGTACTTTAAAATGTATTACTCAAAATATCACTTTTTGAAAATTTATACGTCATGAATGTAAATAAATAGTGTGAATTATGTCCATGTGTTTATTACTGCATCATTTAGACTGTATTTTTCCTTCCAAGAATTTTTAAAAATATGTTACAAAACATAAAAAATGTCAAAATATATTTAAAACTACAAAGTATTTTCTTAATTATTAAAATTCTACTATTTACATTATGTTATTATTATTATTATTATTATTATTATTATTATTATTATTATTATTATTATTATTATTATTCCTTTGAGTCAATTACCCTTTTTCGCCATTCTCTCGTAAAAATGCAACAAGACGCAAACAAATCTTTGTCTTGCTTTCAGAGCCGTAAAGACCAACCCAGAATCTTCTTTTCCGATTTTTTAACTGAAGTTTGTAAAATTAAAAAAAATAATAGATACTTGTAAATTAGGGATGCACAACCTGTGGCTCGCCATGAGTTAACGTGCAGCTCGCGAAATTCGTCAATTGGAAAAAATTGCAATTTTTGTGCATAGGTCGCAGGAAAAAATTGTAAATTTCGTCAATTTGCGATAAGAAAATTGAATCATTGAATCAGTCATTGAAAATTGAATCAGTCACTTAATGGCAAATTTCGTTGATCGGGCAGGGAAAATCACGAATTTTTGTTGATCGGGTACGAAACAATCACGAATTTCGTTGTTTGGGCACTGAAAAATCGCAAATTTCGTTGTTCAAGTGCGAAAAAATAGCAAATTTCGCCGACCGGTCACGGTAAAATCGCGAATTTTGTAGATCAGGCATGGAAAAATCACGAATTTTGTTGATCGGGCGCAAAAAATTTCAGATTTCGTTGATCGGGCAAAAAAATCTAAATTTTTGATGTTGGTGAAAAAATTGCAAATTTTGTTCATAGGTTGCGGAAAGGTCGCCTGTGTTATCTGTTTACCGCTCAAAAAAAAAAAAAACAAAAAAAAAAAAAACATGAATTTCGTTGACTGGGAGCGGGAAAATCGAAAATATCGTCTATCGGACATGGAAAAATTGCGAGTTTTGTCTGTCGGTCTTCGAAAAAATCTCGAATTTTGTCTATAGGTCTGCGAAAAATCGCAAATTTTGTTGATCTTAGAAAAAATCGCGAATTTCGTTGATAGGGCACGAAAAAGCGCGAGTTTTGTCGATCACGAACGGAAAAATCGCGAATTTTGTCGATCGGGGACGGAAAAACCGCGAGTTTTGTAGATAGGGAACGAAAAAAATCTTGACTTCCATTGATATGTCACGCAAAAATTGCCAGTTTCAACGATCGGGAAAAATTATCCCTAATATGGTCGATCAGCTTCATAAAAAGCACGAATTCGGGTGGTCGGATACGAAAAAGTTGCAAATTTTGTCGATTCGGAACGAAAAAACCGCTAATTTCGTTGATAGGGCACGGAAAAATCGCAAATTCTGCTGATGATGTACAGAAAATTTCTTTCAGCGGCTGCAGAACAATCGTGAGTTTCGTCAGTTTATCACAAGAAAAATCACGGATTTTTCCAATTTGCGGCGAAAAAATAAAGATTTCGTCAGTCAGTTAAAAATCACGAATTTCATTGTTCATGCGCGGAAAAATGCGTATTTCATCAATCAAGAATGGATAAAAGTGTTACTTCCGTCGATTGGGAATCACGTAAAATTTTTGAATATGGTCGATAGCCTTCGTAAAAAGCGCGAATTAGTCTATCGGGAAACAAAAATCGTGAATTTTGTCGATCAAGAACAAAAAAATCTCACATATGGTCAATCGGCTTCGTAAAAAGCGTAAATTTGAGCAATCGGGTACGAAAAACTCGCGAATTTTGTTGATTCGGAACGAAAATCGCTAGTTTTGTTGATGGGACATCAAAAAACTGCAGATTTTGTCGATGATGGGCGGAAAAAATTTAAAATTTCTTAGAGCGGCTGCTGAACAATCGTGAGTTTCGGCAGTTTATCGTGAGAAAAAATCGCTGATCTCATCAATTAGGGGAGGAAAAAAAATGAAGATTTCATCAGTCAGTTAATAATCGCGAATTTCATTGTTCTTGAGCGAAAAAATGCATTTTATCGATCAAGGACAAAAAAAAGGCGCCAATTTCGTCGATTGGGCGCGGAAAAATTGCGAATTTTGTTGATCACGCGAAGAAAAATTTCAAATTTTGCTAATCATTCGCGGAAAAATCGTGAATTTCATCGATCAGGCTCGAAAAATTCGCGAATTTCTTTTGAAAAATTTCGCGAACAATTTTTGAAAATTAGACGTGAAAAATTACGATTTTCGTAGATCGGCATCGGAAAAAACATGAATATCACCGATCGGGTGCGGAAAAATTGCGAAATATGTTGATCAGGAGCGGAAAATATCGCGAACTTTCTCTATCGGCTACGAAAAAAACATAAATTATTTCGATTAGGCTTAGAAAAATTGCAAATTTCATTAATCGGGCGCGGAAAAATTGGGAATTTCGTTGATCAGGAAAATCTTGTTGATCAGCTCCTTTATTGCCTTCGTTCATAAAACTCACATTCTTTGTTCAGCATTAACCACTTATGTTTGTTTTTCGTAGCACTTTTAACGAAACAAAATTTAGTCTCCCAAAAAGCCAAGGATTATTATTGCTTCTTGAAAATAGTCCTTGCGATATCTGTTGTATATGCAAATATAAATCTGTTGATATCCTTTTCCAAATTAATTGGATATTTTGGCTGAGTAAGTGAATGTAGAGAAGTATCCCCCCCCTCCCCTTTGAGACAAATTTCTTTATCTCATTATAGGCCACCTCCTCAAAATAAAATTATTTTCGTGTTATTGATGTGGCCCTCGATCCCCCGGACTTATTTGTTAAGTAGCCCTTACCTTGAAAAGGCTGTGCATCATTCCTACCGTAGATAAATTTATTTTTACAGTGCTCATTCAAAAATATAATAAGGTAAAAATATACAAGAATAGAAAATTAAAAAAAAAATCACAATCATTCGGTGATTTTCAATCAACATTTGGTAAATTCGATCTTCAGACCGTCGCAAACAAAATGTTTTATCTGTGCAACTGAGTATAATGCATTCTTAAATAAATTCAAACTAGAAAATTTGATTACCCCAGCCAGATTTTCAAGAAAAAAAAAACAATCTCTGAAGCTTGAGAGATCTAACCAAAGAAATGTAATATTTATAAAGAAAAATACTTAAAAACTATCAATGCATTTACATTTTCAAAATCTAGAGACCAATGACAACCTAGTGTGAGTACAAAGGCATATTTTAACAAATTATCTCTGAAGACTTATTTAAGATAATAGAAAATTCCTTTATCTTTTCTTTTTCATTAAATTTATCCTCAGTCTTAATGATTTATTATATGCTAATTGAATCTAACGAGTTTCCTTAATACATATAACATTTGAAAAACTATTTTAATTCCAGAAATATTAACTTAAGTTCCATTATTACATTTTTAATAATATTTGTTCATCTTTATCGTTATGTAAACAAAACTTATCATAATCTTCATATTAATAATTTTGAAAACCTTTTATTAGGCTTAAACGTAATATGTAGTTAAACAGTGATTGTGTTTTGAGTTTCAAATAAAATTAGAAAAATATTAATGATTTTTAATGTAAGTCTTCGTAAATGCAATTTAACCGCAACAATGTTAAATTTATAAGTAAATTTACAAGTTACATAGCCAAAAAAAGGGGGGGGGAGGTATTATAACTTCAAAATAAATGCTTTTTTTTTTAAAATTAGATCTATCCAGTTAAGAATATTTATAATTATATCAAAATAGATAAGTAATAGAATTCTAAATTCTAATCGCACAAAGATTTTAAATAACCATCTTTTTAGAATTCAATATTGGAATATTAAATTTCCTTTGTTTTATTATCATTTACTCTTTAGATTTCTACTTAAAAAAAAAAAAAAAAGATATATTGATTCACTTATTAGAATAAACAATTGACTAAATAAATAAAAATACGTTTGAATGATTAACATTTTCTTCTAGAGAGTTAAAGTTAAAATATAGGATGCTAGTTCATATAGTAATTATTATACGTAATTAAAGTGACAGGTGAAATTTTTAAATTAATAATTGTATTTTATTATTATTACATTCAATTTAACATAACCTCAGATGTTTTGTATAGAATATTTCATTGAAAATCTACATTTAGAGAATTTGAATACATTGAATTATCACATATTTTAATTCTGTAATTTTTTTTCATATTCTGTTTCAGTCATTAAAGCGATCATTTAACACTTTGTACACAGAAACACAATTGTTTCAACATTTTATTATTAATTATAGAATAATAATAATAAAATTACTTACATATCCGTTGATAGTATTTCCACAGGGAATTGTTAATCTGTACACCGCGGAAGGGTTTCCTTTTTTATCTCTCTTTTCTTATAGACTTCTTTCTATTTTTTTTTTTTTTTTTTTTTTTTTTTTTTTTTTTTTTTTTTTACACGATTCACAAGATTTTCGGAGATATCATATAGCTGGATGCACTGAACATATTAGTTGATAGTAATTGCATATGGATTTGTTAGCAGTCTTTAGATGTTATAGGACAGCAGAGGACGATCTATAATTGGGCAAGTTTTTACTTGCCCGATTATTTCGGTTTTAGTTTTTTTCTTTTTTTTAATGCTTTCATTTTTGGAACCGGCTCTGAATTTAAAATTATCCTAATATTAAGGAAAAATTAACCAAAATCGAAAAAATTAAAACTAGTCTGGCTGTAGAGAGTCCTCAACTATTCTATGCAAAAACACCCATTGAAAAATATAAAAATCAAAGCAAAAATTTTCAAAATAACACTTTTATATAGGATTCCCGTTTCTTCGTGCGACTGAAATATACTCTTAAGATTATTTTAAGAAACTTTTTCTACAAGTCACTTATGTATTTTCTTGGAAAATTTATTTTAATGCTTATATCCGCTGAATGAAACAATGTTTAAGGTACTTAATCTTGATCAACCCTATGTGTGGAACAAACTACAGAAAATCAAACGGTAGAGATAATCATAATGCTGTAAGACGGCCAAAACTACTGAAATTTGTATATAAAAGTAAATGACATACTGTGTAAAAGAAAAGAAAATGTATACATAAATATCATAACTATGATTTTAATGTAGTGTATTGATGTAATTTAACCGTTGTAATAAATATCTTTCAATAATTTAATTGCTTGTCTTATATTCGTGAATCATAATGTCATTTATTTTCTAAATGTTCTAAAACATTTATGTTTTGAACTAAAATATTGTTCTTATATCCTGCTTAACAACGCAAAACTTTGAAACAGTTTTAAAACTGTTTTTTAAAGTTAAGTTGGTATCCCAGACTATTTAGTGATTTGGAATGAAAATAAATTTTCCATTCTTAATTAATTATTTGTCATATTCTAAGCAATTTTGCTCATTACAACCATTTTTTCTGCTTTTATTGACCAGTGTGGAGAATTCGGTTGAAAAGTCTACTTTAATAGCATTTTCTAAAAATTCTTATGTGGTTAGAGAAAAGAAAGAAAAAATTTAAATATCTCAATTATAGTTTCTGAATTAACCTCTTCGGACCTAAGCATAAAATAACTCTACAAATATATATTTATTGCTTTTGCATAATAAAAATGACACCACAGATGACAGAAAGAGTCATTTTTATGAAATCAGTACTTTAGGAGACTGGCAATTTAGGTTTCCAAATATGGATATAAAAGTACTAATCCCCTTAAAACATCATTTTAACTAAAAGTAACATAAATTTACGCCATAACAAAATTAAGGTCTTAAAACAAGTAAATGATCAGCCAATCCTCAAAATTTTTTATTGTTAAGCATTTAAGTTAAATAATCTTGGATATTTCTCACTTTCTTTGTCACAATGTCTCATTCACACTCGGATGAAAATAATATTTATTTTATGAGGTAATATTCGTCAGTGTTGATATTTATTGGTTTTGTTTTAAAGCAAAAAACAATCAGCTGTATAGAAGTAAAGTAAAAATGCAAAAAATTCGAACACTTTAGTTTTTATGAGGAAAAGATTGGAAATACACATTTGTGTACCTCAGGTCTGAAGAGGTTATAGAATTGAAAATGTGCAAATTTCTTGTGTTTCTGAACAAAAATTTATTAAAGAAATATGTTAGAAAGTTGCTCTTTTGTATTTAACAATAGCCTGAAACGTTTTTGTCTAACTTAGGGGGCTCTGTCTCCTACGAACTATGTTCGTCAATCTCCGCCCCGGCTCTAAAAGTCAGTCAATTTGATCGACTTTTAAAAGTTTGACGAAAATTAAATTATAATAATAATAATTAAAAAAAAAACGCGATTGCAATGCAAATGGTTTTTTGTTCATTTCTCTCTTATGGAGGAAATTCAAGGCCGACTCAGCTGATGTTAGTGGCTATTTTCGCGTTTGATTAAGTAAGATTGCTTAAAAATTTCAAAGTCATTTAATATAGAATGAACTAAGCTAACAGAGTCTTTGCTTCCCGGTATTTTTTAACAATATCATAAGAAAATGTTTTTAAAGGAGTAATTTTAAAAGTTTTTAATCTAACGTAATTTTTACGAAATTTTTTTTTCTTTTAGTAATATTCACGCAAAAATATTTTCATTTTTAATATGTATATATTATTCGTGCTGTCTTAGAAACGGCAACAACAGTGAAAAAGATTATCTCAAAACAGGAAATAAATCACTTGTGTACATGTAAATACATTTTTTTTATTTTAACTGTTTGGCAATATATTTAATTGGCAATTTTAAATTTGACTTAATTTCCTCCATTTATGACTTTTAGTACATATTAACGAATTTATTTTTTTACAATTTTCTTTCTCTTTAAAAATTCACGCGTAAATATAGTATTTATGCTGTAGTTTTCAATATTTTCTTGCTTTTAAAATGAAGCCATTTAATTTTAATTAAAGTTTTTTTCTATTTATAATAGTCTTGTGCAAATAAATTTTTTATTCGAATAACATATTATTCCTTGCACTGTTTTTACAGTTGGCAAGATTTTAAAATAATATCCTATTCTAAAATATGTGAAAAATCTCTTGAAATGTTGAAAACTTAAACCAAATAAATATATTTTTATCCAAATATTGTAGTTAACTAATGAAAAATAATAAATATTACAAAAAGACATGAGATATTTTATAATATACATTACATTTATATAGATATATAGATGATGTAATATTAATTGATACTGATAACACCTGTATATCTCAATTCCCCGTTGATTATCCTTCTAATCTAGAACTTTCAAAAAACCTAGTTTTTAATAATACAATCCATTTCTTAGATATTAAAATTATATTAAAAGAGCACAAATTTATCACTGATATTTATGACAAAATGAAAGAATTTAATTTTAAAGTCAATACCTTTACTAATTTTAAATCTTGTCTTCATAATTCTATATATCGTAATATAATACTTAACCATTTATATAGAATAAAATGTCTATGTTCTTCCCATTTAATTAATACTAATATTAAAAAGCTTGTTTATGATGCTATAAATAATGGTTATCCTAAAAAATTCATATATTCTTTAATTTATAATTACTGATTACATGATCTTATAATTGGCTACTACATGATCTTATAATTAATTCTTTGCGTAAAAAATGTATAAAAAATTATAAAACATAAAAATAATATAAAAAAATTAAAAATGTTATAAAAGTAATAAAAAAATATGTAAATAGGTCGGTTGGGCGGGTAGATGTTAGAGTAAGGTGGAGGGTGGTGTTGTCTGGATAAAAACGCAAAGGTTAATTTAAAAAAAAAAAGAGAGAGAGAGTGGGTTATTTATTTTTACATTACTTTTACATTATTTTAAATAGTTTAAATGACACCAATATATGGATATTTGTCTATTTTTATTTATAGTTAAATAGTTATATTTTAATTATCAAATTAATTTTAATGTTATTGATATAATTTTTGGTATTATTATTATTAATATTATTACTATTATTTTTATTTATTTATTTATTTATTTTTATTTCATTAATATTTATTTATTTTTTATATTTTTTATATTTTATTTTTTTATATATATTTTTTTAATTTTTTTAATTTTTATTAATTTATTAATTTATTTTTTATTTTTATTTTATTTTATTATTTTTTTAATTTTTATTATCCTATATTAAGATAATGAGTTTATACTATGTAAAGTCACAATAAATGTTACTGACTAAAGTAACAAAATGGTATTTTAAGTTATAAGTTAATATGAATGTTATAACCTAATTATAATTTAATTATTTTATTAATTTAATTTTATGTAAATATCGATCATTAATTATTTTCTCCGGTTCAATTATATTTCCATTCAGTTTTATCTTTTTTGTTCTTTATGGATAAATCATAGCAATTTTTTTTCTTCTTTTTCAAATTATTTTTTCGCCATTTGGCGGGCATGATATTCTATTTAAAAAAAAGAGCAACCCTGCTGTTCCTGCTACGATCCGATGCTTGAATTTCTAACAAACTGGTTTTTCTACGTGATACTGTTATAGCTCGTATAGTAAAGTATTGCTTCTTGCTTTTATAATTTATTAATAATTCTATTGCGCTGTCCTCTACATTCATGGTGATAACCAGATAAGTTTCTTTTTTTTTTCTCTCAATATCTTGTTTTTATACTTTTTATCGAAATTATATATGCAAGTAATGTTTATCATTTCTACGTGCATAAATAGGGTTAATTTGTACTCTTGTTACTGACACTATTTGCTGCACGCTATTGTTTCAATATATGTATATTTTCATTTTTTCAACTATTTATTTCTATGTTCCTTGTTTAATAATATGGTTTTTGTGTGCTGGTAGCCCCAATTACGTATTATTTTGCTATTTCATGGCTAATACGTAGATGAAACCGCACACTTCATTTGTAGTTCCAGAGCATTTGGGGCCTGACGATTCTGTTCTGTGGACTACAAATTTCCTTTGCATTCACTTTATTTTATTTATTCAGATATTCTCGTTTCACTATTTTTTTTTTAAATTCAATTCTATTCAAATCCTTCGTTTTGGTTTATTGTTTTATTGATAAAATCTATTGGTGAATTTTGTCTACTTTTAATGGTATTATATATATATATATATTTGGTTTAAATTACATGCGAGGTTGGTAGTTACATATTGTTTTTCACTAAAATAAATTAATGCTCACAAACAGTCATTATATGCTGTTTTATACAGAAAACACTAGTTTTACTGTAGCAAAACTTTATTTTAAATAAAATTTTTTGTCAAAGAAAAAAGGACTAAGTGGAGTGTATAGTTTTTGATTTCTTGTGAGAAAAAGCAATATATTTCCTATTTATCTTCTCCGAGTTGGTAAGATTTATGTGAAAGCTTTCTTTCTGCTATCTATTTCTAAAGAAGATAAGAAAAACGAAACAAACAGAAACATCAAAAGAAAATAAGTTAATTTATTTTCCGCTTATGTACATTTCCCTCTAGTCCCAAAAGAAAACAGAAATTGACGTGGACAGTATAAGTCTGTATTTGAGAAAAGAAATCTGTACCGGTTACTTTCTTCGTGGGAAACTGCGAAAGTTACGCCAGATGCGCTTAGAACAGTGAATATATTCGTAGAAATTTTGTTTACTATTCTTAGACGATAGCTGAAAATAGAGTCTGAGAAATTTCGTTTTGCATTTTTTATTACATGTTACAGCTTAGACCGAAATGTATGACAAAAAAAAAAAAAAAAGGTTGAACAATAAAAAAAGTTGAATAATATTCTTTTCAACCGGATTTCTATACAAAATGTCATTTAATATATATATATATATTTAATTTATATCTCAATTTAGTTATTGACAATGATTTTATATGATTAGTTTTTATTATTTTCTTCCACCTTAACAAGAAAAAAGTGTTGTGAGTTATAGGTGAGCTGTGATTACTCATTTCCTTTTTAACAAAATAAATCTTTATTAAACATATAAATACTTAATTATATAAATAACAGAACATATTGTAAATTAAACATTAAATATTATATTGAATGGTCGTAATACGGCCTTTAACATCGCGACGCTTCATCGACGAAGGTCTTACACCAAGTGATAGAAAAGTTCCACTGAGTTCTTCAGCCAATCTGCATTCTCGCCAAAAGCATGCCACACAGGACCAGAGGACGCCAAACCAGAGGATGCCAATGTCCCATTCCACTCACTATCCGCTAAAATTTTGAAATGCTCTTGTCTCGCTCCATTCACTTTCCGCTACAAGACTGAACTGAACTATGATTCACTTTCCATTTTTCATATCAGGTGAAGTAATGTCGCTACAAAATTATTGGATTCATGAATATTTTTGAATTCCAGTTTTTGACAGATTTACATGTTTTAGGGGTCAGAGATAAAAAAAAAAGAAAAAAAAACACATTCTTTAACAAAACATCTATTTGTGATTCTGTGACTCTGTCTATCTGTAGGCGTAAATTTTTTTGACGCTTTATCTCAAGAGCTAATACAAGGAATTTAATAAAAAAATATATCCAAGTTGTCCCTGATATAAATTGATGCTTATTAGTTTATAATCATTAGGTGACACTGCTATGCTGCATTTTTTGTGATTTACACAGCAGCTGTATCTCAATAGCTAATGCATGGATTACCATCCATTCAGATTCAGTAAGTCCTTGACAATAATTGATACTGTTTACATTTTGGTGTAAATCACTCAACAGGCAGAGCTGCTATGCTGCATTTATCACTATTTTCGAAATAGCTATATTTCAAGAATTAATGCACACGGAATTTATTAAATATTTATATTCAGGTGCTTCCTAAAGTAGATTGATGCTGATTAGTTTTGGTGTAAATCGCTTAACAGGAGGAGCTGCTATGAGGCATTTTTTACGATTTACGCAAGAGCTCTATCTCAATAACTAATGCACGGATTTCCGCCAAGCTTCAGATTCAGTTAGTCTTTGACTTGAGTCGATGTTGTTTATATTTTGGTGTAAATCGCTTAACAGGAGGAGCTGCTATGCTGCATTTTTTACGATTTAAGATTGACAAGAGCTCTATCTCAATAACTAATGCACGGATTTCCGCCAAGCTTCAGATTCAGTTCGTCTTTTGACTAGAATCGATGTTGTTTATATTTTGGTGCAAATCGTTCAACTGGTAACGCTGCTATGCTGCATTTTTCGCGATTTTCTCAATACCTCTATCTCAAAAATTAATGCACGGATTTTCATCAAACTTCAGATTAGGTAAATGCCAGATATAGACTATTTCCAATTATATTTTGGTATCAATAGCCCAACAGGTAGTGCTGCTATGTTCAATTTTCCCGATTCCTGCAATAACTCTATTTTCAAAAATCTCTGTCGGCTGGACCTATAGGCGGAGGTAGATTTCAAAGAGTGCTCATTTCAACAACAACAACATATAGGGGGAACTGGGGTACATTGATACAGTTTTTTTCTAAGATTTTTTTTGGTGTCAAGAAAGTAGAAAATTCAAGTTTTTTTTCCATGAGGTGACAGCAAAACTTGTGTAGTATGTTATAAAAATGTACAATCATTGTTTTATGTAGTATTTTTGCATGTAATTTTAAAAAAATCAAAAAAAGTCATTTGTATCAATGTGCCCCATCCCCGGGGCAGATTGATACGTTTAAGCAAAATGACGACAAAATAATACCAATGCATATTTTTCATAAAAAATGAGTTAGAAAACCATTTTATATTTATTTATAAAAATTCAAATCACCCACAATTTATTTTTAAGCAATATTAAAGCAATCAAAATTAAATATATTATGACTTGATGTTCTGTCTGTTTCTTGTCTGATTGTTGGCTGTGGTAACTTTGTCATATCTAGCACTTCAACCCCAGCATTATCTTCTTTCTTATGAAAGATGAAAAAATTACCAGTTTTTCTGTTTATAAATAGGTTCATAAACAGAAAATAAAGGATAATTATATTAAAAATTCTGTTTATAATATAAGTATCATTTTCTGTTCTGTAGTTTGTTTCTCTTACTTAACATTTCTCATGTCGAAAATACTTTTTTCTCTGGAGAATCGATATAAATTCGAGATTTGCCAGAATGCTGTCCTTTTCTTTTATTAGTTCTATTAGCACTAGATGCTGGGTAAGTTCCTACGTCTTCTGTTTTCAAAAATACTATAAAATGCTCTAATATAAAGAAATTAGAGCTATTTCACTTCAATAAAAACTAATATTAGAAATTTTTCGTGAAAAAAAGGTTGGATTAAGGAGTGTATGGTAAAAAAAATAATAAAAGATAATGAAAATATGAACTATTAAAGGATTTAGGCTGTATCAATGTGCCCCGTCATAAACTGTATCAATGTGCCCCATACAGCGATTTTGAATAAAATGAGTCTCAAATCCAACACTTCACAATATATCTAACAATAAATAATGAGGAACTGATAAAGAGTAGCAGTACTTACCAGGGAGAGTATTCATTTTGGTTGAAAATACTGGAACAGTTGTATAATAGCATTTCAATTGTACAACTCATATTTACTTTTGAACAACAAAAACAATAAATCACCCGTCCCATTTCATCAAACTGCTGAATCATTCCAAGATTTTCTGTATGTAGTTGAATACACTAGCATCACCTTTTGGAGCTGTTGTGAAACTTCCTGTAATGACCCTGTGAGCGGTAGAGGGGGTGTATCAATGTGCCCCATGTATCAATGTACCCCAGTTCCCCCTATATATGATTAGAGATAAACCCACTTTAATTACTTCATTTAGCCGTTTATGAAAAATTTTTAATTTCATTTTTCTGCAAAAACTAGTTTATCAGAATCATCTTAAGAAAAATTCAGCTCAAATGCCCATTTTGACAACATATTTTGAAATAAATTCTGAATTTATTAAAAAATCGACCGAAACAGTACATTATACAGTTCCTAAATAACAAAAAACTGCCAGTTGAATGCATTTGAGAAAAAAATTGAATTTAAAAATGAGTCATAAAATAACCGATTTGTTGTTTGAATACATCCTTAATTCTTTAATCATGTTTGTTCGGAAAATTTTGTGCGAAATACTCACTTTGACAGCATTTTTAAAAGTATATTCTATCTTTATCAATAAACTGGCCAATGCGTCACAGTATATAGTTCCTAAATAAGAGGATCTGTAAATTGGATGCGTTTGAGAGCGAAAATGGATTTTAAAGCGAGTCATAAAAAAAGCAATTTGCTATGTGAAAACTTCCTTAAATTTTCAAATCACGAAGACTTCGGGAAATTCTGTTCAAAATACCCTTTTTGGCAGCCTTTTTCGAAATATTTCTGTCTTTATCAAAAAACCGATCAATGCATCACTTTATATAGTTCCTAAATAAGAGGATCTGTAAATTGGATACGTTTGAGAGCAAAAATGGATTTAAAAACGAGTCAGAAAAAAACACAGTTTCTTATTTGAACACTTCCTTAAATTTTCAGTCAAGATGATTTCGGAAAATTCTGTTCAAAATACCCTTTTTGGTAGCCTTTTCTGAAATATATTCCGTCTTTATCAAAAAACTGACCAATGCATCACATTATATAGTTCCTAAATAAGAGGATCTGTAAATTGGATGCGTTTGAGAGCAAAAATGGATTTAAAAACGAGTCAGAAAAAAACGCAATTTCTTATTTGAATACTTCCTTAAATTTTCAGTCCCGATGCCTTTGGGAAATTCTGTTCAAAATACCCTTTTTGGTAGCCTTTTTTGAAATATATTCTGTCTTTATCAGAAAATTAACCAATGCGTCACTTTATACAGTTTCTAAATAAGAGGATCTACCATTTGGATGCATTTAAAATCAAAATTGAATTTTAAAATGAGTCAGAATATAAGCAGTTTGGATTTGAGGTTTTTTCTCTAACTCCTATTTTTGTTTAATTTATTTTTGCTATACGAATTGGTCCTATGAAAAGCTTGTCGGTATAAAAGTTGTAGATATTTTTGAGAAGATGTAAAATAAATTTAATCAGATTTGATATCTTAAAAATTGACGGAGTTATAGATTTTTCTCTTTTTTCACCGTCCTTTTTCTTTTCGTTTTTAATTTTTTTTCATCGGTAAAAGTTGGTCCTATCAAAAACTTGTAAGTACAAAAGTTTTAGATAATTTTAAGAACATTTACAAAAAATTTTGTTGGACTTGATATCTCTAAAATTGACGAAGTTATGAATTTTTTTCTCTCAAAACCCCTGTTTTTTTCGCCCCTTGAGCCCACTTCTAAATTTATCAAAAATCTGTCATGCATAAACTTTTGGCCCATTTTTAAGAAGTAATATAAACTTTAAACCGATTCGATATCTACTTTAATTAAGAAGTTATGGCGTTTTTTCGGTTTTCACAAAAACGCCTCCTATTCCGACCCCTTTGGTCCGATTTTGCCCATTAACGAACTTAGCCGAGATTTTATCCCCTTTGATTTTATGTACGAGTTTGGTGGAGATTGGTGAAGAATTATAGAAGTTATCGTGTCCATAAAAAAGTGATATATATAAACTGGTGCGATTGCAATAGGTAGTATTTCATACGAAATCTACCTAAAACTAACGCACGAATTTTTTCTAATGCATGAATCAGGTATAGCTTGATAAATATTATTGCTGTTTGAGGTTTTGCATAAATTGCGCAACAAATGGCGCTTTATGTTGCATTTTTTCCGATATCCGCTATAGTCCTATTTCAAGAACTAATACACGGAATTTAATGCCTTTAGAATTCTCAGGATGCCATTTAATTTTCTCACGTTGGTAGCGACTTTTGAAGTATTCTCATATATGAGATAAAAGAATTTTTTGTGAATTGCTCCCATGCAACTAATTAAGTATATAATCGTATGTTTGCGGAAATAATTACTTTAGACATAGTCCAAGAACGTAGCTTCTGAAATATGTGCAATTTTAATGATTAATTGAGATATCGGTTTTCCTCATTGTTTTAGCTTGCTGTAAATAATCTGAACATTGCAACATTAAAAGAAAAAGAAAATCCCTGGTAGTAATGAAATTAACAACATTATCTACAATAATTGTTTTTGCAATAATTCCCTCTCATTATTTAAAAAATAATCATAACAAAAATATATCGTAATTCAGTTTCTAAGTTATAAAATAAATAGCCAATTATCTAATACACGTTTTTATTTATATTTAACTCCGTAAATGTGTTTTGTTGAAAAAGGAAATATTTTTTAGATAATATTGTTTATAATTAAAATAAAAAAATTACATTATTTGTTTTTTAAATTTCGTTTAGAATCTGTTTTGATTTTTCTGAAATGTTTTTCACAGGAAATTTAACAGCCTCTATCATTGTTAAAAAATTTTGATAAAGTTTTTTGCCCCCTTTTTTTGTCTTCCAGTCTATAAATTTCATTAAAAAGTTTGGAATTGGGCAAATCTTTATGCATAAGAACTGTTTTGAGGATATTTATGACGTCCTGAGAATTATTTTTCACTTGGTGATATTTTACATCTATTTTTCTTAAAAAGAAAAAAAATAGAAAAACATTTAAAAGCTTTATTAACTTCGTTTCGAGGGTGGCGTCCCTAAATTGGGGATAAAGTCTAGAGCTGACACTAATCTCTCTAAAAATTTAATGTGTAAATTAATCAAATTTACATACATATATTGTGTAAATTTCTAAAATTACACACTTGTCATGAAAATTACACACTTTCTGCAGAATATTAAAATAGAATGAACTGCTAAAGCTGTAAGACTAAATAAGGATTTTTCTTTCTTTACTTTTTTTATTGGTAAAATAGACTTCACACTGTATATGAAATTCAAATTTCAAAGGGTCTGCACTTAAATTGTTATTATACGAGTTTAGGATTCCAGGCCAACTCTAACAGAAAGGGGTTTTATATTAACTATAATTTCACTTGATCCTGTTTCATGAAAAAACTAGTCGTTGGAGGCCACCGTAATACTTACCCATCATTTATATGCATATGAAAATAAAATATGTGAAAACTATTTATACAATGTATTTCAATTCCAAAACTAAATTTAAATGTTGTTAATACACATAGTAATACTCTATTAATGAATTGCTGATGCACCAATTTCAACAAATTATATAAAACGCCAAACTACTCAAGAAGTACCAAACTACGTAAAAGAAACATCCTTATAACTCCAAAAATAATAATCATATTAACTAACAATTTGCTGCGTCGGATTAAGCGTCTCATTTCCAATTAAAATATACCTCTGAATTGAAATTTGAATGAAATACAGGATCATGAAAAATCGAAGAATGTGGAAAACAGGATTACAAATATCTCGACAACTAATAATCCGATCGACTTCGTTCTTTATGCAAAATTTGTGTTTTTTTATTGCCTTTTACATGCATTCCTTAAAATAAAAAAATTCGAACATTTTTATATACCTTTCATCAGAACGAATTTTTCGAGAATCCGGAAAAAATAGTTCCGGATAATCGAGGTTGCCGATATTCAATAGGCTTCGTCCCATTCTTACATACTAAGTACATACAAAATTTCAAGTCTCTATCTCAATTTGTTCGTGAGATAGAGCGTTTACAGACAGACAGACAGACAGACAGACGGACGGCAATTTTTTTTCTAAAAACATGGTTTTCGAAATCTCCAGTGTCTAAAACGTGTAAATCCGTCAAAAAAATTTTTCGATTTTCAAAACGATTGCAAGACTTACCCTATACTACATATGATGGGTAAGTAATAGGTATATCAATGATTAAAAAATAATTTGTGTTTATGTTGAAAGAAAATTACAAAAAATACATTGTCAGTAACCTGTTTTCAGGTCGTAAATCAAAGTACCAGAAAGAACAATTATGTAATCTAATCTAGTGGTGAAGTTTGGAAGATAGCCATTGAAAATTTAAAACGAAAAGGTATAGAGTAAAATTTCCGATTAGAAAGTTTTAGTGCATCAATCAATTAGTACGAAACGACATTTGGTTTACACGGATAAGATACATCGTCGTCTGTATACCCAAAAATGTTCGAAATTGATCCGCGAAGATTCTACTCTGCATATTCACATTTTGGAAATGTAGCAGTGCGTAATTCCACATTTCGACATTGTACTGTAAGGAAACGTCTGTAAACCTTTATTTTCCAATGCATTTAAAATTTTAATTTTAAAGCTGTTAGCGCTCGCTTGATATAAAAAACATAATCTCATAGAATAAACTTTTCGATAGCAGACGATAATATTAATCTGAATGTGCGAGTGTGTTTTTATTTTAAAATTTCTTTTTTGAATTTTTTGTGCAATGTTATCGAAATGTATTAATATAAGTATGTTTTCAAAAAATAAATAATACGTATACTTTCCTACTTCTGGCTATTCCTTTACACAAAATAGAGTGTTTCGATTTCGGATATTTTTAGGTATACAGGCAACAATTTATCTTATCCGTGTGAACTAAATATCGTTTCGGACTAATTAAGTGGTGCTCTAAAACTTTCTAATTGGAAATTTTGCTCAATTTCTTTATTATCTTTCTTACAGTATTGTATATTTTACATTATGCAACAGAAATCTGACATTGAAAACTATTAAATAATAGTGTGTTTAGTCTCTTTAGTTTAGTTTAGTCTCTCTAGTTAGTGTCTCTTTTACGTGTTATCTATACATACAGGGTGGTCATAAAGAAACTTTGCCGATATATCGAGCTCTAGCTGCCGTCCCATTCAACCGATCGAGATGAGATTTTAGATATAGTTATTCCCAGGTATGATCTAGATATTCTGTCAACGGAAAAAAAATTGGCGCTCGCAGTTACGGTTACAGTG
Organism: Maratus speculifer; assembly: GCA_964019185.1. Lineage (NCBI taxonomy): Eukaryota > Metazoa > Arthropoda > Arachnida > Araneae > Salticidae > Maratus > Maratus speculifer. The sequence goes on along the minus strand of OZ025293.1, from coordinate 214,059,967 downwards.
ACAGAAACTCGAAATTTTCGAATGGCAACGCCCATTTTTTTCCTCGCAAAATGCTCAGCGCATGCTTAAACCTTAAAGAGCGTTGGGTCGGTGCGCGTATCGCAATAAACGGACGCATTATGGTCGTTCAAAAAACAGCTCTCCGAACGACCAAGAAAAACACGATCACGGCGCACGAAGGAAATTTGCATATGACAAAGGCAAAACACCAATTACAGAATGCCGTTTGCCACACTGTTAAAAATCTGCTGCATTTTGCTGCAACGCACTCCTCTGCTTGTATAGAAAACGGTTACTTGGCCGTGAAATGGCGCTTTCTCATTGGTTGGAATAGAGATATTATATACAAGTGGTGGAGGGCGTTGCAGCAAAATGCAGCAGATTTTTAACAGTGCAGATAGTCAGCGTAGAAAACGGATAAAAAGTGGGATGGGAATGTCAGTTCTTCAGTCGGGAGCTTGCACATGCCGACGAAATAACTCTTCGAGCGAAAGTTCATGGTGAACTGGCAAAACTCTATTATCAGAATGGGATAAATACTGCGAAAACCTTGCGTGTTTACCGTCTAAACCATCGCCAAATGCTTTGTCCATGGTTCCCGGAAGCTCTGTGTGATTTCTTAAATAATTTCGAAGAAACTGGCTGCACCTGTGGTAGACCGCGATCCAGACGACCAACTCTTCCTGAGGATACTGTTATGATAGTGCATCACATAGTGACTGCAGGACTCACTCAAAACTGTAAGAGGTGCATCTCTTGTATTGGATACACCGAAATCAACGGTGCTATAGCTAGAGCGCTCTTTAATCCGCATGTTTCCTTACTTGTACCAGCGCGTCCAGATGATGAAAGTAGGGGACCATCAACAACGTATAGACTTTGCCATTCAATTTCTTATCAAATATGATGGAGATAAGAACTGGCTTCTTCACTTATTATGGACAGACGGGGTACATTTCACCTTAAGTGGCATTGTCAACACGAAAAATTGTGTGCAGTGGTCAGACATGAATTCCCACGCTGTGGCGCCCGTGCCTTTACACGACATGAAAGCTACTGCATGGTGCGGCATTGCATGCACAATTATTTCTGGGTCGTATTTCTTTTTAGGAAGTGATAACAAAGGGATTTGTAACTTCTTCTGTAACAGGCTCCCGCTATATGGCAATGCTGCAAAATTACGTCATACCAGAATTACTGCAGCGAACTGGCTTGGAGTGTTGTAATCAGTGATGGGTGTAATGAATCTGTGTCATATGCAAATTTCTTCTGTGTGCTCCGATCGTGGTTTTTTTGGGGTGGGGGGTGGGGAGGGAGGGGCATTTAAAGAGCTGTTTTTTGTGCGTGCACAACGAGTCCGTTTCTTGCGATACACGTACGGTTCCAACGCTTTTTAGGGTTTTCGCATGCGCTGATTATTTTTGACGAAAAAAATGGGTGTTGCCATTGGAAAATTTCGAGTTTCTGTACCTATGACTGTAACCGTAAGCACCACTTTGTTGCCATTCACAGATTCCCGAGCTCGTACCTCATAACCTCATAATAACTATATCTGAAATCTCACCTCGATCGGTTGAACGGACCAGCCGCTAGAGATCCATATATTGGCAAAGTTTTTTTTTTATGACCACCCTGTATATAAAATAGTTTGTCCTGACTGACTGATAACCAACGCACAGCCTAAACTACTGAAGCTAGAAGCATGAAAATTAGGGAAAATATATTTCTTATGACGTAAGGGTGCACTAAGACGTGATTTTTGAAAATTCCTACCCTAAGGGGGCTAAATGGGGGGTCAAAAATTATAGACCATCTTATTATATCTCAGCAGCCGTTATTGATAACAGTGTGAAATTACAGACTATAAATCTACTAAAAAATAATTAAACACATATTACAGTAATTTTACAAATTTCCTCCCCTAAGGGGGTTAAAAGGGGGTCGAAAATTTTAGAACGTTTGGAACAATTCAACAACCGTTTTAGGTAGAATCGTGAAACTACAGAACATAAACCTACAAAAAAAAAAAATAAATAAATAAATAAAAATAAAAGTAAATAAATAATAAAGTCATGTTTTAGCATTTTTTAAGTTCCCACGCCTTGGGGGGCTAAATTGGGGGTCGAAAAGTTTCAAACTTTTTTTGGACCGGTCATGCGACGTATTATTTTAAAGTCCTCGGACCACTCTTTCAGATTTTGGATCTTTTTTACCTTCCTCCCAATTTTGCCGCCCCTGGCAGGGGCGATTTTCGACCTTTTTTGAAATCGCTGTGTTTTTATCATTTTAAATTGGATTTTTTTTACGAAGTACTCCGATAAATATTATTTATAATATATGAAAATTGTCAAAACAGACAGAGGAGGGTGTTTTATAGGGGGGAAACGATAGATGGAACCCTGGGGGGCACTTTTTCAACTTCCGCATCTAACATGTCTTTGGAAAGCTCTGTAACCACTATTTCATGTTATACATCTTTCTCCCCTCACTTTGACCCTGCGGGGGGCATTTCTCTAAATTTAACCGACACCATTCATGTGATATATCGTTTGTAAGCCCTGTGACATCTTATTCATATTATGCGCTTGCCCCTTTCCCCGTTTTGCAACTTCTGGCGGGTACGTTTAACGTATTCCAGCAGCAGGTCTTCTAATAATGGGAAAATTACGGAAATAATCTTACATTACACAGAAAAAATTAATAAAAAGTATTGATACCATTCACCATCCTTTGAGTTTCCATTTTTGCCTAAAGGAGTGCTTTTAATTCTTATTTATTTAGCTATTTTGCTGCTAATTGCCTAAGAATTATAATTTTTTATATTTAAAATCCCTTATTGTTTTATATTTATTCGCGCCTTTCTGCAACCAGGGGACGCTGCTACTGTCAGGTGACTTTTCCACTATTGTGATTCCTTAATAACCTCCTTTTTTTTATTCCCTGTTTTTAGTTTCTATGTATTTACTAAAATTGATTTCATAAGCATAATAAAACAATGACTTTTATAAACCATTGTAGAAATTCTCGATTGTAGATTCCCGGAAGCAATCGACGACTGTAGCGATTGTGTTTTTTACGATGACGATTTTTTTATATTGGTAAATTTTTGAGAATCATCCATCACTAGGCATATCCCAGCAGCAAATTTAGATAGCACCGTAAAGTTCACGATAATAAACCTTTTAAAAATATATTAAATATTTATTGCATCGGTTTTAGAAATCCCCCTATCCCTTCCAAAAGGGTTAACGAGAGGTAAGAAACTTTTAGGTCATTCCACCATACCCCAGCAACAGTTTTAGCTAGAGGCATGAATTTAGGATTGTTAATCTATTAATAAAGTCAATTTAAACGTATATGTTATCTATTTTAGAAATTACCATCAAAGAGGGTTTAATAGGGTGGTCGTACTTTTAGGACATTTCTCTATATCTCTACAGCAGTTTTAGGGAGAATAGCGAAATTCAAGCTAGCAAATCTACTAAAAATTTTAAACATAGTGATTTTAGAGCTATTTTGTCTATTATGTCGTCAACATCGATTTTGAAACGCATGGTGCGCGAATATACGAATAAAGGAACGTTAATGGTATTTAATTAGATATTAAGTGTTTTTTTTTAAATCTTTACTATAGATGCATTTCATTTGATTGGAGATTCTGTTAAAGAAACCGACCAGCGTAGAGGGCGAAGGCTGCTAGTTTGATATAATTTCATATACAAATTGATATTTTATTCATTTCTTTTTATTTGAATTGATAAAGATTTCGAAAAATACATGTATAACGATATCTGTATATCACTTCAAACAAAAGAGAAGCAATTCAAAAATGTAAATTTTATTTGGAAACATTAATAACTATATCACTATGGGAGAAAAGGGGGGGGAGAGTTCGAGATGCGATATCGTATGATATCGTAAAGGGTGAAGGAAGTCTAAAATTTCCAAACACTGATAACGTTACATATGCACAGCCCCTAATCTAAACTGTAAAAGCCGATGGTACACATAGTACGCCGCCCCTGAGATTATGTATTTTCTAAACATCCATATTTTTAATGGTTAATATCTCGGCTAATTACCGGCGATTTTTTTCAAAAATGATTATCAACAATGCTTTTGAACTTTTGCTACAATAGATATTTTCAGCCCCGATCAACACCTTAGCTGGATGCCCGCAAATCGAAATTTGTGTGCAACAGACAAAAGCGCTTTTCACGAAACTATGAGACTTAGGGTAATCGCTATAGTTTCTCCTGCAAGCTTAAAATTAATCTCTATTTTTTTCATAGCTTTGAAAATAAAGGGGGGGGGGGAATGACATATTTTTGCGCTACATTTATGACGATATCTCTGAAAATAAATGCCTAAAATTAAAATAAATGTAATTTGAGGTCAGCTTAACGAAAGATTAAGCGATTTAGGTAAAAAAAAAAATATATATATATTTAAAAAATACGAAAATTAAATTTTTATACAGTCCCCCGGACCTATAAGTGATATTTACTAAATTTTTACAACTACACTAATAATAAGTAAGACAAAAAAAAAAAAGTCCCATTCTTCTGCGATTAAAACGGACCGAGTAATAGCTTTTTAAAGTTGAAGCATCTTTTCGCTGCAAAATAGTGGCCAGTCACAATTTTACTGGAAATGAAAATAAGCGTCAGATATAAAATTTCACATCAAACATTCAGAGTAAAATAATTTTTACAATATTATTTTTAAATACATGGGTATGTTTACATATTATAGCAAAATATACAACTTGTACTACAAATATAATTTTGAAAATAACAGGAATTTTGTTAAATTACATTATGAAAAACACAATTTGTTACAAAATGATCTATTAGCTTACGTAACCTAATAGCATTTGGTGTACTCCTAAAACTCCTGTACTCCTACTACTAAAAATATAAATAAAAAAATATAAATTTTGTTAAATTAAATTATGAAAAGCAACAGTCATAATTAGTTACAAAATGATATATGTTTAATATTATATTAGGATACTTAACCTAGCGGAATTTAGTGTAATAATATAAAATAAATAAATGGTACGCACCTAAAATAGTAGAATATTCGCATATTTATTCATTGGATATAAATAAATATGCGAATTGAACCTCGATCGAATATTTGGAAGTGAATTAAAATTTTAATACAAATTTTGAACTAGGAAAACATATATACGAACAATTTACAAAAAATAAAAGCTTATCAAAATAACACACCTTTTTAAAATAAAATCAGGAAAAGAAGCAGTTTCATTTCCTTACAAAATAAAACATATGTAAAAATACAATTGAGAATGTGAATTTCAAAACTCGCCTTATCGCTTTTGTCTATACCAATCTGCACTAATGTAACTCTACAATCTCCAAATTTATAATGAAAACCAATGGACGCATTTAAAGGTTCTTCGCGATTCCCCAAAATTTGATTTTCTCGATAAAGAGAATTTTGAAAGTCACACCTTAAATTATTTTAACCAATCCAGAAGTCAATTAATTAAAATTAACATTACCGTAAAACTTATTCGGTGGCAACACATTCAGTTAAATCGCTTTAAAAATATTTCTTTACCTCATTTTAAAACATTTTTGTAAATGGAATGATATGTCTGTGACAAATGGTTTTAGAAGTAGCCATTGTATCGTTCTGGAAATTGACGAATCTTTTTAATATGTTAAGCACTTAGTGTACGTTGCTTTAAAGCTCAGTCCAATTCATCCGTTTTCAGCTACAGAAAAGTGGTTTGAGTCATGAAATTTAAAATTTCATAGCTCGGTCAATTTTAATGTTAGATGAATGGGACCTTTTTTTCTTACTTGTTAGAGTAGTGAGAAAAATTTACTAAATATCACTTTTAGGTCCGGGGGAACGCATAAAAATTTAATTTTCATAAATTTTAATAATTTTTTTGACCTAAATCACTTAAAAAACAATTCTTTACCTTTTAAAAGCATTTTTGCAATTGGAAGTATATGTCTATGACTAACGGTTTAGAAATTAGCCATTGGCCACCTATGAGAGTGGACACCGTGTATAAAGAAAAGATCTTTTTACTTCAAGGAACTTCATTAGCGCCCTTACCTCCTCTTAAATGTATTTATAAATGTTGAATAATCTGTAAGTATGTGGATCAATAGTTTTTATTACTTCCCTCAATTTGACCATTGCGTGTTTAATAGTTTGGGAGTAAAATGGCTCTGACAGATAGACGATACAGATATGATCTTATAGGGATTTCATTTTTACTTTTTAAGTACAAAATAAAAATATAAAAATGTTAAGTTACAATAAATCTATCAGATAGGAATATATTTAATGTTTTCTTAGCATTGCATAGAGAAAATGAGTTGTTCGAGAAAATATATAAGAAAATTGCCCTGTTGGTAATGTGATTTATGCTCCTGTTTGTCTGAGATTCGTAATTAACTTAAATTTCATTTTAAGTCTTTAGCGTTTTTAAAATGAAAATAAGCTTTCAGGCATCTGTATGTATTTTACTATTTTAAATTCACAGTAATATTCTCATTAAAAAATATATTGTTCAAACATCACTCCATAGAATTAAAAGAAACTTATAAGGTAAAACGGGAAAACATCTCAACTGTGAAAAAAATCATTAAAAAATCTTTCTAATTGAAAACATTCAAATCTGCTTCATTTGAAGTTTTACTAATACATGTGCCAGGAGAAGGCTTCAAAATTTACATTTCAAATAAAGAAATATTTATCAATCTCAATTTTTAATTAGATGTGCACAATTTTTTCTGATGAATTAAGTTAGTTATATTTCTATATTAGTCTAAATATTTTTTCATTCAGATGTATATCATTTATAACTCATCCTGTATGAAAAATATAACAATCTGTTTTGTCTTCAAAATTCTGTTGCATATCTTTATGGCAGAAAGAGGTGCAAATTTCATTTATAAAATAAAAATATCATACCTAAAAAGAATTTACTAATCAGTGATATCGTCGAAAATATAGCACGCAAATATGCGCCCCCCCCCTCCGCAAATGTAATTCCGAATCTACTGGATCTGAAATTATGCAAAAAATACAGGTTGTAAATATTAATTTAAAACTTGCAGGAAAACTATAGCGATTACTGTAGACAGTACATTTTTTGAGAAAAATGTATTTTTCTGTTATACAGAAATTACGATTTGCGGGCATTCCATAAAAGTGTTGAAGAGTGCTGGAGTTACTTATTGTAGCAGAAGTGTAAAAGTATTGTTGACAATGATTTTCTAAAATATCTTCGGTAATTAGCCAAGATATTAACCCTTAAAGATATGGATGGTTTAGACATACATAATGATAAGGGCATCATCCTCAAAATACCTCCGGCTTTTATAATTTAGATTAAACAACTTTTAAAGATATATTCATATAATGCAATACTTAGTAGCAAGATAAAAGCAATAAACGTCAAATCGTTGAAAACAGGCCAATTTAATTAGAATTAATTGCATAAATACTATGGGATTTTCGACTAGATTGCATTGAGTGGGTCTCCGAACACGTCTCCCATGTCTTTAAACGTTACTTAAAAATCTGCAAAAAATTAATACAGACCAAGGCGGCGTTGTAACTTTGTTACATTTTTTCAAAGCGCGCTTATCACAATGCCAAATTTAAACTTCGCACTCTAGGATTTCGTGTTTACTACACTGTAAGAAGGGAAGATTAACACTACGTTGAATTTAGTTTTATGAAATGCCAAATAAAGTTAAATATACACTACTTTTATTTACCGACTGTACCGTATTAAGTTCATTACAAATAGATAAGGATAACATAGAAAAAAAAAGTTGTACAGATTAGTTGCATTTGATATTATTTAGGCTTCCAACTCTTAGAACTTTTATGGTATTACCCTAGAATAAACATATATACCTAACCTTCGCTGGATAGTTTTTTACAAAATATTATTATTTTTTAGCAACGATATTTTTTAAATAATAAAGTTAATTCCTTCGCTACCAAAGTATTTTGGTTCATTTTTAACCTTTAACCACCGGTTAAAAAAAAAAAAAAAAAAAAAAAAAAAAAAAAAACAGAAAATTTTCTGTAGCTGAATTGCGAAAACGATCTTATTAAATAAGGTAAACTATAAGATAAATAAACGATCAAGTTCGAGTATTACTTGCACTCAGAGGGTTCTGTACAATAAATATATGAATTATTAACTGTATTATATTATTTAAAAAATTGCTAAAAAAATAATAAGGATTTGTAAAAAACTATACTACGTAGGGTCGGATATAGCTGTATATACTGTCTATATGATAAAATTTCAAAGACAAATAGATCCTAAATAATATTAGATATTGCTATTTTGTACATTTCTTTTTTAAATCTTATTTTAATCTGTTTTCTGTTGTTTTTTATGTTAATTTAGTACTGATGATAAAAGTAGTGCATATTTAAACCTCATTTGGCATTTCATAAAACTAAATTCAACGTAGTAATAATCTTCCATTTTTACAGTGTAGGCTAAAATAAAATACTTGTTTAAAGTTTAAAGTTGGCTTTGTGCTAAGCGCGCTTCTAAAGTATCTCGCAGTGTTGCAACGCTTCCATAGTCCATGCTATGTTTTTACAGATAGCTTTTAACACTTGAAGGCCAGAAATTTTAGTCAAGTTTTACAAAAATATTTTACACCAGAATTTGATTTAAATAGATTTTTTTATTTAACGTTTTCTTCTTTGTTGTTTTTAAACATTTTTAAAGCAGTCAAAATGATCGCTCACATCTATTCTAGCGTTAATTAACTTTAAAAGACACGAGAGGTATATTGAGAGATCCAATCAATGCAAACTATAGTCATGAGTCCCATAGTATTTATCTGATTAACATATTAACATCCATTGGCGTATTTTTAGCTCACTAGACTTAGTGCTAAGAAAGTGTCTATTACACCAATAAATAATGAAGATACATATACTCTCTTTCAAAAGACAAATTCCTTGATAAGATAATACAAAAAATGTTATTATTTTAAAAGTAATGGAAAATAAAATCTTTAACTTTTAAAGCAGAAAATAACTTGGGCATTAATGCTAGAATTACACATGTAATATAATGAGTTCATTCTAATTAAATTAGTCTGTTTTAAACAATTTGACGTTTATTGATTTTGTACTGTTACAAGGCATTTCGTTACACAAATATATCGTTAAAATTTACTACTTAGGTTTTAAAAGTCGATGGTACATAGAGTACGCCGCTCCTACCATCATTATGTATGTCTTAACCGTATGTATATTTAAGGGCTAATATATGGGCTAATTACCAACTACTGTTTTTTCAAAAATCATTATCAATAATGCTTTTATAATTCTGTTACGATAGGTATCTCCAGCGCTTCTGAACACTTTTGCTGAATGCCCGTAAATTGAAACTCATCTACAAAGAAAAAATGCTTTTTCCTTAAAAACTATGTCACCTAGGATAACCGTTATAGTTTCCCTGTAAAGTTTGAATTAATGTCAACTACGTCTAATTTTTTCATAATTTTTGTTTCTGTAGATTCAGAAATAGATTGGGAGAGGGGGGGGGGTATTTTTTTATGACGCTATCTCTAAAAATATAATACCTAAAATTAAAAGAAATATGCTTTTTGAGTGCAGCGTAACGAAATCTTTTACACGGTATACAAAGAAAAGATTTTATTTCAAGTAATTTAATTACCCCCTCTACATTTTACCTAAATATATTTATGAATATGTAAAAAACTGTAAATATGTGGATCAGTAGTCTTTATTACTTTCCTATTTTTAATTTTTCACGCTTCATAGTTTATGAGTAAAATAGCTGTGTCAGACAGACAGACACAGGAGTGATCTTATAACGGTTCCGCTTTCACTTTTTAAGTACAGAACCCTAAAAATAAGCAATAGGAATAATGAATGATTATCAGACTCTTAAGTGGCACGCTCATTTCGAGGGGTTTAACCCCTTCGCGACGGGAGCCTTTTACGAAATTTTTAATGTTCTGTCACCAGTTTTAAAAACCAGAAATTTGTTCCTTCTTAAATCGACAAAATGCTCCGATTGAATAAGGCAAATTTTACAATATAATTTTACCGGTGTGAATAAACAATGATTCTTAAGCTTTTTTGCGGCACGTATATGTGTCGTTCGTCCCCAAGGGGTTAATAAATCATACATTTATTTTGCATAACCCTGTGAGCGCGAGTAATACTCGCACTTGACCGTTTATTTATTATTTAAGTTTAAACTGTACTTTATTATTTTTCTTATTTCCAGAAAGAAGAACAGACTTCTTACAAATATTCAACTATCAAAAACATCTAAATAAGATTTTCTGCAAAGTTAAAATCCAATTTAAAATGAAATTGAAATCGCTGTTTTAAGAGGGAACGTTCTCATTTGAAATATAACACTGAGTGCAATTTTACAACTGAATGAAATTCATAACTGAAAAAGACGATAGAATGACAAATTTCTTTTACGGCAATCTTATTTGTTTTGAAATTTGAGTCGCACTAATTCCCAGATTTTTATTTATTTGAACTTTGTAATCTCGAGTAAATCTCCTTCATTTTTTTCGCCAGCTACATAAGCCCTAATCGCCACCTCTCTTTAATTTTTAATTGAATTGGTGTTATACGTTTGGCGTTTAAGTTTAAAAATTATTTTTTATTAAAAACTACTTTTTATTTCATTTTGAGAGGAAATGATCACGAAAATTTGTCCAGCACATATTGTATTGTAATCTGAAAAAAAATAATCTTCTTTTAAAATAAACAAAAGTTATTTAATTAAAGAATATACTAAATGTTGTTATCACTAGTAAGACATGTATGAATTTTGACATTGCGAATCAGCACTTTCGTTATAAACATGCAATAACTTCTGCAGATTTAAAATATCAAAGAATTCTTACAAAAAAAACGTGTGTGTGCGTGCGCGGGGGAGGGGATAGTGTAGGAAGATATTTGAGAAGAAAATAGATTTTTTCTAAATAAGAAATTGTCATAAGAATTACATCTTAATCTTCTTAGAATATTGTTCATGAAACATCACTGAGCTTATCAATTAAAAGAAAAAATGATCGTAAACTTTTGACTCTTTTCTGAAATTATCCTTCTGACAGTCTAGCAGAATGGAAAAATTGTAACGTTGGCTTTGTTTGCTATGTATTTTGTTTTAAAAGCTAAAAAATGTGAATAAATAAACAATTTATATAACCATCAATACTACATAATTAAATTTAATAAATTTTTTTAATATAATCCTTGCGAGCATTAATCACTGCTCAATGGGTTAAAAATGCATCATATCAATACAATTATACAGGGTGTCCACTCTCAACGGTGGCCAATGGCTAATTTCTAAACCATTAGTTATAGAATATATAGTTCATATAGTTACATATAGTTCCACTTGCAAAAATGCTTTAAAAAAGGCAAAGAATTGTTTTTTAAGCGATTTAGGTTAAAAAAATAGTAAAAAATTACGAAAATTAAATTTTTATACGGTCTTCCGGTCCTATAAGTGATATTTAGTAAATTTTTACCACTACTCTAACAAGTTAGACAAAAAAAGGGCCCATTTCTCTGCGATTAAAACTGACCGAGTAATAGCTGCTTAAAGTTGAAGTATGCTTTTTGCTGCAAAATAGGGATCAGCCACAAATTTACTGGAAATAAAAATAAACGTCAGATGTAAAATTTAACAATAACATTGAGAGTAAAAAAATTTTTACAATATTATTTTAAATTTTATGTCTATGTTAACATATTAAAGCAAAATATATAACTTGTATTACAAATATAATTTTGAAAATAACAGAAATTTTGTTAAATTACATTATGAAAAACACAATTTGTTACAAAATGATCTATTAGTTTACGTAACATAATAGCATTTGGTGTACTCCTATAATATAAATAAATGGTATGTGCCTAAAATCGTATTAATATTATATTGTCATTGTATATAAATAAGTTTGCGTATTGAACCTCAATCAGATATTTGGAAGTGAGTAAAAATTTGAATTCAAATTTTGAACTAGGAAAACATACATAAGGAAGACATAAGTAAAATAAAAGCTTATCAAAATAAAACACTTTTTTAAAATAAAATTATGAAAAGAAACAGCTTAATTTCCTTACAAAATAAAACATATATAAAAATACAGTTGAGGATGTTAATTTCAAAACTCATCTTATCGCTTTTGTTTTCTCTATCAGTCTATATCAATCTGCACTAATGTAACACTATAATTTATAATGTAAACCAATGGACGCATTTAAAGGTTTTTCCAGATTTCCTAAAATCTGATTTTCTCGATAAACAGAATTTTGAAACTCAGTTCTTTAATTATTTTAACCGATTTAGAAGTTAACACTAGAACCGCCATTAGGGGTCAAAATGACCCCTGCCAGAATGATAATAGTCGATTCGAACAAGAATTTTCTTCATAAGATATGCTAAATATATGCAGTACAAAAATAGACTAATTAAATAAGTTAAATAGTTTAAAAATAAAATTCTGGTGCGAAACACTTTTTATAAAATTTTAGTAAAATGACCGGCTGTTTAGTGTTAATTACCATAATTTCCTGCGTATAATCCGCGAATCAAACAATTATTTTTAGACCCAGAATTTTGTCAAAAATAAATGTATCTTCTCAGATCACCATAAGTATTTGTCTTCAATCACCAAATAATATTTCTGGGTCCAAAAAGAATTGTTTGATCCGCGGATTATACGCAGGAAATTGCAGTAATTAAAATTAACGCTACCGTAAAACTTATATGGTGGCTGCAACTTCAGTTAAATCGTTAAAATACTTCTTTACCTCATTTAAAGCACTTTTGTAATTGGAACTATATATGTCTGTGACATACAGTCTAGGAATTAGCCATTAGACAGCGCACCGTTGGAAATGGACGACTTTTACAATATTTTAAGCACTTAGCGCACGTTCCTTTAAAGCTTAGCGCAACTCATCCGTTTTTAGTTACAAAAAAGTGGTTAAGTCATGAAATTCAAAGTTTCATAACTCGATCAATTTTAGTGTTATATCAATGGGACCTTTTTTGTATTGATTGTTGGAGGGATTGAAAATTTTTACTAAATATCACTTATAGGACCGGGGGACCATATAAAAATTTAATTTTCTTATTTTTTATTAAAATTTTTTTTAACCTAAATCACTTTAAAAAAATCTTTACCTTTTTAAAAGCATTTTTGCAACTGGAACTATATGTCTATGAATAACGGTTTAGAAATTAGCCATTGGCCATCGTTGAGAGTGTAATAACTTTATAACTTTATAACTTTATAACACCTGTATAACTTTAAATAATGCTTATATTGGAGTAAAACCTGGTGAACATATTAACACGTCTTTATCCGTGAGAGGGTTAAAATTGATATTCATCCTAGAAACTAATAAACATCGTATATTGAAAAAAAAATAATGTGTAAGCAATTAATTTTTCTTTATATCATATTTCTTTCATATAGACACGGCAGGTAATCTTTTATAAATTGCAATTATGTTCTAAGAAAGAAATTTATTTCGTTTGGATATCAAATTTTTTTTTCTAAAGATAAAAGATGCTTAAAAAGAAACTTTTGAATGAAGCATCGGTTATTTTTTATTAACAAATTTTTTGTTGTAGAAAATATTTCAAAATATTTAGAAATAAATATTTATGAGATTTCTGTTTTCTTTTCATGGGAATTTTTACCCCATCAAATAAACAAGGGGAAAAGAATAAATGTAACTTTTTATTCTTGTGTGACGCCATTTTATTAAAGCACTGCTAAAAAGTCATTAAATTACACGGAGTTTTATGTAAATTAATTTATTTATTATGTTTAAACTACACATAAAATCTAATGAATGAAGTACATCACAATAGGAAAAATATTTTTATTAAAAATCTAAAATTTAGGTATATATCCCATTTAAAGATATCTAATTCAGAGGTCTGAACGGGCAGTCTGAGTGAGGGTCATTTTCCTAATGGGTCAGGCCGAGAAAAATATTTTTCGAACTTGACCGAGATTTTTTACCCCTCGATTTTATGTGTCAGTTTGGAGCAGAATTATAGAAGTTATCGTGTCAATAACAAAGGGATATATATATATACAGGGTGATCCAAAAGTCAGGACAAACTTTAAAAACGAATAATTCGAAAACGAATCAAGATAGACAGATACGTTTTGCCCCAAACGGATGGAAAAGAAACCGGTTTTTGGTGGCTACGAAAATAATAGTTCTATTTGCGACCAACAGGTGGCGCTTTCGGATTTCTGAATTGCAAGCGCAACAGGCTCTCCAAACAGTCACCTTTATGCAAGATGGAGCACCGCCTCATATTGCTGTGCCCTGTGTCACGCCTGCTACGCCCAATATTTGAGGGAGGGTCGCATTATCAGTCGCTACTTTAATAACGCATGGCCTCCAAGATCACCCGATCTGACATCCTGTGACTTTTGGCTGTGGGGATTATTGAAGTCAAAAGTGTACTGCTGCCAACCGGCATCACTAGCAGCACTGAAAGATGTCAGCCGCCAAAATGTGTATGCCATAACACAAGAAAGCTACTCTATGCTGTGAACGGTGAGGTGCCTCGTCTCACAACTGTGCTTCTGAATAATGGACAGCAAATTGAACATTTACTGTTGTACTAATTAATTATAATTAAACTATCTTGTAAGATGTCAAAATTTTTCTTCATTTTTAAATCATCTTTTGATGCAATAAATCACTATAGCACTATCTGTTGGTTGCCAACAAAACTAATTTTTTTCGTTGCCACACAAAACCCGGTCTCTTTTACATCCGTTTGGTGAAAACCGTATCTTTGTATCTTGATTCGTTTTCGAATTTTAAAGTTCGTCCTGACTTTTGGATCACCTGATATATATATCCGAAATTCCAGCATAGGAGCGAACGCAATAGGTAGTATTTCATACGAAATTCTGACTAATAAGAGATGCCTGTCTGCCTGCCTAACCGCAGATAACTTAAAAATTATTACACATAGCTCTCTGAAATTATTCTCATGTGTGGATGCTAACACCGGAAAGTGCACTTCGCAGCCGGATTTTTAAATTTCAATTCAGATTATTTTTAAAAACATAAAAGTTACTGTGTAAGAGGATGTTTGCAGCTTTCTACCAATCCACGGCAAGAAAGCAGCCAGGTTAGAGGCTATTTGCAGCTTGCCTCTAATCTGCGGCAACGAAGCAACCAGCAACTGATAGCAGTCGGTAAATATGGAATTTAATGAATGCATTTCACGCGTGCATGCTAGCAACAAATTGCACACGCATTTGTTAATTTTTCCTGTTTTGATGATTTTGTTTTTCTTGATTAATTTACAATCAACCTTCAAATCCATCCACGGTACCATCCAAAATGTGTAGTAAATTAGGTAATTATTACTTTTATGTTTTCCTAGAGTTTGTTCAGATGTGCAGCTTACGTCGCGCGCGTGCTCAGACGATTTTGCATAGAGTAGGTCTTATTGAAGAAAGGGATTTAAAAAAAAATCAGTTATAGTATTATTTTTGTGGTTGAAAACAGCTAAAATCAACGAATATATTTATTTATCTTTCCAAAACGTGGTTTTGTAACAGAAATACATACGTGTGTCCACTCAAATAAAATCTAAAATATTCTGAAATTTAAAATATTCTTCAGATAAAATTTAATTCTTTTTTGTATTTTATTATGAATGGGGATTTAAATATTCGCAATCTGTTTGAAAACATCCATGGTCTCTAGAAACGCCGGGCGGATCGGCTAGTATAGTATAAATCATCAAACTATTAGTAAATTATACAAATTGGCATAATTTTTATTTTAAATAACGAAATAACAAATAAATTTGTAAAAGATTAATAATACTACAAATAAAACATTGAATTAAAAATATCTTGATGACGTGATGAACACATATAACGTGTTTAATGTCAAGTGAATATGACATTTACGATAAGCGAATATTTACATTTAATCTTTCAGATTGGTGGTAATTTTTTGATCGATGGGATAATCAAGTAATACCGAATTTCGTAAAAGAAGCATCCTTATAACTAAAAAAAATCATAATTATATTAACTAACAATTTACTGCGTTAGATTAAGCGTCTCATTTCCAATTAAAATATATCTTTGAATTGAAATTTGAATTAAATACAGAGTCTTGAAAAATTGAAGAATGTGGAAAATTAGGTTACAAATATCTCGGCAATTAATTATCTGATCGTCTTCATTCATTATGCAAAATTTATTTTTATTTTATTGTCGTTTATATGCACTTCTTAAAATGAAAAAAATCGAAACTATTTATATACCTTCCATTAGAACGAATATTTCGAGATTCCAAAAAAATAGTTTCGGATGATCGAGGTTACTGATATTAAATGAGCTTTTTACCATTCTTATTTGCTAAGTACATACTAAATTTTAAGCTTTACCTCAATCTCTTCGAGAAATAGAGCATTTAGAGACAGACAGACATACAGACTGACGGACGGATTTTTTTTCTTTTCTAAAAATACGTTTTTTGTAATCTTCAGTGTCTGAAACATGTTTTTCTTCGATTTTCAAAACGATTGCAAGATTTAACTTATACTAAGTATGATGGTTAATTCAAATATTAAATTGTAAAAGTTGGAAAACGTGCGCCGGTCTTCCCTATAGGAAAAAATAAAACCGATTTTAGGTAATAATATTGAGGAATTGGTTTAACTTTTAATAATTATTAAAATAAGTAAAACACAAAATATTTTAAATAATCTAAGTTTTATTTTTAAACAATAAATTGTTACATGAAAGAAAAATGTATCTAACATATTGATTTCTCTTGATAAACATATAGAATTCAAATTGTAATGGTTCGAATTATTCAGTAGAAAATTATTACTAAAGAAAAAATAATTAAATTACGCATTAATTTGTTAAATCATTTACATATTAATGAGGATTTTATGTTTAGTTTATTTTAAAATGCATTAAAGTTAAGTTTGCATTAAATACATTAAGTTTCTTTTAAAGTATTTGAAATTTTGTTGTTTCTTAAAATTGAAAAACTTCCTTGTCTGTTTCTTTTAAAGCCGGATAACGGCTTTCAGAATTTATTTAAATTTCTTTTGACAAAATGGAGACCGTTCTGTTTATAATATATCACTTTAAAGTTAACAAAGAACTATTTTAATTTAATCTAGAGCAGGCTCGTGTCGTCGGAATGTAATAGTTTAGTAACAAAATGTTGTCTAGAACAGCAATTTTGAATGCTTCTCCATCTAAAAGAAAGACATTTTGTAATTCTTTCGATATCATATTTAAAAAATTTTTTAACCACTTTATACAATTAAAAAAGGAATGAATTCAGAGGGGGACATAAAAACATTCCAAGCCAAGAACTTTCGATTTCCTACTTTCTAATTATCTTAAAAATTCCCAAATCCTTTCCCCGCAGAAATTTCTGCAAAAGAAAAGTATTTGAATTCAACAGTGATTAAAAAAGGAATGATACCTGCCTAAGGACAATTAAACATAAGAACTAACATTTCGGCTGATATCATGACTGATTTTCCAATTGCATTTCATCAGTTTTTTCTCGCATTTGTAGAATTTTTTTTTTTTTTTTTTTTTTTTTTTTTTTTAACCTCTTTAACAAAATCTATGTTGCACGCATAAATATTAATTCGAACTCAAAACAAGTAATAGAAAAGCTAAAAAACAAAACAAGATATCCAAAAAAGGCTTTTATAAAAATGAATGAATTTCCTTTATTCTTATTTGCTTGAAAAAAGGATAAGGATTTCTTATAAAATTTAAATTAATTGATAATAATTCAATTTAATAATGGAAAATGAATTAAGTCGACAACCACCGCGATGAACATTAAGCTTGTATCCGCAAGGGTCGCCTAATACCTCCAGAGCCCCGAACCTACCCCTCTCCGCTTTTCGATATCTAATTTAATCAATTTCTCTTTTAAAATTGTATGGCTTCATTTATTTGAATTTTGTTTTGCTCTTCAACCTGGTTTATGCTTAGTCTCGACACTTGAGGCGTGGGTCTTGATCTTTCTTCCTGATTTCCGCTAGAGTCGGAATAATAGGAGCATAGCGAAAGGACCGTGGACGAAACGCGCGCACTGCGCTCCTTGAATTCGCGGAGGCCCGAAATACAGCTCATATTCAAAATATTAGAATAATTGAGAAAAAGTAATAAAAAAAAATTATTTGTCATTTAATTATTTTTTATACTAAGTAAATGCAATTAAATTTCTTATAAATTAAATCTGGAATGTTTAGATAAGATTTTAACATTTATAAAATATAAAATACAGCACAATAAATTAGGTATACAGCTTCCTTAAACAGACCAGAATATTAGAATAAAATTTAGATTGGTTCAAAATATTAGAATACTTTATTTTACGCAACAATATTACCTTATGAATATGAAGTAAATGCTAGTTAATATTTTGTAGCATCCCCTTTAGCTTTCATAACAGCGTACAATCGATCTTGCATACTATATACAAGGTGTTTACAAACACTTCTATCAATATTAGCCCAAATAGACTTTATACGTGCCACTAACTCAGTTTTACTTGAAGGAGGATTTTCTTGAAGTTTTATTCTTCATTATACATCATAAGTTTTCAATGGGATTAAGATCTGGTGAATTTGGTGGCCAAGGAAGTACCTTAATGTTGCGTTGGCGGAACCAATTCTTAGTTGACACCGAGGTATGCGGAGACGCTAAATCTTGTTGAAAGATGAAATCATCTTCAAATAAATCTTCTGATGATGGAATCATGTAATATTCTAAAATTTCTTGATATATCAGAGAGTTAACCTTTTCGTAGACGATGCATAACTTTCCTGGTCCTTCTGCACTCATACAACCCCAAACCATGACACTAGCAGAAAATTTTACGGAATGTTTAAGGCATTCTTTATCAAATGCTTCTTGCTTCATTCTCCAAACTCGAATACCTTGATTACCATATGAAACAGAAAACATACTTTCGTCACTAAATAATATATTTTTCCAATCTTCATTGCTCCAAAAACGTCTTGATTTACACCAATTCAATCTCATACGCTTTTTTCTTGCAGTCATGAGAGGTTTTGTTTTCGGTACACGAGATTCAAATTTAAATTTATGGAGACGTCTTAATGTTGTCGATGTAGAAACTTCAACTCCTTCTTCTTTCCATTTTCGGTGCAAGAATCGCACACTTTTAAAACGGTTTTTCTTAACTATACGCTTCAGTTTCCTGTCATCTCTAGCAGATGTTTTTGGTTTTCGGCCACCATTTCGGCGATTATTTTGAAATTTTCCAATTTTTGAATATTGTGTTAGTATTTTACTAACGCTCGATTGCGAACAATGTAAATAATTCGCTATAAAACATTGATTTTTACCGTGCCGATACAAATCAACCATACGAAGTTTAGTAGATTCAGGAATATCACTCACACGGCCCATTTTAAGACGAAAAAGAAACAAACTGCAAAAAAGAATACTGATTTTAAATAAAATAGTCTGAATTTAATCAATGATGCCACCAGTTAAGAATTGGTAAAAATTAAAGGAGAATTAATGTGAAATATTCTAATATTTTGAACCACTTGAATAAATATTCTAATATTTTGACTTTTCAAAATAATTTTTTTTGCAATTAATCTTTTCAAAAATGATATTAAATTTAAGATAACAAGTAAGTTTAATCAACAATAAGTTCTTAATAAAAATATCGTTTGCATATTTTCATTAAAAGACATTAAATTACCAAACGATATTTTCAATTTCTAAAAAAAAGTAATTATTCTAATATTTTGAATATGAGCTGTACTTCTAAGGCTAATTGAAGGACTTACAATACACATTTTCAAAATAAAATAATCTAAAATGTAATATTCGAAACTAAAAAAAAAGTTTCATTATCACAGAATTAAGTATATTCCTTTATCCAGATTTCATTTTCACTTAATATACGCTTACCAGAGTTTATCTCAAGGGGACTTGGTACCCTTTGATTTTTTTATTATTTACGAATTTTAAAGTACATTTTTAAAATAATAATAAAGGACTCAATTACTGAAAATAATTTTATCAAGAAATTATATTGTTCAATTCCCAAGACAAAATTTGAAAAATTAAATTTCTTTTGAAAAATGTAAGTAACTTTTAAAATGCATCTTCTCGTACAATATTAGGGAACATTATGAGCTATCTTTTTTATCTATTCGTAGAAGAGTATTGAATGATTTTAATTATCGCATTTATGATAAGTTAATTATTTTGGGAGAAAAAATAAAATGTGGAAATACACGTAAAATTACAATAAAAACATAAATTAATTTTACGTTTTTATGTGTAAAAAATAAATAAATAAAAATAAAAACTTTCTCCTTTATTCTAAGTCTGGTGATCAGTTTTATCAAATAGACCATAAGGAACAACCCCAAAAATCGAGTCAGCCGAACAATATACATAAAATTTTTATCGCTTAGAACAAGCCTATTCTTCACAAAAAAATACAAACTGAAAAAATCACTTTTAAGGTAAATGGATTGAGGCATTTAAAGGAACAGCGATTTAATAAAATTGCTTTAAACTGTATTTATAATATTCGAATCTTTACGAAACTTCACCTGAATGTATTAGGGATAATAAAGTATAATTTAATTAATATTTTCGTCCTTTTTTGCCGAATGAAGGGTGCCTAGACCACTTAAGAGGCAGTTACAATAATCTGGGACTCTTAAAATGGGTCATGACAAAAGGTTTATTCCTTTAACCTATAAAATATTAAGTGAACTTTTCCATTTTTTAATTTTCACTTTGTTTTAATAAAAGTGTTGATGTTTTATGTATGATAAAATATTATAAGCTAGATTGTGAAGTTTTTGGTTTTAGAAAATTTTCAGCTTAGACAAGATCTTTATTTTTAAAAGCTAATAATGAATAGCTAATAATGAATTGCCTGAAATCTCACTCATGCAGTTTCTGGTTCAGGTTTTATAATTTATTTGTAGAAATTTAATACCCGAAACATTATATGAATGCAAACCTAATATGAATGTAAACCTTTGTAGAATTAAAAATATCCCCAGTCAGACATTTAAACGCAATATTATTTGTATAATCTATGCTAATTTAAAGTAATGATGAAACGTTTTCTAAATATTTAAACCTTGAAAAAATTAATGCTTTTTTCTTTTTTTCGTTATCAACTTCTACCACTGTTATATAATATAGGATTGTAAATCTGAGAATTAAGTTGGCAAACCTACTTTTTTGCCGTCTTAGCCCGTACTTTAAAGGGACTCGTGTCCAAAATCAAGGATTTTTGATTTATGTATTCCACATATATATAACCATTAATTGTATTACAATATATGAACCATTGAATTTAATAACTTATACCACATTGAACATGGAGGGAAAAAATAAATAATTAAATTGAATACAAATGGAATTTGTAGAACCAAAGCATAATCTTCGGGCCCCAAATACTTTGGAACTACAAATGAAGTGTGTGGTTTCATCTTCGTATTTGCCATGAAAAATCAAAATAATGTGAATTTGGGGCTACCAACACACATAAAACCGAAATTAAATGAAGAAAAACCATCAAAAACAAGGCACATCAAAATTACTAAATTGGATAGAAAAATGAAAAGGGAAAAAATTAAAATAATTTTTGTGAACATGATAATAATAAATAAATAAATAAACTAAAAACGGAGTAATGTGATATCAGAAAAAATAAACCATACACCATAGTTTACCCCATGTATATACAGGGTGAGTCATAAATATCGAAACAATAGGCTATCTCCTTAAATAATGCCCCTAGATCCATACTTCCAATTGCAAAAATTCATAAAAAAAGGTGAAATTTTTGATAAGATAAGTTGCAACTCCATGGGGGGGGGGGGGGGGTCTATTTCAAAAAGTACGAAAATTAACTTTTTATACGGCCCCCGTAGGATAAAAATTCCAGTTAGGGAAACTTTCCTTATCCAGTCCTGAATAATACCCAAAAAACTGCATCTTCATATCTTAAAAATTCACGGAGTTATAACCGTTTGAATAATTCATCAGGTTTTAAGGGATTAGACACAAATTGAAATGCGCGCAATTCAAAAGACAATGTTACTTTAACAGTTGTAGGAAACGCTTAAAAAATCTATCTTTTGAGTTAGAATTTTGATTTTTTTTCTTTTTTTGGTGTATGTTAGCCACACTCTAAAAAATAAATGTGTAAATCAGCTAATTTTACCCGTATATATGTGTAAATTTATAAAATTACACACCTGTCGTAAAATTTACACATATTTTTCTGAAATTTACCTGTTTTTATGTGTATTTAGCATATTAAAATAAGTGTGTAATTTGTTATCACTTGAAATACCCAGATAAGTGTATAAATGTAGAAAAATGGTTAGATTTACACAAATTGATGAGTTATTCTATTTTAAACATACTTATGTGTACACAAACGTGTGTGTAAATTTCTAAAATTACATGCTTGTCATAAAAATTACACACTTTGAACAAAAATTTAGCTGTTTTTATGTGTATATAATTTATGAAGTCAAATATGCAATTTATTACCGCTTCATAAACTCAGACAGATGTGTAAATGTATAAAATATTTGGAGTTACACGAATTGGCGTGTTACACATAATTAAAAATGTAAAAATTATCTTAGTTACATTTATTGTCATTACTAGAGATCGACCGAAAATTCGTTATCGTTTTCGGCCAAAAATCCGAGTTTCACCGAAAATTCGTTTTCGGTAAAAATGCTGCCGAAAATTCGGCCACACCGAAACTATCTGAATTCTAGAAATTTTGTTTCTTCCTTTGGAAATTTTCAGTATGACTTCTTGTTTGAGCTGTTTCCGCTCAAATAAGATGCTTTTTACATGCGTTTGTACTTATATAAATACTTAGTACCCGCAGTCGCCGTTCAGTCCGTCTTTCCATCTGTCTATCTGTCCATCTATCCGTCCGCATATAATAGAATAAAAACTATCCAACAGAATGCTTTTAAATTTAATTATATAATTATTGCAAAATTTTGTCGGGTCATTTCAAACTTTCTGAAAATCGGATGTATAGTTTAATTACAGGGATGGTCAAAAGTTTTCCGTTACATTACGGCCAATGCAAAATAAAAAAAAAAACAATAAAAAAATGTTTAAGTGCATTTTTATGGTACAGTAAAGCCTCCATAACGGACACTCCCGAATAGCGGACACCTCTATTTAACGGACAGTTTTCCAACCCCCACTCCCAAAACCTAAATTTTTGTATGTTTAACCTCTGAATAACGGACATTCCAAATAGCGGACACTACTTTCGGCTATAAAGGATGAAAAAATATTTTTTAACAGGAAAAAAATGAAAAAACATCTCTAAATTTTTCAGGGCAATGTGTCACAAATTTTGTAATCTATACTAATATTATAAAGAGGAAAGATTTGATTGTTTGTTTGTTTGAATTAAATAGGCTCCGAAACTACTTGACGGTTTTGAAAAATTCTTTCACCGTTGGAGAGCTTCACTATTTCCGGTGAACATAGGCTAATTTTTAATTGATTTATTCAAATATGTTTCTTAATAATTCAAAATTTCATTATTTTTCATACAGAATAAATTAAAATTTTTCCGATAAAAAATAACCATTTTCTTTCCCTTTGCCAAGAAAATCAAAATATGGAACAATAATTTCTCCTCGGCAGTTAATTTTTAGTTGAACAGTATCCACGTGAAAAATTAAAATAAAAAAAATTCAAAGGAAAATAAAGATGACGTCATTTATTATATTATTGGAAGTTTTGTTTGCACAGATATCATAATAGAGGTAACTAATGGACACTAAATTGATGTTATTTTGCCTGGCATGGCAACCCGACTATTGTTATTTAATTATTAATAAAATGTTTTTTTATTTCCTTTCTCCTCTTAAAATTGTGTAAACTGTTTTGTTCTATACTTATTATTTAAATACTAAATGTTATTATTTTTTAAATAATAGAAAATAATTTTAATATATATATGAAACTGGTATTCGAAAACGATGTTTCCGCCAAATTAGTGTAAAAAATTATTGCGCCGACCTCGGCGCATACATGACAGCTGCGCTGTTTTGTTTATGTATTAAGGATACTTTTAGACCATAAATCCGATTACAGAAAATTATTCAGATTATTTAATTAAAAGTTATTTAATTTATGTTTTTTTATTATGAAATAGAAGAAGAAAAGAAAATTTACTATTACTGCCCGACTGGAGAATTAACTTTGATGTTATTTGATTTTATGCTTGATATTATTTTAAAAAACTATCGAAATGACGATTTTTTAATTATTTTTTTACGTTTTTTGTTTATATTATTGCAAACATTTTCCCACTTTTATACACGCATCACTTTGGCGTGATTTTTTTTATGATGCCAATTTGGAGAACACTGCGATTTCAAATACCAATTGCATTTATATTACTTTTATTTATTTTCCATTATTTTAAAAAGGAAATAATACTAATAAACTAAGTCAATAAATAATTAGGGAACAAAACAATTTATATAATTTTAAAAGAGAAAAGAAAAATAATGAAATACTTTACTCAAAAATAATCAACTATTACCGGATTACCACGTGAGGCATAAAATCGCAGTTTGCTGCAATGGCGCCAACGGGATCCGTAGATGACACCTGCACCGAAATATTATTGGCAATATTATTTTTTATACAATTTGTTTATATAATTTGGTAATATTTGATAATCCCTTCGACCAAAAAA
Source organism: Maratus speculifer (assembly GCA_964019185.1). NCBI lineage: Eukaryota > Metazoa > Arthropoda > Arachnida > Araneae > Salticidae > Maratus > Maratus speculifer. The sequence continues at coordinate 214,035,103 of OZ025293.1, read as the reverse complement.
CTATCGCCAAAGTATAAGGTTAAATGTCAATGGATGATCGTAAATGTCACATTCAATTGACATTAAACTTGTTATACGTAATTGTTACTTCATCAACCAATTTTAATTCGATGTTTATTTGTATTTCAATTAACATTTTAGTAATTTATTGATTCTTTGGTTATTTAAAATAAAAATTATGTCCATTTGTATAATTTGGCGAAATTGATCGACGGAATAATCAAGTAGTACCCATTATTTGTTTACTTTCTATCTGGATATTTAAATTGTTAGAATTAGAGTACTTATAGGGCCCTCGCCAAGTCATACGCCAAGCAGTCGTTAAATATGTGTTTTTGTCTTACTATTATATCTTTTTCATCTGCAGTTATTTCACTATCACCAAAAAAAGCAATATTTTCAATGTGTCGGAAAAATTATTATAATGAAAAAATATTTGCAATTAATTTATCATTAATTTATCATTCAATAAAAAAAAAAATTGTAAGGAAAATAAATAAACTTTAAAATTGGTTAAGAAAAAAATATACATGAAATCTCGACAGCTGAAAATTTTGTTTTTCATAATTACGTAGCAGGTCTACGTAGGCTTAACGATACGTAGGCTTACGATAGGGCTTAACGATAAGCCCTATCAACAGAACTTTGTCAAATATTAAACTATTAGACACTACTTCATTACTTCGTTGAACAAAAAACTATCGTCAAACTATAAGATTAAATGCCAATAATGGATGATCGTAAATTTCACATTTATTTGAGGACAAACATGAAATAAGACTGGTACATTTGTAACAATATCGTTTCTAGCACTTCTAATGTTTGACACTAAAAATCATAATGGAATCGATTACAGAAGGTAGAAAGATTTTATTAGATGCAAACTAAAGACTTATTTTTCTACAAAATTTAGTCATCAAGATTATTCTGATTTAACGGCTTCATGTTAGCAACTGTTTTATAAAAGGAAGAGGCAGTGAAACTGATGTAATTTTAATATTATTCAATTAATACAGCTTTAAAACACACTTTTTATGCTTCATTGTTCTAATAAATATATAAGTGAAACACCCTTCTTCGTCTGCCACCCCCACAGAGGGCCTATATCCCACGTATAGATAAATGGCCGCCATAAATACAAACAAACAAAAACTCTTCTTTATCTGTCAATAATTCTTTACATTTCTTACTCTGTGTATTCTTGCTGGAACAGATTAAGGTAGATAGGAAACTACAGTAGACCTGCTAGAAGAGGACGTTTATTAAAAAATGTAACATGAAATGACATTGTATGTAGGCTACCAGAACTACACATAGTGCAACTTCAGATGTCGGGCTTTTAAGAACTAAGAAATGATAATGTACAATCCGAAAGTTAATAGAGTCTGATAATCAATCTCACTAATCATTGCAATGACCTCTAATGTAATAGAGTGATGACTCGAGAACATTTTGATTCCCGTTGTCATAACGGTCTCATGTTCATACGAAACTCTACTATAAATGATAAAATAAAAGAGATGGTGCTTAATTACCCAAATTTTCGCCAAGACTTACAATAGTACAATATTGAAATGGCGTGTGCTTGATTTTTAGCAATACGGAAGAGCATTTCAGGGTGATTTATACTGCTTTAAAATAAAATTTTTAAATCACCATTTTCTTTGAGTCAAGGTTAGTTTGGAAATATGGACCAGCGAAGCGGGCATAGCCTGCTAGTAACAGATAAATGGAAAAGGTGGGCTGGGGGAATTTCTTCTTCGCGTTCATTGTTGAATTCAGTGAGTTGCATGGGAGGGACATCTCCCAGAGCATTCAAATGTCTATGTCCCCACGGAAGATTTTATTATTTTATATTTTTTTTATGATTAAAAAGTGTAATCCCTATCCCCGCTCGGAAGTCTATAATGATCAATAACATCACATTGAAAAACAAATTACACTTCATTGCAAGCAAAAGTAAACTTTTTTAACATATATATATATATTTAAATAAGAATGTAATAAACGGCACTTAAAGGTGTGGACAATTTTATTTAAGTGTTATTGCTTAAAAATAATTTTCATTTCTCATTAGTCATTTAATAGACATTTAGAGCATATAAGTAGTAGGAAAACAACAGTACGGGGACAGCCGGCGGCGGGGCGGCGGGGGCCGTCCCGCCGCCCCCGCCGCAGCAAACCGTCCCACCGCCGCCACCACCGTCCCTCCTGCGGTACCTCCTGCCCCCACCATGCATCCCCCTCCACGAACGCCCCCTAGTGGAAAAAAGGAACATTCTATTATAACAGGATAGGTGAACAACCTTCCCTAATTAAAAATATTATCAATCACATCTCAACTCGGAATCATACTATATGATGAAGATTAAATTTATATTTGAATTTTGAACAACCGTAATTTTAACGAGTATTATTAATTAAGCGAAACAATTAAAATCTCAGTTTTTAACCATTTTATTTAGATTTCTTCAACTACAAGATGAGATTATCAATTTAACACAAGAAAGTTAAATATATATTTGAATTTTGCTTGATAGACATCTTAATGAGTAGTATTAATTAAATAAAAACAATAGAAAATATCAAGTTTTATAGAAAAAGACTGATTTCTTATGATTTTTATCAACTATATGATCAATGTAACGACTTAAAAGTTGAAAGTTAAACGTACATCCTAGTTTTTCAACTGCTATAACCCTTATGAGTATCGTTAATTAAGTAAAAAACAATGGAAAATATAAAGTTTTATAGAAAAAGACTGATTTCTTACGATTTTTATCAACTTAAGAGAGAAAACTTAATCGTACATTTCAGTTTTTAAACAGCTGTATCCTTAATGAGTATTGATAATTAAGTAAAAAACAAAGGAAAATATCAAGTTTTATAGAAAAAGACTGATTTCTTACGATTTTTATCAACTGCAACATCAGTGTATCGACTTACAAGTTGAAAGTTAAACATGCATTCTAGTTTTTCAACAGCTATAATCTTAATGAGTATCGTTAATTAAGTAAAAAACAATGGAAAATATCAAGTTTTATAGAAAAAGACTTATTTCTTACGGTTTTTTCAACTCAAACTTCAGAATATCAATTTGATAGAAAGAAATTTAAGCATGCATTCCAGTTTTGGACAACCATTTCCTTCATGAACATTATTTATTAAGCAAAACAACGGAAAATATTAAATTTTTAACTGATTTCTTCATATTTTTTTTTATATAAAATCAGGATACACAACTTAAAATAGAAATTTAAACATATTTTTTAGTTTTTGAACAGTCGTTACCTCAAAGAATTTCGATAATTGAACAATTAACAAAGGAAACTAATGATTTTTTAACGAGAAAAGACGAATTAAACGAATTTGGTTAACTTTTACTCTAAATGGAAATTTCATCATACTTTTATATACTAACTAAGTAGAATTTTAATGCATAAACGAACACATTTCAGTAAATATTCAACGCACACACAAATATGAAAACAACACCTGCTTCTTGTGACGTCATATTGAAACCAAAACTTATTCCTTGGAAGTCCCTCACCATGCCTTTTCACCCCCATCTCCCCCAATTTTTTACCACAGGTAGGGAAATGGATAACGCAATGATCTCTCTATCTTGTATATTTAGAAGTCTGGGAGAAAAAAAGAGACGTTTTATGCACTCCAATTTCATAACAATTACCGCAATATCCCAAAATTTGAATTTTGGAAGACATAATCAGTATAATTAATTAAACAAAATAATAAAAATATTATTTTTTAAGGGGAAAAGGTGAATTTAAGCGAATTTGATTAGTTTTACAATAGTCTTTTGAACTGCAACTTGGAAATATAGATTTCTAACAGAAGAATTAAACGTATATTTTAATTTTAACAACAAAAACTTAACAAGTATCATTAATTTAAGAAAAATAAATATCAGTTTTAAAGAAAAGACGAATTTGAATAATTTTACACTAGTATTTTCAAATGCAACCTAGAAATATCAATACTTATTCACATATTTCACTTATTCACTGTATTCAATACTATATTTAATAAATTTGGATAAACTTTAAGAATTTTCTAATGTATAATAAATATTAGCTGTATATTTAATGTTACCCATGTTTTCAACATTAGTTCATAATCGTGAATTTTGTATTTTAAATACCATGTATTCAGGTTCAGATTATTTTCACTTGAAATCATACAGAATTTTTTTAACAGAGTTTGTTTTTGAAATCATTGAAGCAACTGTATTTAATATTTTTAACACCAATTTTCTAAGATTGTCTAACATTTTCCGATTATACATTCCCCATAAGTACATTTCTAAATGCTACAATCACTTTACATATCGAAAAGATATCATTGAAGCAACTGTATTTAATATTTTTAACACCAATTTTCTAAGATTTTTTAACATTTTCCGGTTATACATTCCTCAAAAGTATATATTCTAAACAATAGAAAATATTAATTTTAAGAATAAAAAGATGAATTTAAACAAATTTTATTAGTTTTACAATATTTTTTCTCATCTCCAACACGGATATATCAATTTTAACAGAATTAAACGCATATTTTAGTTTTTAAGAACAAAAATGTAATAAGTATCATTAATTAAACAAAAAATAAATATCAATTTTCAAGAAAAGACAATTTTTTACACAAATTTTCAACTTTGAAATACATTTATTTACATATATTGTTACAATATATTACTAAACTTAAACTTTTTAAAAAGTTTGAATGTTTTTACAAAGGGTTCATATTTATATTTTTCACGTCTTGACTGCATTCGAAATCTTACAACAAAAGTATACTTTTATTATTTTTATTATTATTATTATTCTAGAAAACCTAAAAAGTCATTTCTTGCTGCTTTAAACACTTGACATATTAAAGCTACTCTGAGATATTCTACCCATATAATTAATCAAATTAGGACATGATTCATCTTACACTTCAAAATTTCTGAATTTTTACAATACTTATTTTCATCAAACTTTATTCTTGATCCTATATATTTTAGGAGTACAGAATTTTAACATCTGTTTTTATCTACTTATCAGAAAATTATTAAAACACCCAACAACATTTTCCAAATATGAATATTATCTTTACAGTTTAATAATACAAAACATACACGAATACAAAGTTTAATTTTTACAAACATTTCATATTTCAAACCAAACTTTTCGAAATTTTCACATCATAAGAGCAAACATTAGACGAACTTTTTAACTTTTTAACTTTTTTATTGCTTAGATCTTTTCATCATAACTTTTAATTATGATAATTATCCATTTTTAGGTTGATTGTCGAAAAACTGTAACTGAAATTACATAAACTTAATGTAAAAAACCATGTTCTCACACAATTTCTTGAAATTCAACAAAGAATTGACTATTACTTATCTATTATTATTCTTATTAAATACTTATCTACATCAATATCGACTCTCGATAGTATATAGATATTTCATCATTACACACTTACAACTCTTTTCAAACGTTTATCAGAAAAATAAGTCAATCAAAGTCTAGTAGTTATCACACCTGTTCCTCAGAAATATTACTATCATATGAAACAGTAAAGAAAATTAATAGATATTTAATATTTAATAACCTCATACGTGAAATTACTGTCGAATGAGAATACTAATTATCTATAAAATCAACTGTTGAACAAAAAAATAGTACAGATTACCGAAAATTCAAATGTTTTTTCTGCAAAAGTTACAAAAATTAACAAATGAATGGCAAGTTAGAGAAATAACTAAAAAAGTTAATGAACATATTTACAAATTTATTAAAATCACACCTTTTTCTGGATTACAAAACGCAATTTCTTGAAAAATTTATCACCGAATTTGTAAGATTTTAGTCCTAGTATTACATACACTCAATAAATATTCAAAATTAACAAAAATATAATTTTTTAGTCTCATCAATAAGCAGAAATTCTATATTAAAAGAATATTTTCATAGTAGTACTTATAAAAATGAGAGTTTACAAACTGATTTTCATAATTTTATCACATTTAAACTTAATATTTTACATAAAACATTATTTAATCAAATTTTATGCTTTCTAATTCAGTAAAATTCAATACTTTTTTAGTTTTTAAACCAATACCACAATATTTATTTACATCAAACTTGATTCTTCACCTTTTATATTTCCACATTACACGCGTGAGATAAATACTAACTTGGATCAGGAGTTCAAGTCAATTGATTCCATTCGATTTTCATCATGTACGCATTGCTCCTACACGAAATTTCTTACTGCTATAATCATCTAATGTATTAAAACTAATCTCCTCATATTTTTAATCAATTCACCAGATGTTTCATCTCGCACTTCTGAATTATCGTGCATCAAGTTGCTTAAAATATAAATACTATCTTTATAGTTTTAATGATATATAGTATACATGGTTTATCTTGAGTTAGCACTTCCATACTATTAATCAAATTATATGTTTCATCTTGCACTTGATCTTAATGATTTCATCTTGCATCTGAATTATCGTCCATCGAGTTTTTTTTTTAAATAATAATATATTTATAGTTTTTGATTATACATAGCATGTACAAATACAATCTTTAATTTTAACATTTCATATTTCAAATAACCTATTTCCGAAACCAAGCTATGTGAATTTTACCACAATACTTATTATCATAGAATAATTTGTGTTTCACACTTTTCTAAAAGTTATCAGGTATGTACCCCTCAGAGAAATTACTATCATATGAATAAATGAAGAAAATTTAATTTATATTAAATGTACACGAAATTGATTGCAATATACATGTATTTAATAAAAATAAATAAATAAGCGATTATCTATACATTAAACCTTTACTAAATATATATTTCTTTCATTATACAGATGTTTCAACAAGATGAACCAAAACAGCAGCAAACTTCAGAAATTAATGATCCGAATGATTCATCCCTAGCACATGTAGCGTTAACGAATAACACATATGTGAGTACTTATATGAGAAATACTAGAATTCGTATATGAAACGTAATTAGAGTAAATACAAAATGATTTGTCTTACTACCTACACTTTAACAAGTGCTTTTTACCTATATTATTGAAGAGAATCCTAACTGTGTCCATTTATTTCTACTACAGATGTGCTCTATTTGCTACAAACACTTCTTAAGTAAATGGAATTTAACAGAACATACAAAAATCTATACAGATGAAAAACCTTACACTTGGAAAGATTACCATAAATGCTGTTTTCAAGGAGACGTGAATAAAAAATGCACACATCATCATATAAAGCATCGTCAGATATATGTAAACTTAGCGAAGATATTCAAAAATTAGTCAGACTTTTGTAGAATTTAGAAATAAAGGAAGATATTTAGGCTATTTATCCATCATATTTTCACAACACTTACCACAATATCTCAAACTTAAAATTTGGAAGACATACACACTGCTGAAAAGTAATTTTGTGATTCTTCTAACCAGTATGAATGTATAGATATTATTTTGCAGTGTATTCTTTGAATGCTCACATTAAATATTCTTTTATATGCATATATCGTTGTGTTTATTTTTCTAATACCTATTACATTAATGAAATACATAACATTTTAAGTGAAATAACACTCTCGCAACTTAAAAAATGCATAAGAACATACAAAAAATAAGCAGATGTATGAAAAAATATGCAAGTTTACAAAATAATTTCATTGTTTTCTAGAAATATTAACAAAAAATATTTACAATATGAAAAAATTGCAAAAGTGAAAAGAAAAAACACAAATGTAAAAACAAAAACCACAAAGTGAAAAACTCATAACAAAGTTTTTGAAAAAAAATATTTACAACAAAATTTTTTTTTACAAAAACCAAAACTTCCAACTATAAATATATTATTATTTAAAAAAAAAACTCGATGGACGATAATTCAGATGCAAGATGAAATCATTAAGATCAAGTGCAAGATGAAACATATAATTTGATTAATAGTATGGAAGTGCTAACTCAAGATAAACCATGTATACTATATATCATTAAAACTATAAAGATAGTATTTATATTTTAAGCAACTTGATGCACGATAATTCAGAAGTGCGAGATGAAACATCTGGTGAATTGATTAAAAATATGAGGAGATTAGTTTTAATACATTAAATGATTATAGCAGTAAGAAATTTCGTGTAGGAGCAATGCGTACATGATGAAAATCGAATGGAATCAATTGACTTGAACTCCTGATCCAAGTTAGTATTTATCTCACGCGTGTAATGTGGAAATATAAAAGGTGAAGAATCAAGTTTGATGTAAATAAATATTGTGGTATTGGTTTAAAAACTAAAAAAGTATTGAATTTTACTGAATTAGAAAGCATAAAATTTGATTAAATAATGTTTTATGTAAAATATTAAGTTTAAATGTGATAAAATTATGAAAATCAGTTTGTAAACTCTCATTTTTATAAGTACTACTATGAAAATATTCTTTTAATATAGAATTTCTGCTTATTGATGAGACTAAAAAATTATATTTTTGTTAATTTTGAATATTTATTGAGTGTATGTAATACTAGGACTAAAATCTTACAAATTCGGTGATAAATTTTTCAAGAAATTGCGGTTTGTAATCCAGAAAAAGGTGTGATTTTAATAAATTTGTAAATATGTTCATTAACTTTTTTAGTTATTTCTCTAACTTGTCATTCATTTGTTAATTTTTGTAACTTTTGCAGAAAAAACATTTGAATTTTCGGTAATCTGTACTATTTTTTTGTTCAACAGTTGATTTTATAGATAATTAGTATTCTCATTCGACAGTAATTTCACGTATGAGGTTATTAAATATTAAATATCTATTAATTTTCTTTACTGTTTCATATGATAGTAATATTTCTGAGGGACAGGTGTGATAACTACTAGACTTTGATTGACTTATTTTTCTGATAAACGTTTGAAAAGAGTTGTAAGTGTGTAATGATGAAATATCTATATACTATCGAGAGTCGATATTGATGTAGATAAGTATTTAATAAGAATAATAATAGATAAGTAATAGTCAATTCTTTGTTGAATTTCAAGAAATTGTGTGAGAACATGGTTTTTTACATTAAGTTTATGTAATTTCAGTTACAGTTTTTCGACAATCAACCTAAAAATGGATAATTATCATAATTAAAAGTTATGATGTAAAGATCTAAGCAATAAAAAAGTTAAAAAGTTAAAAACTTCGTCTAATGTTTGCTCTTATGATGTGAAAATTTCGAAAAGTTTGGTTTGAAATATGAAATGTTTGTAAAAATTAAACTTTGTATTCGTGTATGTTTTGTATTATTAAACTGCAAAGATAATATTCATATTTGGAAAATGTTGTTGGGTGTTTTAATAATTTTCTGATAAGTAGATAAAAACAGATGTTAAAATTCTGTACTCCTAAATTATATAGGATCAAGAATAAAGTTTGATGAAAATAAGTATTGTAAAAATTCAGAAATTTTGAAGTGTAAGATGAATCATGTCCTAATTTGATTAATTATATGGGTAGAATATCTCAGAGTAGTTTTAATATGTCAAGTGTTTAAAGCAGCAAGAAATGACTTTTTAGGTTTTCTAGAATAATAATAATAATAAAAATAATAAAAGTATACTTTTGTTGTAAGATTTCGAATGCAGTCAAGACGTGAAAAATATAAATATGAACCCTTTGTAAAAACATTCAAACTTTTTAAAAAGTTTAAGTTTAGTAATATATTGTAACAATATATGTAAATAAATGTATTTCAAAGTTGAAAATTTGTGTAAAAAATTGTCTTTTCTTGAAAATTGATATTTATTTTTTGTTTAATTAATGATACTTATTACATTTTTGTTCTTAAAAACTAAAATATGCGTTTAATTCTGTTAAAATTGATATATCCGTGTTGGAGATGAGAAAAAATATTGTAAAACTAATAAAATTTGTTTAAATTCATCTTTTTATTCTTAAAATTAATATTTTCTATTGTTTAGAATATATACTTTTGAGGAATGTATAACCGGAAAATGTTAAAAAATCTTAGAAAATTGGTGTTAAAAATATTAAATACAGTTGCTTCAATGATATCTTTTCGATATGTAAAGTGATTGTAGCATTTAGAAATGTACTTATGGGGAATGTATAATCGGAAAATGTTAGACAATCTTAGAAAATTGGTGTTAAAAATATTAAATACAGTTGCTTCAATGATTTCAAAAACAAACTCTGTTAAAAAATTCTGTATGATTTCAAGTGAAAATAATCTGAACCTGAATACATGGTATTTAAAATACAAAATTCACGATTATGAACTAATGTTGAAAACATGGGTAACATTAAATATACAGCTAATATTTATTATACATTAGAAAATTCTTAAAGTTTATCCAAATTTATTAAATATAGTATTGAATACAGTGAATAAGTGAAATATGTGAATAAGTATTGATATTTCTAGGTTGCATTTGAAAATACTAGTGTAAAATTATTCAAATTCGTCTTTTCTTTAAAATTGATATTTATTTTTCTTAAATTAATGATACTTGTTAAGTTTTTGTTGTTAAAATTAAAATATACGTTTAATTCTTCTATTAGAAATCTATATTTCCAAGTTGCAGTTCAAAAGACTATTGTAAAACTAATCAAATTCGCTTAAATTCACCTTTTCCCCTTAAAAAATAATATTTTTATTATTTTGTTTAATTAATTATACTGATTATGTCTTCCAAAATTCAAATTTTGGGATATTGCGGTAATTGTTATGAAATTGGAGTGCATAAAACGTCTCTTTTTTTCTCCCAGACTTCTAAATATACAAGATAGAGAGGTAATTGCTTTATCCATTTCCCTACCTGTGGTAAAAAATTGGGGGAGATGGGGGTGAAAAGGCATGGTGAGGGACTTCCAAGGAATAAGTTTTGGTTTCAATATGACGTCACAAGAAGCAGGTGTTGTTTTCATATTTGTGTGTGCGTTGAATATTTACTGAAATGTGTTCGTTTATGCATTAAAATTCTACTTAGTATATAAAAGTATGATGAAATTTCCATTTAGAGTAAAAGTTAACCAAATTCGTTTAATTCGTCTTTTCTCGTTAAAAAATCATTAGTTTCCTTTGTTAATTGTTCAATTATCGAAATTCTTTGAGGTAACGACTGTTCAAAAACTAAAAAATATGTTTAAATTTCTATTTTAAGTTGTGTATCCTGATTTTATATAAAAAAAATATGAAGAAATCAGTTAAAAATTTAATATTTTCCGTTGTTTTGCTTAATAAATAATGTTCATGAAGGAAATGGTTGTCCAAAACTGGAATGCATGCTTAAATTTCTTTCTATCAAATTGATATTCTGAAGTTTGAGTTGAAAAAATCGTAAGAAATAAGTCTTTTTCTATAAAACTTGATATTTTCCATTGTTTTTTACTTAATTAACGATACTCATTAAGATTATAGCTGTTGAAAAACTAGAATGCATGTTTAACTTTCAACTTGTAAGTCGATACACTGATGTTGCAGTTGATAAAAATCGTAAGAAATCAGTCTTTTTCTATAAACCTTGATATTTTCCATTGTTTTTTACTTAATTAACGATACTCATAAGGGTTATAGCAGTTGAAAAACTAGGATGTACGTTTAACTTTCAACTTTTAAGTCGTTACATTGATCATATAGTTGATAAAAATCATAAGAAATCAGTCTTTTTCTATAAAACTTGATATTTTCTATTGTTTTTATTTAATTAATACTACTCATTAAGATGTCTATCAAGCAAAATTCAAATATATGTTTAACTTTCTTGTGTTAAATTGATAATCTCATCTTGTAGTTGAAGAAATCTAAATAAAATGGTTAAAAACTGAGATTTTAATTGTTTCGCTTAATTAATAATACTCGTTAAAATTACGGTTGTTCAAAATTCAAATATAAATTTAATCTTCATCATATAGTATGATTCCGAGTTGAGATGTGATTGATAATATTTTTAATTAGGGAAGGTTGTTCACCTATCCTGTTATAATAGAATGTTCCTTTTTTCCACTAGGGGGCGTTCGTGGAAGGGGATGCATGGTGGGGGCAGGAGGTACCGCAGGAGGGACGGTGGTGGCGGCGGTGGGACGGTTTGCTGCGGCGGAGGCGGCGGGACGGTTTGCTGCGGCGGGGGCGGCGGGACGGTTTGCTGCGGCGGGGGCGGCGGGACAGTTTGCTGCGGCGGGGGCGGCGGGACGGTTTGCTGCGGCGGGACCGCCCCGCCGCCGGCTGTCCCCGTACTGTTGTTTTTCTACTACTCATATAAATGTTAATCAATGAAATATTAAGCATTTCTTCGCGATTTTTGCATCTCTGAGGTTTTCCCAATAACGGACACCTCCGAATAGCGGACAATTTCTGCGTTCCCGATGTGTCCGTTATTTAGAGGTTTTACTGTATTACTGCCTTTTAAACAAAATGAAATTAATAAATGAAATTAATATGCATTTACTGACGTGTACTAAAACATATACTCTGTTACAAAATTTTATTATTCATTTACAAGGCCACACGAAAGAATTTCGTTGCATAATGGTATAGGGTGAAACTTTATCTTCGGCGTATTTTAACCAGGTTAAATTTTTTCACATATAATGGAATTGACATACGTTGCTCAGGTTTAGTATGAGTTACATCCTGTATTTCATAGGGGCATACAAAAGATTTCGGATACCATACTGCAACCGAAATACTGAATATTGGAGATGATTTCTCGAAGTGCATTCTTAGTAGTGATATGATATTTTAAATTTAATAAAGTGTTTGCTGATTGCGTTGTGTGTATAAATGCTGTAGATTATATACAGGGTAACACAACTGAAATTGCACGGGTTAGAGAATATGAAAATAATAGCTTAGATGTGGTTTTTAAATAAGTTATGTAATTTTACGCTGAACTGCATTTACTGAACCAATATATGTTTATAGAATGAAGAAAAATGATATACAGGGCCACGCAAGGTATTAGACACATGGCTGTCTATGGAAGATAATTTCTGGTGATTTCACTAGATTTAACCTTCCGTCTACCAGACAAAACACCCATTTATCGACATTAAATATTGCTGTCGGGTCCAATGGACCCGTCTGGTAGACGGAAGGTTAAGCGTGTTTAAATTTTAGCTGAATAGTGGCATTATACATAACAAAGTACTCGGCTGTACAAAAGAATTAAAATATGCTACAGTCTATTGGGTATAAATTTCTGAAATTGAAATTTCAATCTAGTAGGCGTTTTAACACTATACAACATAGTTGAAAATGTTTAAGAATTTGTTTTGTCTGACCGTACTCTAACTTGCGTAATATAGTTGGATTGCTCTGTAATTGATAATATGATTTATCGTATTTTATATTCATGCATTTTTTGCATAAGACAAATTTTACATAATTTAACAGCTATTTCATAAATCTGTTTATAGTACGAACGCACCTCATTTGTCACGTTTGACGCCCAATTTCCAACTTGTTATTTATTGCTATGAACTTCACTGTTTATATGCTCGGTCATGTATCATTCAAGATCTGGGATAAAATAATAAAACAAAAATGCACGCACATATGGTGCTTTTCAGCTGCTCGATAGATTTTTGAAACAAGAGCATTATTTCAAAACAATCTCAGGGAGGCGAAGGCATGGCAAAGTTTTTTTTGGGAGGAAGTAGCAAATGTTTATTTAAGTGCACATCTCATCTATATTTAATTTTTTTGCTAAAATAGTAATAATTATAAAATGATTATTTTTTATTACAACTTATTTAGAGTGAGTTTCGTAAAAAAAAAAAAAAAAAAAAAAAAAAAACTTTTAAGTCGTACTTTTAAATAGTAGTATTTTATTTAATTTCAAGGAGAAATATTAAATAACTGAAAAGTTAAATATTCTTTAACCAAAAATTAAATATTCTTTATTGAATTTGTTCTCCATTGTTATAGACCGGGAGGTGGCAGCAAAGACAACCCCCTCATCGAGTTCACGGATGAAATTTCAAAATTGCTTAAAAAAACTTCGCATATTAAAACGGAACCGATCTGCTAACTCATATCCTGGGGGGAACCGTCCGAAAACCCGATTTTATCGGTTGACTCGTAGGTTTATCTTTTTTTTTTTTTTTTTTTTACCCAAAAGATAAAAACATGGGAACTGGGAGAAGGAAACTCAATAGTAAACCTACGAGTCAAATTCTGAAATTTGGTTTTTAGACTTTTCCAACACTTGGCAGACCGATTGCATTTTAACATGCGAATCGAGTTTTGAATAATTCATGAATTTCACCCGTGAACTAGATGAGATGATAATCTGTACTTTCGCCTCCCGGTCTTTTAATTACTTTGTTAATTATTGTAAATGCTTATAATTACTGGCTGTCATAAAATATAAAAGTTGTATTATTATTTTGTTCATATCATGTTTTCGTTTGAAGTTTATACACACTGATAAGTATTTATGCATGTTTATTCTTTTGAAAGAAATGTGTCTCTATACACCTTTAATTAATGAATAATTGTGTACATTCATGTATGCATTAATAGCTTTAAAAAAAGAAGAAAATTAATCTTTTTTTTTCGTTTTCGACCGAAAATAGAAAGCTTACCGAAATTTGGTTTGTGTCACGTTTTAGGTCTTAAAAACCTATTTCGGTCGATCCAAGGCCATTACCCATGTAAAAACCATAGTGACAGTGATGTTTTTGTCATATATTCCTGCAAATCACGATGGTCACGTCTTATCTGTAACCAAAATGTCAGCACTCATAAAATCCCACTGTAAGTAAAATATGAGTTGTTTAGAAACAAAAAGAATGTTACTCAATGTAAAAAAATATGTTTCTGACAAATTTGAAAATTTTTCCGACGTTACTGCGAGTCACTCACATATGCGATCAAACGACCAGTATGTTGTTAAGTCACAACGTGAATGTTTATTTGAAAATAGGAAACATTTAGTTATCAGAATTGTGTTAATGCATTTGTAGGATTTGAATATGACTGATTTTTGTTTCAATCATTGCAAATGAACCCGTTATTCATTAATTTATTTTCTAACACACACACACAAAAAAATGTTTTATAAATGCATCAATTTTAATCAGCAATTATAAATTATGATGCAAACATAATTTTGCATATAATCCACGAAATAATTTATTATTATTATTATTATTATGAATGTTTTTCAAATGTTTTCTATATTCCATGCAAAGTTAATAACTTTGGTTAAACTTACAGCAATCTATATTATAAAGGAAAACACATTCGTAATTAACAGTGATATCATTTTGACGGTGGCAACACCTGATAAATAAATTTCACTTTTACTGCGACTTTCTTAACTTCTAATAGTTGCACAATTTAATTTTTTTCATAATCAAATAGGGAAAGAAATGTTTCTTCAAATGTAATTTTTTCTATCGTACCTCAATTTGTTGTTTTTTATGGTTAAAAAATAATCTGAAACCATGTTTCTTTTTTTTTTTTAAACTATTGTGTGCAATCCAATTATACAAGATTAAATTCCATAAAAAAAAGAAGAAAAAAGAAAATCAGCATTTATTTCCGGCTAATATTCTGCAACGAAATTGAAAACTTGCTTATAAATAAACTTGCAAAAAATAGTTTATAAATAAAACGTAGCTGTAATAGACATGTAGGAAAACCTCGCGCTTAAGCTATTAAAACTATTATGTAAAAAAAAAAATGAAAATGATTATAATAGCAAATTTTTTTGTGATTTTGTTTATTGCTAACTCTCGGTATGTGGTTAATTCAAAAGTATTTCTATTACATTTCAAAACTTTCTTTAATTTATAACTTATTTTTTCGTATGAAAATGCTTTTTGGTGTTGTATATAAATAAAAAAAAAATAATAATAAAATAAAATAAAAAATAAATAAATAAATGTAAAAAATCTATTAATTTTGAATTTAAAAAAGATGTTTTTCTTCTGTTTTTTATAATCCGGGAAGTTTGCACTGATTTATGAAATTAATCTTAAAACCAGAAACGGCAGAAAATAATATTCAACTGAGAAAAGCAAAGGTTTGTGTGTGTATGAGCACAGAAAGGGGAGTGGGGCGTTTTGCGGGAAAGCGGGAATGGTGCAATTCTACATATGTGATTAGTCATTATGTCAGGAAGTACCCTTCATAGCACAGATAAGAATATAGACTAAAATGTAGAATTGACGCCATTTTGATTCTTGGTTACTTTTTTAATCGCTTGTGGTTTTTAGAATGTACAACCGGAAATAGGTCAATTACAAAATGATCGATTTGTTCTTTAAAAAGCACACAATTGCTCTCGATTTTGTTACTTTACTCATTAAGTGGACAGTCCCTTATCTGGTTTCCAAAAACAGATGTATGCGATTCTCGGAATTTGCTTCTGTTGTTTTGGTTTTTTGAACAGGTTTTTAGCTGAGGATTTCGATAAAGATAGAAAAAGTGCAGCAAAGTATTCTAGTCCTTTGAAGAGGATTGAACATAAAAATTCGGTTATCTTTTTGTCTATTGATGAAAATTGCCGAACTAAACATTCAAATATGTTATATGCTTCCTTACTGAATTAAATTTTTGCATATGTAGTACATGAATAATTCCTTGTACATATACAAATCATTAAATTGTGAAAATGAGCTCATTATTAAAAACTCTTTCAACGTAGATGGTAATTGCTGCAATTTCGTTTTAAAATGTATTGCGTATTTTACTTATTATTATTATTTTTTTTTTTTTTGTTATTTTTTTTGATATTTCTTTTTGCATTTGCTTTTTAAACAGAGGGATTCTGTTGAGTATTTTGAAGATGTTTGGGGTATGATTTAATTTTCTCCCCCATAGTCGTACACGTAAAAAATACATTAATGAAGAAATAAACTTTCAAATTTAATAAATTCTATCAAAAACAAACTTTGTACAAGTCAGAAATATTTATAATATGGAATAAAATTTGAGTTTTGGCGGATTCATAGAAAATAACATTAATTTATGCTACATTAGCCGGAATTTGTAAAACGAGTAAAATTATAGCTTTTTAAGATCCGTAATCAAATTTTTGCAAACGGCGGAAAAAAAGATACCTTAAGAAAAGTATTAAATTTTTTAAACTTTAAAAATAATATATATGTCAAATGCTCACTGTCGAATATTTTAATTAAATTTCTTTTCAAATTAATAAAATCAAAATCAAAAAATATTTTTTTTTCAATATTTTTAAATAGACCTATTAAGAGCATAAATATTTTTGTTGTATATGCCGCAATACTTTATTTTGAAAAAAAAAATGCTCTTAAAAAGAAAGCATAATTTAAGTTTTTTTTTTTTTTTTTTTTTTTTTTTTTCTTGTGTGTGTGTGTGTGTTACTATTTCTTATTAAAAAATACTAAAAGAAATTAATCCTTTCAGGTTTGAGTTTTTAGAAAAAGAAAATTTATTTGTTAATAGCATTAATACTATCCAAATAGATTAATTACCGTTTAACGGATATTTCATTCTCTGAATAATAACGAATGCATTTCTTTGGCGTACTATTCAGTTAACATTGATATGACAATAGGCTAAAAAAGAATTTTCGGAGATGTTTAAAAAATATTATATTGACCGAAAATGTAACTTATATTACAACTTTCTAATGTTTTTTGGGCTTTATTACACATGATTCAAACAGGATAGTAACTTTTATTTTAAATTCAAAGTGTGAAATATATATTTAAAACAAAAGAATCGCAAACAGTGCAAAGACAATCAAAGAAATAATAATAATAATTATTATTATTATTATTAAATGCTTGAATATAAATGAAGTCATATATTAAATGCATAGACATACATTGTTGTTGAATATATTGTGAAATATATGTTAAAAACAAAAGAATCGCAAACAGCGCAAAGACAATTAAGAAAATAATAATAATAATTATTATTATTATTAAATTCCTGAATATAAATGAAGTCATATATTAAATGCATAGACATACTAACATTATTACATGTAAATAGTAGCAAAAGTTTTTCTAAAACTAAATAATACTCCATTAAAAGACGTGTACTAATAATAGTACACCAGACCTGAAAGGGTTGTGTACTAAATTATTTTGATTAGTAGTAAGGTTACATCAATATATTATTTAGATTTCTTTTCATCGGAAACATAAAAATTATGTTGTCTGTTACTTTTAAATTTTTGTAAGTGTTTTAAAATATAACAGTAACACATACATAAAACATGCTATCTATATTTGTGTAAAATAATTTGTCTTGATTGACTGATAATAAACGCACAGCCCAAACTACTGAATCTAGAAACATGAAAATTGGAGAAAACATACTTTTTATGATGTAAGTATGCACTAAGACGGGATTTTCGAAAATTGGGGGATCGAAAAATTTCGAACATTTTTCTATATCTCAGCAGTCGTTTTAGGTAGGAACGTGAAATTCCAGATTATAAATGCATTAAAAAATAATCAAACATGTATTTTAGCTTTAACTTTAGCTTTTAGTAATTAACTTGAGAATATTTAGCATACCTCAGCGGCCATTTTAAGTAGAAACGTGAAATTGCGCAAAATAAATCGATTATAAAAATACCTAAATATATGTTTTAGTGATCTAAAAATTTCCACTCTCGAGAGGGGCTAAAGTGGGCGTCAAAAATTTTCAAACTTTTTTTGGACGCATCATGTGATATATCTCAAAGCGGAAAACGGAAAAAAATGACCGGAAAAAAAGTGACTAAACTACGAAAGCGGAAAAAAGGTGACACGGAAAAAAAGTTACCGGAAAAAAAGTGACAAGGAATTGATTTTGGGGATTCATTGATTAAGTATGAAATAGGGATCGGGGGGAGGCTCATAATTCAGGTAAATGGGTTTTTCATGCTGAATTAATTGTTTTGGTTCAATTTTAGGATATACGTTCATACTGAAAAGATACTTGCCTGATTAGTTTTGGGAAGGGACAATTACTCCCCCCCCCCCATTCGCCCTAAATCAGATAAATGGGTTTTTATGAATTATCCAACGCGTGTGAAATTTTGGATATAGATTCTTTCTGATAAGGTTTATATGGGTGATTCTCAAAATAGGGGACAATTTACGTCTTTCGGCATACAAAAAAAATTGAGAGGTTTTCTGTCATGTTTTTATATTTAAATATGTTCGTCTTAATATTATTCATTATTTGCACTCAAGAATTACCCACTTTTTAGTTTAAAACACCTTAAAATAACAGAATAAATGTTCAAAATGTCATTAGCATGGATGTCCACAGCAGCTGTGCCTTGTATATACTATAGTCACGGCAGGAAAAATTGTCTTCTCAAGGACGAATGTTCCCCTTTTGTTGGTCACTCCTCGGCCCCTATCTTAGGTTAGTAACTATGTTAACAGCCATGTGACCGACTGACCGCACTTCTTTTTTCCACACCGTTTGAGAGATCCAGTTGATCGAATAACGCTGTAACTCATACTCCTGCATGGGTAAATTTGTTTTGCAGAAGTGCCGTGGAAAAAAAACGGGAAGAGGGACTAGCGTCCTCTAATACCATGACAACGAAGGGAAAATGGAAAGAAAGCATTTGTCCTTGAAATGCCGATTTTTCCTGCCGTGACTATAGCTTTTTCAAGAGTTAATATCATGTTTATAAAATAAAACAAATGTTATTTTTTCTTTAAATTAATCAAGGAGAGGATTTATCCAATAAATTTCTTTTTAAAAATAAAATTATAGTATATAAAAAAAGAATTAAGTTTGTCCTCCATATTCTATTTTCAAAAGAAGGTCATACTATAACAGCTGGTTATTAATCAAAATTTCATTTTCACATAGGACAATAGTTTGAAAATATAAAGTTTCTCCACGGCAACAAGTAGCCATTTTATCCCAGCCTGAAAATAGAAGCATGTATTGTATTTTAAGAATAGAAGTTGAATATTAGGGGCGTACATCAGTTGTATGTCATTAGAATGGATAATAATTTTCATGTTTATTTTATAATTAAAATTTTTATTTTACTTATTTGCATAGGACTTTTGTGTTTTAAAAAGCCCCAGAAAGGACTATTGCATTGTGATTATATTATGGCTCATAATCTTATTTAAATTGAAATTTGTCATTAGCATGGACGAATATCAGTGTCATTAGCATGTTTTTTCTGTCCATGCTAAAGACTCCTATGTGCATAAATGTAACCATTGCTTATATTATATCTTTTACAAAGTTTAATTTTACATATAAATTTAGGTATTACATTTATTATCTCTAAAATATGCATTAAATCTGTCAGAAAATCACTAAGACAGCTTCTTACATTGTTAGTGTCAGAATGTTGCTCATGTAAACAAAGTTTGCTCTTTGGTAATGTTTTAAATTCTCCTTATATGTATATATGTAAAAATAGAAACCATTTGCTGAAAAGGAAGACTAATAAATATAGAAAAAAATATTTAAACAGGAAGAAAATAAAAAAAAATTAATATATTTATTCCATGCAATTTGTTTTGTCATTAGCATGGCTCAAAAAATACTAATTATTTTTTTTAAGTTAATTTTTAAATATTTAGCTCTGCTGACTACATGTAAAGTATACCTAATACTATATTAACAACACCTATTTTTATCAGAAATTTTGCTAACAGTAATTTTTTTAAGATTTCACTTTTGAAATTGTCCCCTATTTTGAGAATCACCCATATATAGTATATAATGCTTGAAGAGACTTGGGAGTTTAATGGTCAAGCATAGAGGGGGATTGAGGGAATAATCTCTCTTAAATTAAATTAATAGCTTTTTACGCAAAATTATCGGATTTGCTTGGAATTTTGGACATAGGTTCATTATGATAAGGCGTATCTCTGATTAGTTATGGGGTTCTTTTGCTTATTAATAAAAGAGGGGACGGGCAATTATCTCCCCCTCAAACTAAATAAATCGTTTTTTATGCAGAATTATACGATGTATTTCAAGTTTTAAATATAGGTTCTTTCTGATAAGGTGAATAGTTTTAAGGGTTTAATGGCTAAGTATAAAGGGGGAACGGGTAATAACCCCTCTTAAATTGAATAAATGGCTTTTTACGCAGAATTATCCGATTTACATCAAATTTTGGATGTAGATTTATTATAATAAGGCGTATCCCTGCTTAGTTATGAAGTTCTTTTGCTAATTAAAAAGTGGGAGCGGACGATTATCCTCCCCTCCTTAAATAAGATTTTTTTTTTTTTTTTTTTTTTTTTTTTGGGACAACTATCCGACGTTTTTCAAATTTTGGATATAGGTTCTTTCTGATAAAATGAACCCTTGAATAGTTTTAAGGGTTTAATGGCTAAGTATAGAGGGCTGAGCGGGGGATAACCCACAATTAATCAGGGATTCGCCTTATCATAACGAACCTACATCCAAAATTTGAAGCAAATCGGAAAATACTGCGTAAAAAGCCATTTATTTAATTTAATGGGGGGGGGGTATCTTCCGTTCTCCCCTTTATACTTAGTCATTAAACCCGTAAACTATTCAGGGATTCATTTTATTAGAAAGAAAGTGCATCCAAAATTTGAAATACATCGGATAAGTGTGCATAAAAACAATTTATCTAATTTAAAGGGGGATAATTGCTTGCCCCCCTCTTTTTAATTAGCAAAATAACCTCATAACCAATCAGAGATACGCTTTGTAAGAATGAACTTACATCCAAAATTTGAAGCAAATCGGATAATTCTGCGTAAAAAGCCATTTATTTAATTTAAGGGGGTTATCCTCCGTTCTCCGCTCTATACTTAGCCATTAAACCCTTAAAACTATTCTGGGATTCACTTTATGAGAAAGAATTTATATCCAAAATATGAAATACATCAGATAAGTGTGTTTAAAAACAATTTATCTAATTTAAAGGGGGATAATTGCTTGCCCCCTCTTTTTAATTAGCAAAATAACCCCATAACCAATCATAGATACGCTTTGTAAGAATGAACTTACATCCAAAATTTGAAGCAAATCGCATAATTCTGCGTAAAAAGCAATTTATTTAATTTAAGAGGAGTTATATTCTATTCCCCTTCTATACTTAGCCATTTAACCCTTAAAACTATTCAGGGATTCACTTTATCAGAAAGAACCTACATTTAAAATTTAAAATACATCGGATAATTCTGCCTAAAAAAAAGATTTATCTAATTTGAGGCGAGATAATTGCCCGTTTCCCCCTTTATTAATAAGCAAAAGAACCGCATAACTAATCAGAGATACGTCTTATCATAATGTTTCATTATGATAAGAAATATCTCTGATTAGTCTTATCTATTATATTAGTCTGTCCAAAATTCCAAGCAAATCGGATAATTCTGCATAAAAGGCTATTAATTTAATTTAAGAGAGGTTATTCTCTTAAATTACCCTCTATGCTTCCCTCTATGCTTGACCATTAAACTCCCAAATCTCTTCAGGCATTATATACTATATCAGCCTTATCAGAAAGAACCTATATCGAAATTTTGATACACGTTGGATAATTCTGCATAAAAATCCATTTATCTAATTTAAGGCGAATGGTGGGGGGTAATCATCCTTTCCCAAAGCTAATCAGGCAAGCATCTTTTCAGTATGAAAGTATATCCAAAAAATGAAGCAAAACAGTTTATTCAGCATGAAAAGCCCATTTACCTAAATAATGAGCCTCCCCCCGATCCCCCCTTTCATACACCAATGAATCCCCAAAATCAATTCCTTGTCACTTTTTTCCTGTAACTTTTTTCCTTGTCACTTTTTTTCTGGTAACTTTTCTTCCGTGTCACCTTTTTTCCGCTTTTGTAGTTTACGTCACTTTTTTCCGATAACTTTTTTTCCTAGATTCCTTAAAGCACTCGGACCACTTTTACATTATGGACCTTTCATTCCTTCACCCCCATTTGCACCCAGTGCAGGGGCAATTTTAGAATCTTTTTTGAAATTGCAGTGTCATTATCATTTTTAATCGGATTTTTTAGCGGAGCCCTCAGATAAATATTACTTATAATATATGAAATTTTTAAAGAGAGAGAGAGGGAGAGGGATGTTTTCCGAGGGGGGGGGGGGAGATAGTTAGAACCCTAGTTTGACTTTTTTAAACTTTTGCTGACACTAATCTTGTGACATATCATTGTAAAGCTCTGTGAGTAATATTTTATTCTATACCTCCCCCCCCCCCGATTTTCTCCCCCTACGTGATACCCAAGGTTGGCATTTTTCTAAATTCAGGTGATACCCTTCATGTGATGTCAGGTTCTGAGTAAACACCTGCTACAGATCGGAATTTCTGTTATTTCTCTACCTTAATATTTTATGTATTGTACCGGCTGTGTACTGAAGTTTTCAAGGTGACATTCTTTCTTTGTTGAAGGGAGAATTGACAAGTGATCGTGTACAGGTGGTGAGTAAGAAAGAGAAGGCCGAGAGGCGTGTTCATCCGTCAGCGAGGTATGTGAATGATGAGCAAACAAGGAACATGCCACGGATCAAGAAAGCAATGTGGAATGCGTCCAATGAAGAAGCTCCACAGGGGGGTGTACATTGGGGAAGGCAGTGATTTGAGAAGGTCAAGTCTTGTCTGAGTTTCGAGCAGTTCGTATCTGGGGTTCGTACCTACAGGTGTGGAGGACAGAGGTCCTTGCGTAGAAGTTCGTATCTGAGCTCGTACCTAGAGAGTAGTGTAGGACAGAGTCCTTGTACGTAGTACTCTGGGCCGGATAGCATAGGCCGAGTATCCATGTGTTGGGAGATTCGAAGTTGATCTCCAGTAAAGTGAATCTAACGTGCATTGAGTGTACGGGAGAAGGTGTAATTTGAACAGTACACAGTCAACCTTTACTGTATTTAATTTAATGTTGAACCGGATCACCTATATCCGAGTTGTAACTGTATATAATTGTAAATAGCGTATTTGTTGTGTACATATATTCTAAATAAACTGTTGATTCAGTTAATTGACAGCGTCTGTGTTCATTTACACAATCCTCAAAATGGGTGACCGATATCACCTAATAATATCGGTCATGGCAGCTATAACTACCACGGACTTTCTTCAAAGTTGTGGGGGCTGAGAGGAATGTCCGACATGTGATAAATCGTTGTTTAGCTCCGAGACCACTTATTCATATTATGCACTTCTCTTGCCCCTCCCGGGAGGGGGTCCGTTTAACGTATTTAAGCAAAATGTCTTCTAACAATAGTAAAACTATGGAACTGAACTTAAACAACGTATAAAACATCAATAAAAAATATCGATACCATTCATCATTCTTTTAGTTCCTTTTTTGCCACAAGGAGAACTTTTAATTCTTATTTTGTTTGGCTATTTGGTATTAATTATAAAAAAAAAAATCAAATTTTTTGTGCTTAAACACTTTTATTATCTTTTTACACTTACTCGTGCTTTTTCTACTTTTTCAATTATTGAATGCCGTTACATGACTTTTTCACAAATGTGGCTTCCTTATAGATCATTTTATTTTGTTGTTTTTCAAATCCATCTGTTTTTAGTTCCTATGTAACTACAAAAATTAACATGTATTTTATCATGTATTTTTAAAAATTCCCACCTAAGATGGTTTAATGGGGTGGTCGTACTTTTAGGACATTTCGATACATCTCTGTAGCTATTATAGGTAGAAGCGCGAAATTCAAGGTATCAAATTTACTAAAAATAGTTAACCATAGTAATTTTAGAGTTCATTCGTCTATTACATCGTCACTTTTTATTTCAAACCGGATAATGTGAGACTATATGAATATACGAATAAGACAACGATTATGGCTATTTGATTATATATTTAAGTTTTTAAGCGTTACTAGATGCATTTTGTTTGGTACAAGATTCTTTAAAAAATTCCGACCAGCGTAGCGGGCAAAGGCTGCCAGACTATTTTATAACATACTATACAGTAAATATTTTTTTTTAATTTATTTTCTTTGCAGATATTTCATTCCTTTAAATCTGAACACATTCACTATACACTTCTTAACAGTGTTGTCTGCTAGTATAGCAAAAAAAAAAAAAAAAAAAAAAAAAAGTCTTTTGTTTAATTGTGAGTTTTATAAGATCTACTGTTATATCTTTCCATCATTTTAGAGGCCATTCCTTTTCTTGGAATTTCTTGTTTATTTATTAATATTTTTTTCCAAAAATTGAAATTTATTTTTTTTACTACTTTTAAAAATCCGTAATTTTTTTAAAATGTAACAACAACATAACATAATATCTACTTAAATAACTACTAACAAACAATAACTGATAAGCAACTTTTCCTAAAATTTCTTTTTCTTTTTCTTTTCTTTTTTTTCCTTTTTCTTCTTTCTTTTTTTTTTTTTTAGGGTAAGGTATGCAAATTATATTATTGACGCAACTTTTAGGCCTAACAATAGCCAAGTATCTTTTAAAAATGCTTTAAAATATTAAATTTGTATACAAATAATATTTTGAAAAGTAAATAATACATTGTGAAATATACATAAATCGTCCATATAGAGCATTCTATATTTTATTTTTAGATAAAAAATAAGCTCATTATTCGGCGGCCGAATAAGCCGAAGATTCATCCACAACTAAGCCAAATAATTGATATTTGGTTATTCGGCCAAACCATTATTCGTTGCATCACTAGTAGAAGATAAATGATATATACTCTTTGAAACTAAAAATTTATTATAATAAGAACGAAAATCATGCAAAAGGACATAGATTGTGAAGCATTAACGGAATATTAAGTAGTTTTTTTTTTTTTCTCCATACAATTAAATTGATCATAGTTCGTTCTGCATTAGAAAACGTGTTAAAACGCATCTCCGTAACCTTTTTCAAGCCTATTAGGCTTTAATTACAATAACACAATTTCAGACAGCTATTAAATCCAAAAGACATTTTTTTAAAATTCGTTTTTTTTTTCACATGCACATGAAATTACAAATGAATTCCTATTTCGGAGCTAATGTAGCTGAATGGCTTTTTGTTTGTTTGTTTATTTTTCCCTTCAAGAAAAGAAAAAAAAGACAAGTTCTTTTCGAGTCTTTTAAAAATGAGTTCTTTTGTGAAATGTTTTCTTTTCGCAAAATGGGAAAAACATGCTGTCACGAGACAAAAATCGCTATAAATTTGTTAATCAAATTTCCAGTTCAATGCCAAATAGCTTCTAAAACCAGACCTATATTATTTATTTATTTATTTATTTATTGTATTTTATTATTAAAATGTGTCTGAAAAATTTACTTTTTTTGAACAAGAAATTTTGCGAACCATCTTATATACATACAGACCGATTTTCTCCATTGATCATAATGTTATGGACTATTTTTCTGCGTTTCTCTAAACGAACTATAAATGCTATTTACCTTAAAGTGACACAATATGTTTTAGTTTAATAGATCTTCGTCATGTATGTCAAATTCAGTATGTTTGAAATCGTGTAATTGAAATCATCGAGTGCAATTTTATGCCCTACACTATAATGTAATTCTTTTTTTAGGTGCGTTCGTAATTATGTATATACGTAGCACCTATTGTTGTCGTTCAGTCCTTCCGTCTGTCCGTCCGTCTGTCTGTCTGTCTGTCCGTCCGTCCGCATATAACAACGCAAAAACTACACAACCGAATCGTTTGAAATTTAAAATATATTATTATTACATAATTTTGTCGAGTCATTTCAAATTTTAAGAAAATCGGATGCATAGATCAATTACAGAGACAATCAAAAGGATTCCGTTACATTACGGTTAATGGGGAAAAAAGTTTCAAATGCATTTTAATCGTTTGAAATTTTAAATACATAATTATTATATAATTTTATCAAGTTATTTCAAATTTTATCAAAATCGGATGCATAGTTCAAATACAAGGACAATCAAAAGTATTCCGTTACATTACGATTAATGGGGAAAAATGTTTCAAATGCATTTTAATGGTGTTACACTCATTCGAACGTAATAAAATTGATATGCATCTATAAAGTAGATATTATAATATACATTTTGCATAATCTGTGGTACAAACAATATTTGTTATTGATTTACAAGGCCACACAAAAGTATTCCATTGCATAATGGTACAGGGAGAACATTGTTTGGTGCGCATTTTAATTGTAATTATTTACAGTTTTATGAGATTGATATATGAGAGTGATATTTTTAAAACTTCGTTATCGTACGAACGCACCTCATTTGCTACGCTTCACGTGCAATTTCCAACTTGTTTAATTGTGTGTATACCTCTGTAAATGAGATATGCGTGCTTGGTAGTTCATACTCTATACGAAATATTCTATTGCTGGAATTTTCAAATTGTGGCACGCATACCAGTGCAGGTTCACGAGCCTCCTGCTACTGGTACTCGACATTTCGATATTGATGCGTAAAATGAAATATTGTACCTATTATGAAATCAAAAACTATTTGAATTTATCGTCCGAGTAATTTTCGAAATTTTTGCTTTTTAATCATTTCTTTCTTTTTTCTTTTTCTTCGTATTAGATATGTTTGTTACAAAAACTCTGTACACTCTTAAAACGAAAGAGCTGATTTGGCTTCTCATGAAAGAGCTGTAATTTTTTCAATCATAAAAGAGTTGTTTTTCAAACGATTAAATCTTCTTGATCTAAATTGGTTATTTAAATAGCTCAACTTCATTTAAATTGGTTAAAACTCGAGTTATTTCAACTCTTTTTTGAGAAGCTGCCTTTCAACATTGAGATGAGTGGATTTCAGCTCAACTTGAGCTATTTTGTGGCTGACTTTTTAAGAGAGTAGAATCCATTCAATATACTTAACATACAATGTTGTTTACAGAATTAAAAACATAATATAATTAATAGATTTACATGACAATAAAATTTGTAAATAAAAGTACAATTTTAAATTTAATGAAACATTGTAAAATTCTGATAAAATTACCTACATGTTTATGATTGAAATATATGAAGGTATAATCTCGCAGCATAGAAATAAGAGAAAAATTATGCAAATTTTTCAAAATGATAATTTGTAAACTTTCTTTTTTTCCTTTGCCAGAGTAAGAAAAGAATATAACCATGATTTATTGTGCGTATGTATAAGAAAACGTATAAAACAAACTACACTAAGCATCTTGTAGCAAACATTAGTGAACTTATCTAAAATAAATTTCAATTTAGTTTGGATAGTATAATATATTTCTTGCTTTCTAACAGAAAAAATACCTTTTCCATAATATTCTGCAGTACAAACAATTGTAGCATGACACCTTCCTCCACTATCACTCCAAATATTTTGTACATTATTTGCAACATTTAAAGTTTTTTAAATTAACTTTTGAAATAAAATTAATTTTAATTTTACTTATGTTTAATTATTATTTAAATTTTAACTAACTTAGTTGTTAACTATTCCCTATTTTAGTTATTACTTCTTCCTTTCAAATAGAAATGTTTGCTAATTTTAATGTTAATGAATCGCTGAATTCTGGGATTAAATATGGTAAAGTTTATGATTTAGCAATTGTATTAACAAAAAAAAAAAGAAGAAGAAGGGAGGGGGGAAATATTTTATGTTTTTTTTTTATGAAAAAATCGCTGAAAATGAGATTAAATTAAGAATTTTACAAAGCTATCTGATTGATGAAGGATGCTTTATTAGAAAAATAGAAAAAATCTCAATCATTGCTTTTTGAAAAAATAAAAATACATGTCAAATATTTACTTACAAATAAAAGTACATCATAAATGAGTAGACCTTTAATAGCAAGGTATTCATGATGCAAAATAAATCGAAAAATCACTAACATGATTTTCACATTCGTTCATAATCGCAAACCAAAAACCTTAAACAAACAAACCTCAAGCTGATGCTCATTGACTAAAAACAGAAAATATTAAATAATTTTTTTATTTTCAAAGACAGATTAAGCTGGAGCCATCACAAGCCCAAAGACTGGTACAAAAGAGTCGTTTTATCTTCATCTTCTAGTTCCTTCTTGTATATTTTTTAAGGAAGCGTTATTGCATTGTGCTCCTTCTCCAGTTAATTCAGACCAATACTTAAATAGTTACCAAAAGCAGAGTGGTACCGGAGCTGAGCTCCGAATCCCTGGTGCCATTAAAATACATGACAAACATTTTTTTTTTTTTAAACCATATAACAGAATTCTTTTGAGCACCCCTGAAATGCTGCATACTTCTTTACAATAGCAAATGTTTTCCAGTAAACCCAATAATATAAATAATATATATTCATTTAATATCAATCGAAATGCATGCGTGTTAAAGCGCGGACAGACAGACAAACTGAATTCTTAAACATTTTTCAACTATACTGGAAAGTATAAAAAAAGGGAAAAAATAGATGTAGAAAAGGGGATTTCTGAATTTGAATAAATGAACATATTTACATATTACAAATGTCTGGAAAATGGACTTAAAACAGCAGCTTTGAAGGCATTCTCAAAAAATCTTTGCTAGTATAGAAAAAAAGGTAAACGGAAAAAAGTGACCGGAAAAAAGTTATCGGAAAAAAAGTGACCTAAACTACAAAAGCGGAAAAAAGTGACCGGAAAAAAGTTATCTCAAAAAAAGTGACAAGGAACTGATTTTAGGGATTTATTATTGATTTTGGGGATTCATTGGTCATCCCCCTCTTTAAATTAAATAAATGGCTTTTTACGCAGAATTATCCGATTCGCTTCAAATTTTTTATGAAGGTTTATTCTGACAAAACGTATCTTTGATTAATTATGGGGTTAATTTGCTAATTAAAAAGAGGGAGTGGGCGATTATCCCCTCCTTAAACAAAATATTTTTTTGTTTCTTTGCACAATTGTTCCGATGTATTTCAACTTTTGGATCTAGGTTCTTTCTGATAAAGTGAATCCTTGAATAGTTTTAAGGGTTTAATGTCTAAATATAGAAAGGGGGGAACGGGGGATAACCCACAACTAATAAGGGGTTCGCCTTATCATAATGAACCTACATCCAAATTTTGAAGCAAATCGGATAATTCTGCGTAAAAAGCCATTTATTTTATTTAAGGGGGAAGGGTATCTTCCATCCCCCCCCCTTCTATATAGTTAGCCCTTAAACCCTTTAAGCTATTCAGGGATTCTCTTTATTTGAAAGATTATATATCCAAAATTTCAAATACATCGGATAAGTGTGCATAAAAAACGATTTATCTTATTTAATGGGCGGGAGATAATTGGCCGCCCCCCCCCTTTTTAATTAGCAAAATAATCCCATAACTAATCAGAGGTACTCTTTTTCAAAATGAACCTACATCCAAAATTTGAAGCAAATCGGATAATTCTGCGTAAAAAGCCATTTAATTTATTTAAGTGGTTATCCCCCTTTCCTCCCTTTATACTTAGCCACTAAACTCTTAAAACTATTCCAGGATTTACTTTATGCGAAATAACTTATATCTAAAGTATGAAATACATCGGATAACTGTGCATAAAAAACAATTTATCTAATTTAAGGGGGGGTAATAATCACCCGCCCCTTTCTTTTTAACTAGCAAAAGAACCCCATGCTTAATCAGGGATACATCTTATCATAATGAACCTATAATCCAAAATTTGAAGCAAATCCGATAATTCTGCGTAAAAAGCAATTTATTTAATTTAAGGGGGGGGGGTATATTCTATTCCCCTTCTATACTTAGCCTTTAAACCCTTAAAAGTATTCAGGGATTCACCTAATCAGAATGTACCTATATTTAAAATTCGAAATACATCGGGTAATTCTGCATGAAAAACGATTTATCTAATTTGAGACGAAATAATTGCCCGTCCCCCCTCCTTTATTAATAAGCAAAAGCACCCCATAATTAATCAGAGATACGTATTATTATAATTAACTTATGTCCAAAATTTCAAACTCCGAAGTCTCTTCAAGCATTATATACTATATATAAGCCTTTTCAGAAAGAATCTATATCCAAAATTTCACACACGTTGGATAATTCATAAAAACCCATTTATCTGATTTAGGGCGAATGGGGGAGGGGGGGGGAAGTAATTGTCCCTTCCCAAAACTAATCAGGCAAGCATCTTTTCAGTATGAACGTATATCCTAAAATTGAACCAAAACAGTTAATTCAGCATAAAAAACCCCTTTACCTAAATTATGAGCCACCCCCGATCCCCCTTTCATTACTTACTAATGAATAGTCAAAATCAATAATAAATCCCTAAAATCAATTCCTTGTCACTTTTTTCCGATAACTTTTTTCCTTGTCACTTTTTTCCGGTAACTTTTTTTCCGTGTCACGTTTTTCCGCTTTTGTAGTTTAGGTCACTTTTTCCGATAACTTTTTTCCGGTCACTTTTTTTCCTAGATTCAGAAAATAGTATTTGTAATATTCCTTGATATTTGAGTAAAATTGAAGATGTAACAAATTACATACAGCTTATTTTATAACGGTAAAAATGATCCATGATTCTGTATTTTTATAGAAAATATAATCAATAAAATCTTATTACGTTTTTTACCGCTATCTCATAGATTTATGCATTGAATACAATACTACCGGAAAGAAAAAAAAAAAAAAAAAAAAAAGATTATCTTTCTACTGACTCTTTTAAAGTTCTTATCTACATTGAGTGTATCTGTTGTATAAAGAATGTTTCGCTGCGAGGGGAAATATACCAAGTTACTTTCAGTTGTGCCGGAAGTATCAATTAGGGAGAGTCTTAATGGACTTGCACAATAGGTGGTGACTGTGAAAGACATTTCCTCTCTATGTTCGTAAATATCAAATCTGTGTTCAAACATGGCGAATTTCATGATTTGGTTTATCGGATTTTATTGGACTGCTCTTATCTCTTATCTGTTTTACATCCCCACTTTCCCCCACCTTATATGTAGATTCGGTACTAAGCCAAGCCTGGAAAATTTCGCCCCTATTTCACTCCGTTTAGCGCAAATTAGTGGGTGGAGTTTCGTTTCAGAAGTTCCACCGATTACTTGGAGAGGGAAAAGACGATAGCCTTTTTCTCCGGCGAGAAGGTATTGGGGAAAACATTACTGTTATCAAGTAATTGTTATTTGATAACGCACATTACAAACTAGTGGATTAAAGAGAAATTCTGAAAAATTTTAATATGAACTTTTTCAGGAGTACACAAGTATTTAAAATATAAATTTAAATAAATAATAAAAACATCTAAAATGGTACTATGCGTGTACGACTTTTGATTTTCTTCGAAATGGAATGTTTTTGATCATTTGAAATAATGACAATTTGCTACATGATAATAACATATGGTGAAATTGGCCTACATGAGAATTAATGTAAAAAAAAAAAACACTATTTAAAAGAAAGAAAATTGTAGAGAAATCTCATTTCTTTCTACAGTTAGAAAATACTTATATTATTAATAATAATAAGAAAGAAATGATGTCGCATCTAATGTGATTTAGACCAAAAATTGCGACATTTCGTCACCTGAGAATAATAAGGTTCTATCCGTGTTTTTGAAAAAAATAACTTATTGATATAGAAATGTTCTATTTGTATCTTTGAAGACATTTCTGGATTAAAATCTCATAATATGATTGTAAGGTTATATTGAAATTATATATAACATCATTTTGATGCAAAAATGCCTTCATAGTTACAAATAGAACCTATCTATATCCATAAGTCAATTAAAAACACTGATAGAATTTATTTATTCTATGGTGACGATTTATCTTTTGATCATTTGAAATTCTTACTTTGCAGTTTTTGCATAAATAATGCACATTTTTTTAATGTCGTTTTAATGCGTGTCTTTTACAAAATTCAATCATCAATTTTGAAGCTGATTAAACATTTTCTTTATGATTATTAATTTTTTGCATTTCTAAAATATTAATTTACTTTTATCATTGAAAATGCATGTTTTGTTTTAAGAATGATAAAAAACATATTCGAGAAAAATATTCACTTTTATGGCGAATAATTAGCATACATTCATATGAAAAGTACACACATACAAACACAATATTCTTTTCTAATTATTATTTCTCTCAGAAAATGGCATCATTTTTTTAATATTCATATGATTTCCTCTTTCATTAAAAAATAGAATAAAACTATTCCCATTATTTAAATTTATTAAGAAAGTATCACATATTAAAAATTCTGATCTCGTTAGTAATGTGGAAATAAATTTTATTTTTTTTTTAATTTTCAGAATTATTTTGACACATTTTTTTCTTGTAAAGAAAAAAAAAATCTTTCAAAGCAAAGTTTATTCTGTTTTGCCTACCCATTATCTCAAAGGAGTGCACGTATAGAAAATAAATAGCTGAACTCAGATTTTAATATATATTTCCTTAAATATGATGTATTAAAATTATTATTTAATTGGTTATTTATGCTGCATTAAGTTCTGCATAAAATTATGTTTTCAAGACTTCATTTTAAAAGGCTTTTATGTAAAAAAAAACGCGTGGTTTAATTTCCTTCCGGATATTCTAGAAAACTTTATATATATATATATATATATATATATATATATACACATGTACACTTAAAAGATGATTTTTAATCACACGATATCGTAAGATCAAAACATTTTGATTTTTATATTATTAAATCCCAATTATTAAACACATTTTTTAATGGAAAATTACAAAGAACATAACTATTTTCATTTTTTAAAAATACAAATTTATTGTATTTTTTTTCTCATATAACTATTTAAATTGTTTAAAATATTTTATTGTGTTGATAAAATAAACCATATTTAGTATTAAATAGGTTTATTAAGAGATAGAAAATTCTAAGAGAATAAAAGTAAAAAATAAAATACAAGACCTTATATTGGCATGAAGAATATTTATACAGATCTAGAGTAAAATATCGCAATTCGCATGCTTTGATTATGTAATTATATCCTGGGATATAACATTTTTTTAGTTTGGGATGCTACGCCTTCCAAAGGAAATTTTATTTAAGTTCATTTATCTCTGAATAAGTTTTTCTTGATTTGCTAACTTTGAAAGTATGTATTTAAAAATCCTTATAAGTATGTGTATGACATTCTCGACAAGGATTCTGTGTTATATTTCTAATAAACTGTCTTCAAGATTTTTGTTTTTGTGGAGAATTGTGAAAATGTTAACGCAAATATTATTCATGAAAAAACTGTATTAAATGAGATGATAAGGAAATAAATATAGCAGTTATTTAAAATAGAAAAAAATATTTAATTCTTTTGATATTTAATCAACTGAAAAACAAGAATGGAAAATCTAGAAATTAAATGATATTTTAAAACTAGTTTATTATTTGTTTATTATTATTTATTATTATTTTATATGCAATTTGAAGACGAACATTCAATAAAAATACCTATTAAAATGCTTTTCTTTTAAAAGTAAAAGAGGGGGAGGACTAACATTTGAAATAATAATAGAAATATATAAAATAGAATATGTTACATCACATGGGTGCTTTCTTTTCTGCATTCCAACGAAAGCGTATATTTCTGATATGCATTTTAAAAGAAATATGTGATAGAATTGTGTTTTATTATCCCTTCAATTATGGCATGCTGACGAAACTCAAATATTATACAAATATTATAATAGTTTGAAATTTGTTATATTTTGAAAGAAAATTAGTAGATTATACCTAAATAATTATTTACGAATTTAGGATGAAAAATACTACAGAGCATTGAAAATAATGCTGAAAGCACCTTGAAATCACGCAAGAGCAGCGCAAATGTTTTTTTTCTTTCTAACAACAAAAGTACTTTCACAAGGGTAGAAGCGCGCCAGGGTGTCCGCAAAATGGTCTTTATGTTACCGCTAGTGTGTACTTCAAAGGAATCTTTGATAAAGCGGAGAAAATGTAAACAAAAAAATTCCCCCAAGCGCTTTCCCATGCACCCTTTGAGAGAATAGACAGGGAGGATTTTAGGAAATTAGATTCTTTTAGTTGTGTTTATCTCTATCAGCATTGCGAAAAGAGCTGCATGTAGGAGCTGGGAGTTATCGATACACTATTTCCAAAGGAAAAAAAAAGCTAGAAAAGACAAGAAAATGAAAAAAGTAAAAAATTGTTTTAACTAAATTCGTAGAATTCGTCCTCGAAATTTTTATTAAGACTGTTCTCACATCTAAACTTGATACTTTTTGAAGCATTCATTAAATAATTTTTATTTTTAAATAGAGGAATTTTACAGATTTTCTTATTTATAAAATAATTTTACAAGCGCTTTCCTTTTCATTTATATAGACAAGATTAGTAAAATTGTTTGCAAGGAATGTTATTAAATTATATTTACCGTAATTTCGGGTGTATAAGCCGCGGACCAAACAATTCTTTTTGGACCCAGAAATCTTATTTAGTGATTGAAGACATATATTTACGGCGATCTAACTAGTTATGTTTGTTTCTTAAAAAATTCTGGGTCGAAAAAGAATTGTTTGATCTGCGGCTTATACACCCGAAATTACGGTATTTATCTCCCTAACAAACCTTTCTTGAACTTTATAAAATTGTAGTAGTAATATTATCGCGTCTTAGTTAAACTTTAATTCTTATTAATGCTTCGTTTTATACTAGAAAAAAAAATGTTTGCTCTGTTTTTAGCTTTATATTAGCTTTGTTATTAAATCACTTCTGACCAATATTTTATGTTAGTTCCATTAGTGACATTTAATAGTGACGAAATTTTTATGCAATGCAAAATATTGTTGATTTTACCAAGCAGATGGAAATACAGTTAACATACTTTCATCAATGAAAAATTAAATAATCAACTCTCTCTCTGTCTCTCTCACACACACACGCACACTTTATTTATTTATTTATTTATTTATTTATTTATTTATTGATAACGTACATTTCATTCTAAAAATAAAAAATTATCTTTATAAACTCTAAATCTGCTTCAGAAAATTCTATTCAATAAAACCACTATCTTTATTAATTATATTTATTTTGTTAATCACCCCCCCCCCCCAGAAAAAAGAAAAAAAACTTGAGAAATGGATATTTTATTAGGAGTTAATGATTTATTTATTGGAATTTAACATTTAAATGAGGTTTTTTTATGTATAATGTATTACATTTTAGAATAATATCTTGTTTTTCGCAAAGTGGTTGAAATGGAAAAAAAACCGGCATTGACTTATACGCACACACATATATATATAATATAAATTATAGAAAAGTAAATAAAAAAAAAACAGTAAACCATAATGTATAATTTGTTGACAAATATCTTTATACATATTATGCATAATTTTCGTTACATGCTGTGATACTTTGAATTTCAAACAAAAAAGTTTTTTCAAATAAAAAATCAGTTAACACGCATAGAAAATATCATTAAATAAAACTTTTTCATTAATACATTGATTACTATGCATAAAAAAACATGCATTAACTACATTAATATGTACATATTTTTTAATCTTTTAAGTACATGAATTACACTCATTTTAAAAAGCTCAACTAATTAACAAATCAGTGAAAATTGAATATTTTATAATGCTTTACTAGAATCAGCTAATTTTTTTTTTCCCTCAAAAAACAAAAAATCCCTGTAAAGCAGGGAACCTTTGCAATGAAGAATCACTTTTTCCTTGGAAATGGAGGGGAGGAACCAAATTTCAAGTAAACAAACGGGGAATTGATTGACTGCTTTAACACCGTCCTCCTAAAAGGGGGTGGAAGTTGTTTGGACATTCGGCCGCCGGCCTTGGTCGCCTGAATGAAAAGCCGTCTGGGCCGCTTTGGTCTTCAGACGGTTAATATTATAAAAAATGGTTGTATACATATAGTTGCATATATTAAGGGTGTATTCCGATCCAAACTGCTTTTTTCAGATTTATTTTTAGATTCATTTTTGCTCTCACATACACCAAACTTTCGAATTCTCTTATTTAGAAACTATACAAGGTGCCGTGATTTTCAATTCCTTAATAAATGCAGAAAATGTTTCAAAAAAGTCTGTCAAAAACGGCGTTTTGGACCAAATTTTCCGAAGCGGGAGGCCTGCGAACGAAAAAAAGGGTCACGCTGAGAAAATTATTGCTTATAAATCAAATTCTAATTAATTCAGCGAAAATTTACATCACACGGCACCTTGTAAGTCACTTCAAAATTCCCCTGAGCAAGTTTCATGTTTCTACTTTTAAAAATATATCCAAAATTGTATCTGAAAATTTCGAGCTATTGAAGGTGAAAAATCATTTTTTCGAATACACCCTTAATATACAATATAGTTGTATACATTTTTTTCTGTTAATGTTTAAGGATTTTAAGTTATTCTTTAAAAATTTGCTTGCCACTTTTTGCAAACCTTTTAAATAAATGTAACATTTTCTGAATGTAAAATAAATGTACACAATTTATGCTACAACCATCACATAATTAATTATTCATATTTTAATTTATTGTTTTCCATAAATGTCTTAAAAATAGTTAGATCACAAGCAGTTTATTCAACAGGAAATTAATATAAAATAACAGACAAAGAAAAAACTTTCCTTCTCTTAGAACACTTTGTTTTTAAAAACACATTTTGCATCTGCTTGGAAAAAAAGTCGTCTGCGGCTGGCTAACCGTAGAATATAAATAAACAGAGTGTATGTAGTAAGCTTTCGAACGAAAGCAGGAAAGATTACTCGACAACTTAGATCTGTATTGACACGGCTTTAGTAATTTAAACAATGGATTTCTCAGTAGCGCTTCCAAGATCATACTTCATGCAAAATATGTAAGTCCGAGATAAATACACTGGCTTAGGCGTGGTGTATATGCTTCCAGCCTTAGCTATTGTGCTTATGTATTGGACTTATGAATTCTTCAAAAAAATCGAACTATAAAGAATGTCGGTGAAAAGCAGGTATGAAAAAAATATTCTTGCTATTTGTTTTTCTTTAAATTATAAAGATTTTAATTAACTTCTTATAAACATGTTTTAAAATTTTAATATTTCATTAACTTCATTTAGTTTAATAAATTTATTGTTCATTTTGTTGAAATACATAATTTGCCTAGTGACAATTTTAATCAGATGATTAGAAACAGTGATTTCAACAGCATTTCAATCAGACTTCTTCCCTTTTTAAAAATAACTATGGTTAAGATCATGATTTCATAAATTTTAAAAGTATATGGGAAAATATACAATCAATGGTTATGTAATCAGTAAACATTTAAATATACATAAATTTTTGAATAAAAAAGCCTTTTTAGAGAATGTTTTCAAACATAATTTTTAAAATTTTGTGTTTAAGTAATATTCTGAAATAATTTGCATTACATATTTTTATTTTTAAAAAAATTGCATCCGCTCAGAAGATGATTATAAGAAATAAAGCACAATGGATAAGTGTTTTTACAAGAAAACATGAAAATGTAATATTAAGGGGGTGGGGGGGATCGATTTCGATGATTATTCAATTTATTATTCAACTTGAGAAACATTAAAAATCTATAAAGAAATATTCATAATGCGTGAAACTTTTCAATTGTTAAATTTTATAATTTGAAAATTTTCAAAGTAAATTAGAAGTTTGGATACATTGGCAAATGAAAATAGAGAAGTTACACAATCAATAACGATTTAAACATGATTTTACTAAAAAAAAATTTAAATATTAAAAGAATATCGCATATACTTCAACGATATGAAGCTAAAATGTAATAATTGTATTTCATTATTTACTTTTTATTCTGGATAGCTTTACTATTTTAGGTACTTTTTATTTAGCTGGGCGCCAGTGTTATATATAC
The DNA here is from genome assembly GCA_964019185.1 of Maratus speculifer. NCBI lineage: Eukaryota > Metazoa > Arthropoda > Arachnida > Araneae > Salticidae > Maratus > Maratus speculifer. Next base: position 213,996,326 of record OZ025293.1, on the reverse strand, counting down.
ACATACATATACGTACATACATGTAAATACATATGTAACTATGATTACATATATAAGCATTATTACATATATAAGCACGTATTTATATGTGTGCATGTATATATAGATACAATATGTATATAGATAGGTATATGCAAGTGTATATATAATTTTGGCGTCCGATTAACCGAAAAGTACCCTATTTTATATCTTGAATGATATTATACAGATAAGTTTCAAAATATATACCATAAGCTCTATTGTAAAACGGTATGATTAAAATGGATTTCTTTTTTATAATTATCATCTAATCCTATAAATAAAGTATTAGTGATAATAATAATGAACTAATATGTTGTTCTATTTTATACCTATGATCTAAGTTCTTTTACGTATTCATTTACTTTAGAAAATTAGTTAATCATTTGATATTGTATTAACTATTCTTTTCTTATTGGGTCACATAAAAACATTATCTGCTTTTTTAATAAACTTATACAAATAAACAGGGCCGTGCTTAGAACTTTGGCGGCCCTGGGCGAAATATATTTTGGCAACCTTTTTTTCTGAAATTTTTTAAATGGATATAAAATGTTATAAACTGTACAAAATATATCACAGTATGAACTTTTTAACACAAAAAATTTTAAAAAAGAGATCATAAAAAATATTACCAAAAAAATCAAATTTCTCTTACACATCAGAATTTATAATAATCATTTTACATTACCATTTTTTGGCTTTTCATGATAAATTTCCGTTTGTTAAAATTTATAGGTTTTAGCATCATAAATCGCACGTAATTTATACCTATATTATAAAGAGGTAAAGTTTGTTTAAAAATAGGGGCTGGAACTACCAAACCGATTTGAAAAGTAATGACACCGAAATTATGGTGTTCTTCCCTGTTCAAACATAGACTCTATCTATGAAACGCGAAAATCATCTATGACGCGAAAATCATCTATGACGCGAAAATCGTCCTAAAAACGTTCTAAATGGCGATTTGTAAATAATCTTAATAAGTATCAAACCGATTCCGAAAGTAAATTGGTGGTGATAGAAATTATTAAAACGTAACAAACATCAGCTATATTTTATGTTAGCGATGCTATCAACAGAGGGTTGCAGTAGAAGAAAATTCGAAATACCTTTTATTCTAAATTGTAAAAAAGGTCAAATAAATAAAATGTAATAATTTAATTAAAAAACTATAAACCGGAAGTTATACCCGGTTTGGTTTATCTCGGGCTCAGTAGAATGAAAAAGATTAAAGACTGGATGCTTGAAATTTGTGCTAATTTTACCAATTTCTAAAGGAATAGTAAAAATGTTTTATACAGAGAAGAATTTCTCAGAAAATTTCTTTTAATTATAGTAACGATCAACAGTGCCTAGATATGTATTAACATTGAACCAGGATTACTGACAGTATCTATATTATAAAGGCCAAACGTATCTGTGCGTAACGCATACGTCATTTTGCGCATGGCAACACTTTCAAATTTTAAATGAACTTTCGGTATTGCAATTTCTGCTACTAACAAATTTTAAACTTCTAAATGCCGCACATTTTCAATTTTTACACCATCGTGTAGGGAAAAATGTACTTTTAAATGAAATTTGTTTGAAAGCTGTACCTTAATTTGTTTTTGAAATATTAATTTTTTTTATAGCTTTTAATACTGCTTTTCTAATAGTGGCAACAGGAGTACTCCATTTCTGTTAAAAGCAAAGGGAAAAAAATCCTTGCTGTATCTTTATGTTGCCATTTTTCTCATTAAAAGGGAAAAAAATTAATTTAAATATCTTCCGTTTTAAAACCCGGTGAATTTTGATTTAATTTACAAAATTTGATTTACACATAAAAGAATATCAGCAGTTTAATATCTGTTTCAGCTAATAGTATTGAGACTTCAAGTTTTGAATCAAAATGATCTAATTAAAATGCCAATTTTTTTTGAAAAGGAGAATGCAGATGCGAAGCATTTGGAAATTTTGATATGGTGAAAATGATGCCGGGTTTAGATTTCACGGGGAAAAAAAATCTATGATCGAGTCAAAGTTGAATAAATTTTGCTTTTTTTTTATTTTGGAATACTATAGCATAAGAACTTTAATTGATAACTTTATCATAATAACATATCTTTATTATTTTTTACTGCTTACATATACGATTAAAGTTTAATTTTAACAATTTCTACAACTGCGTTTTATAGAAATAGTATTTTGTTAATTTGACGATAAATATCGTTTGTTTTAAAGTTAGACGTAACAATATAAAATGCATTTTTTACTATAACTAATTTTGTAGGTTTATTATATGTTAATGAAACAACTCCTTAAACATTTTCTTTCGTCAAAATTTGACGGGTTCTACCTCGTTATCATAATAGCTAAAAATATATGAATTGATATGTACTTCTTTGAATTCTAACATTTTTATTTTGCTCATTTTTATTTTTTGAAATTGTTTACTAATTTAGTGAATTAAAAGTAGCTCATTTACTGCACCTGTAAAAAGTTATATCAGAGAACTGTGTCGTCACTTGTCACAAATTAAATCGATGTTCTCAACAAAATCTCTCAGACAATCCCTATGAGGGATGTCCTAGTCAAAAATATATTTACAAGTTGACATTAAAATAGATTGAGAACATTGAACCAAATAATACGGACGAAACGCATTTAATGACGAACATTACGACATATTTAAAACATTATATTTAAAATGATTTCGAAAAATTTACTTTTTTAATACTTTACAACAAAGTTGAAAAGTGTTTATGATTTCGGTTTACCTGTCCGTCTGTCCGCGCTCTAACTCCAGTAAATATACTTGGATTTTTCTGAAATTTTTGGACTTTACTGACATTTACCTTATTTGAAGTGAAGCATGATAGGTTTAGCATGATTAGTTTATTTACAGGGACAGTCAAAAGTTTACTGTTATGTTATGGCCTATGGGGGAAGATCGTTTCAAATGAATTTTAAAGGTGTTACACCCTGTCAAATATATTACAATTTATATGCATTTGCGATGTCCACTAAAATATGCATTCTGTAAAATATGCGGTGAAAAAAATAGCTATTATTCATTTACAGGGCACACAAAAGAATTCCATTACATAATGATAAAAAAGGGAATCGTGTGCGGCATATTTTGATTATATTAAATTATTTCACACATAATAAAATTGATATACATCACTGAAACTTAATATAAGTTATACGATATAATCATGTATAATACGAAATGCACAGCATTTCCAGGGACACACAAAATATTTCGAATAGTATATTCTTTCCAAAAGTACTGTATATGTATTAGATGATGGCTGATGGATGGATGACATGCATTTTAATCATGATATGCGCTTTTAAGTTTCGCTAAATCTATGCATATTACATGGAGTATATAAATACTATAGTTGATATACAGGGCTATATAAAAGCAATCGCAAACGTTACTAAATATGAGCGTAAATTACTTAAAGGTGGTTTTTAAATAAATTAAGCATTTTTACGCTGTTTATTAAGGGGTATCGACAAACCAAAAATTTGTTCTTTAAAGCTGAAATCCTCTTATATTCGATAATGTCATTCGTTTTAAAAAACAAAAATTTTAACCCTTTCTAATGTACCAAAAATCACAGAGATCATCTTTTCTACACTAAAAGAAACTAAGCACCCGTGTTTTAATACAATCTTTTTAGAGCATCCCTATAGACCAGATTTAATCATTTACAAAAATTTTGAAACCTGACAGTAGAAAATTTTTTTACAAAATAAAATTAGCGAAAATTTCGATGAAATCTGTAAAAATTTGAATATTTCGCCGTGGCTTCGCCCTTCTACAGCGCAGTTTTACAGTTTTCAAGAAAGCAAAAGTATACTCTTACAGATGAAATCCTTTAATCTATGGTGCAACTAGTTGTAAAATGTATAAATTTTACGATAAAATCCTTTTAAAATACACTGGCGAACCTAAGTAACTTCGTGCCTAACGGAAACGATATTTCCTGCACTAAAAGTAACTAAACGTCCGCAGTTTAACAACGTTCGGACGGTTATATATATATATATATATATATATATATATATATATATATATATTTTTTTTTTTTTACAAAATGAAATATGGAATACTTCGACAAAATCGGTAAAAATCTGAGTGCTTTCTTGCGGTTTCACTCAGTTTTGGTACGCAATGACTCTAACAATTAAATTAAGCAGAAAATAAAATACAAAATAGCAGACACTTTCAATTCAATATTTTTTCACTTAAAAATATAAATTTAACCGAATGGAGTCTTAAGATGTACATTTCTACAAATTTAAGGTCAGTTTAAAGGTCATTCATAACGGACTCGGATTGCGCCGGGCAGGTCAACTAGATTCTTCATAAAAACTGCTGAAATGTAAAAAAAACATCAATTTTTTGCGGCCCCAAATTTTGGCGGCCCTGGGCAAATGTCCGGCTCGCCCCCCCTTAAGCACGGCCCTGCAAATATTGCACATTATAGGCGAAATAGAGTAGATGCGGTGCTATGTTAAATAAACAATTAACGATCGTTGTTTATTTTTATCATACATTAAGAGTTTTTTGGTTTAAATGTATAATTTCACAAATAAAAATGTAATTTCGGCAATCTATTATTAAAGTTATTTTTTTAATAATAATAAAAATGTTTTTAACATTTGTTTTTTTTATTTTTTTTTATTTTTTTTATTTTTTATTTTTTTTTTTTTACTGCTTGTAAACTTTTATGTAAAATGAATTAATCTTTTATATCACCACATTATATATCTGCAATATCCCAAAAAGTGAAAGTTACTCATACAATGAGAATCAATGTTACTTTTATTGTCAGCTTAAAAAATATATATGATTATATTTATTGTTGCTATCTTCAAACATAGCAGTTGTCAGCCTAAATGTTTTTAGAATTGTCAACATACAGCGATACTGAGATTAATTTCCATATCAAAGTTTTATTTCTTATTTGATTAGTTTTTCATAGTTATTGTAAAATGAACTTTGCAGATTTTGTAATATGATGGGAAATAGCTAAAAGGGAGATTTTTTACAAAGGTAAGTTCGTATGCTTTACAATTTTGTATTTGAAAAATGATGAAGTTGATGTGAAGTATACAAATTTTTGTTTACTTTAAAAATGAAAAAATATCAATATTTTTATTTATTTATTTATTTTATGCATTTCTAAAATGATTCCTTTTAACACTCTAATAAATATTTGCAATTTCAACATCAAATAGCACTTGAAATAATTATGTTTCAGCTTGTTTATCACAGTAATTGATATAAAAATACACGTTTTACCGTTTACACATTTTTACAAGCCCTAGTTTTCTTAACACTATTTCTACCAACATAAAATCCCACTTTTTAACAAATTTCGATTCTTTTTTTTTTTTTTTTTTTTTTTTTTTTTTTGTATGTGTATGTATGTGTGTGTGATTTTTAGATTGAAATAATTAAAAAGTATTTTTCATACATTGAAGACTTTTTTAAGCGTATTTCATTCAAAAACAACAAAAATAAAAATTTTAAAAAGTATCATTTGGTATCCGTAAAAATATTGTTAATATGCGAGTAGATCGAAAAGTCAAGAGATTACTTCATACCATAAAAGAAAATAGGTACAATTGCTACTTTTTTTTAAATTTTTATTTTTTTTTTCATATAGTATTTAAACTCATTGTACATTTTATAATCGAAGTAGTTTGAACTTGTTTAGGTATTTATGTTGCAGCGATCTCTTGAAGATGGATTGCCAAATTATAGAGCATATATGACTTTATAATAATATATATTATAATTAACGTTTCATAACATATATGGCTCGTTTGTAGTCATCATACGTGAAGCATACCTACATGACTTGTGTATAAGATGTATACGATGACATCGATGCATAAATATATAGGACATAAGACGTAAATATTACTTATATAAGAATGTTTATGGGAAATAAATGTTTGGAATGTATATATGAGAATGTGAGTTTCAAAATTAAAAAAAATCGAATTATTACAATCAATCTGTAATATTAATGAGCCTACATCGAAAAAGCATTATAATCTGCATAAAAAATATTTTTATCGTGTATTTCTATTATTATAAAACCACGCTTTATAATGAAAACTATTGAACGCAGTCAGGTTTTTCGCGATTTCCTGATTTATATATATTTATACTTTTTTTTTTTTTTTTTTTTGATAAGGCCAGCTTTGAAACTCACGTTCTCATATATAAGATATGATCAAAGGTGACCGGCCAACTGCGATTTTAAACATTTTGCTAAGTATCTAGAAAAATACACAATGAATTATCCTGAAACTCTAAGTGCATAAATATAATAGTACAGGTCACACATTTCCGTGAAGATTTTTTTTCATCAAATTCCATAGGGGACTGCCAACAAATTGAAAAAGAAAGAATATTCTTTAGATTACCCTATCAAAACTAATGTTGCAAAGGCCATCAAACTATAGATTATGATTAAGTGGATTATTGTAATAAACTGTCTTCATTTTTATGTGGATAACATGTATACTCGTAGAGAAATTAAGATTTTAATAGAAATAGTCTCAAATTTTGACAAGTTTTTTTACTTAGTATAATTTGCAGAGTTCTGGATATAGAATAATGTACTTTTATGAAAATATGACAAAAAACATTATACATTATAGCGTTCACGCATGCGCAGTGAAAAAATATTCAGTAAACCTATTTATTTTTCAAACAATTTTTATTATTAATTCTGATTAAAAAGTATTGTGTACAATGTTTTTGTCATACTTTCGTAAAAGTACATTATTTTATATTCAGAACTCTGCAAATTATAAGTAAAAAGCTTGTCAAAATTTGAGACTATTTCTATTAAAATCTTAATTTCTCTACGAGTACACATGTTATCCACCTAAAAAATGAAGACAGTTTATTACAATAATCCACTTAATCATAATCTACAATTTGAGCGTTTTGCTACATTAGTTTTGGTAGGGTTATCCAAAAGCTATACGTTCTCTTTCAATTTGTTGACGGGTCCCCTATGGAGGATCGGGAAAAAATGTTCATGATAATATATGGCCTGTGCTATTATGTTTACACACACCTGGAGTTGTAAGGAAATTCCTCATGTGTTTTTCTAGATATTTAACAAAATATTTAAAAATGCAAGTGGGTGGTCACCGTGCATATATATATTTCAGGATGGTTTTGGCGACATCGTAACTGCAACTTTGGTGTAAACCCCATTTTCTCTGTCCATCATATCTGTATCAACTACGTCTACTGCATTATAACGCCATATATTATTTATAGTATACAATTAAAATGCATAAAATATAAGTACTTAATATCGGTTTTCTTTTTTATATTTAAGATTTTTTTATAGTTGTTATGTAATTAAATAATCACTCATGATTTAGCGTTCAAAATCTATATTAAAATGCTAAATTAATTTCATTCAGTCAATAGTAATCTATAATATTTCAATTCAGTCAATCAATAACCCTTATAATTTAAAGATTACAAAAAGTACTATGTATAATGCAAGAGAATATTTTTTTATATATAGATTTCATGTTGATTATGATTTTAACATTTAAGCAGAAATATTTCTTTAGTAATTTTAACAAATATTGCTGTTAAATGTCACGCAGTTTGATAAAAGAATAATTTTATATTAATTTTAATACACTATTTTAATTAGTAAATAAATCACCTGTAATTTTTCTAACAGATTAAAAAGTATTTTGGCCTAGGTTTGAAGCGGGATTTTTTATGAGAGCTGCCAATGCTCTACCAAATGAGCTATCGGGGATGAATCTGGCGGACACAATTCAGCCAAAGAACTAGAATTATATACTAAATAAAGCTAACTAATGCCAGACTGGCAGCTTATGCTAAAAGTTCCTGGTTCGAATTCTGCCCTGGATGCTTTTTTCACCCATTTAGTAAAATTATATTAAAGGATAATTCTGCTTGAACATTCTTGGTTAAAAATGACTAGCTATTTGTGGAGCTTTAAATGTGTGATGATAACTTTGGAAGTTAAAGTGAGCAAAAGCTTTCAAAGAGAGTGCAAAAATACAATTAGCGCAGCCCATGCGAAAAAAGTTTGTAATAATTTATTTAAAAAAACATTTAAAAAAAGTACGGTTTTATTTTTATCCTGTACACCGCAACAAGGGAAAAAAAATCCCCATTTTGTCCGCCATAAATACAAAATAAAATTATGCCATTTTCAGAATATGGATAAATATGAATTTCAGAAAAGCGAAAATTCTAAATAAATTGAAAACAGCGCAAGCTGTTACACTTGTAAGACTGTGTGAAAGAACTTTAACTTTTAACTTAATTTAAAAGACAGTCTTCACACTGTCTATATACAAATTATACATTCCTGTTCATAAAATATGAATGCATCATTTTCCGACTTCAAACCAAATCTAACAGAAAGATAACATATTACAATTTGAGACTATCCTGATTTTTTGTAAATTAAGCATATTGGGATTTGTGGCCTTGTTAGCAAGTCAGTTAAAAAAAAATAAGTGCCAAGTATAAATGAGTTTGTTCTTTATGCAATTTTGTTCCGTGATCATAAAAACTTTTTTTTTTTTTTACAATTTACATATCAAAGTATAAGGTAAATCTCTGTATACAAAAATCTGTGTATTTTAAATATTACACAAAAGTGTGTGTTTTGCATGTTACGCATACACATGTGTAAGAACAGAATATTAACACATAAATCTGCGTATTCTGCATATAACACAAAAATATGCGTATTTTGCATATTACGCAAGATTATGTGTATGTTCCTATTACACAAAATATGTGTAAAAACATAATTTTACACACATACATGTGTAAAAACATTGCACAGAAATATGTGTATTTCAGTGCAACTTACACATTAAAGTGTGTATTTCAAGAGTTATCAGATAACTTTTACACATTTGGACTTATCATCAAATTACACATTAAAATGTGTATTTTGAGATTTACACATTAGGCGTGTATTTTGGCAATTTACACACAAATTTACACACACAGACATGTCGTTTTTGTATCATCGATTTACACATTTTTGTGTGTATATTTACACATTTATTTTTTAGAGTGCATGTAATTTGCTAAGAAAATCGCATGCTAAAATGTATCATAAAATTTATAAAAATTTCATATGGTTAGTACTGGTTTCAATGCGATAGTTAAAAATCGTTATAACTCCAAACATTATTTATCTGATTTCAATTTCTTTCTATTTAACTAAAAATGAAAATCTGATTTTAGTTTTGTTTCGAGGTTTTTGTTTTTCAATATTTATTTTAGAACTATTAAAAATATTTATTTAAAAAATAATAACTTTTAAAAAGTCACATTTTCAAAAGTAAATAATTTTTCATTTTTTAACAAAAGTAAGGTAAAATAATTAAAAATGACATGTTTCAAATTTGTACTTTTTTCTTTAACAAATCTTAACTTTTAATAATTTAAAGACAAGAAATAGTCGGGAAAAAATTCATTATACAGAAAAACGAAATGTACTGTTTTACTGCCCATTAGTTATTTAAAAGAATGCTTTTCTAAGATGCAGATTAAGTCCTTTTTAAAAATTTAGCTCTCACAACTTCAATCTTTTTATTGTCCTGCAGAGGCTGTTAAAAAATCTGTATTCTGGGCTCAGGTCAGAGCAGGGCGAGACGTTACTTTTTTCTGAAGACTCGCCCGCCTATCCGGGTCTAATGTATTTTTCATACCGGAGGGGACTGCTTCCTTTTTCCCAGACTTGCACTAAACGAAATTTTTAATCCCGGGCTCGAACAATCCGTATTAAAATCACAGACCTAATACGTACATAATATAAGTAAAATTTGGTTTAATCAATATTTTTACGGAAACCACATAAATTTTAAAACCGCTTTTATTCTACAAAACAACAACAACAAAAAAAAATTTTTTTTTAGAATAGTATATTTAAATGCTAAAAAATTAAACAAAATCAAGCCATAGAAAAAAAATCTGCCTATGGCGGAATTCTGTCTTAAACAGAAAATGTGTTGATCCATGCAAAATAAATACAATAATACCTGAGAAAAAAATAAACTCCATTTAACCTTCATAGGAAGGGCATTTGTCTATTACGTATTTTTTCTTTCCTATGTGATTCCGTCTTAAAAGGTTTTATTGTATAACATTTTTCAAAGTCTTCAACGCACGGGATATGGATTAGCGATAATAAAATATAAGTGAAACATTTACATATAAACATAGATTATTGATAAAATAAATATATCACAGCCTTTGGCGCCTTTTTAATAATAAAAAGTATAAATATAAAAAACGAAATTCTATATTAAGTATTTTTGGTCAGAATTCCTCCATGCAAAACAATTTTTAACTATACTGAAGTAAAAAACTATGTAGAAATTCGCGGCTGAGCCGGCTACGAATTATGCTTTTTTTCCAGGCTGAACTTTTTTCCCTATGGGTCGATTTAGGACCGGACCTAAATATTCCGATTTATTCAGACTTCTAGTGCTAACGATCAACATGTTTTAGAAACAAGTTTCAATTTTAAGTCAATACGCTGCTTTATTATGGCCAAATAAGAGGCACGGTCTGAAACCGACATATAATAATGTTACAATTTGTGGAGGATCCTTTATTTGCTTTGAAAATGGATGAAAAACGCTTCGTTTACAGGCAAGGTAAAGTGGTATAAGTCACGAATTTTTGAGAATTTTAGATTTTGATATTTCTGTCAGGTTTTCAGATAGGGAGATGAAAATTTTTTTGTTCAATTTAGGAATGGATAAGGAATAATTTCCTAATTAGGAATTTTGCTCTACGGGGGCCGTATAAAAATTTAATTTTCGCATTTTTTCAACTAGACCCCCCATGGAGTTGCAACTTATATTATCAGAAATTCCACCTTCTTTTATGAGTTTTTGCAATTGGAAGTATGGGTCTAGAAGCAATATTTAAGGAGATAGCCTATTGTTTCGATATTTATGACTCACCCTGTATATATATATATATATATATATATATATATATATATATATATGTATATGTATGTAGATGTATGTATACATCTATATATATATATATATATATATATGTATGCATGTATATATATATATATATATTCTTTCTAAAAGACAGAAAAAATATATCTTTTGTTACTGAGACATCTTGTTTGTTTTCTCTCCAGCTAAGAACAATTTCAAGTAAACTTAAATTGTGGACTAAACGTTACATGAATCGCGAGTTAAGTTTGATTAGAACCACATGAAAAGATAATGTTATATTTTAAGAATTTGTATTAAATTTGACTAATATAATATGTTATTGCTAACCCGTATTTGCAAATTTTAGTTATTTTATCTGAAATGGACAAAATTTTCTAATATGGCTCGCAGTTTCAAACTCTTAATTTCAATTCCATTTAGCGAAAAATTAAGCGATAACTTCGAATATTAGATTTTATTGGTTTGTATTTAAAAGTCCCATATAAACATAAAAAACCCCCAGAGAATTTTAGCTTACTAATTAAATTTCCATACATAAAAAATGAACACAGCAAAATAAACATTCTCCAGTCAAGCGTTGCTTTACTTTAAAATACACAATAACTTTTTTTCTCTTTTAAATTGTAAACACTACAAGTTTAACTGCAATCATTTTTTGGGAATAAAATCAGTAAAGACGCGAATTTCTGTGAAAAAGAAGTTACTTCAAGCTATATTTGAAGATTTATTAGCGTAAATGTAAAGAAAGGAACAATAAACCGTGAAACACATAGTAAATGAAATAATAACTTAAGTAAATGTATATTTTACTATTTTTTTTTCTCTTTATATCAAATATTTACACTTTCCCGAGAAACAAATCTCACACAAATAATTTATTAAGGATTTTTCTTTTCTTATGGGAATCAACACTCTTATTTCCCAAGAGCTATTTAAGTTATTCAATAGGTACTTTTTTCAGAGAAGTATGTAACATATAACAGTTTACTCCGGCAAAATAATCAATGTCTAATGGTTCTTCTTAAAAGTTAATATTGAAAAACATGAAAGGTTGATATAAAAAAATAAATCTAGCATAATAAAAATAGCTGAATAATTTAAGAAAATTCCCATAGTAGTTTATTCTTATTCAGATTAATATGCCCGTTTTTAATCTAAAAATAATTTTGCATATAATTATATATAAAGTATTCCAAAAAGTTTGAAAATTTATTTATTTTTTCAACGGTTGTAGAAAGTAGCCATTGTAAATTTCAAAAAATTTAAAAATAGCATAATGCCCGGGAGAAATGCTTTGGGTTATGTAGTTTTTACTTACCCATCATACGTAGTATAGGGTAAATCTTGCAATCGTTTTGAAAATCGAAAAAAAAAAATTGACGGATTTACACGTTTTAGACACGGGAGATTCTGAAAAGCATATTTTTAGAAAAAAAAAATTCCGTCCGTCTGTCTCTAAACACTCTAGCTCCCGTACAAATTGAAAAAAAACCCTTGAAATTTCGTATGCTCTTAGAATGTAAAAGCGGGGCAAAGCCTATTTAATATCAATAACCCCGATTATCCGGAACTATTTTTTTCGCACTCTTGAAATAATCTTTCCGATGAAAGATACACAAAAATTTTCGAAATTTTTTATTTTAGGGAGAGGATGTAAAATACAATAAAATATCACAAATTTTGCATAAAAAAGAAAGTCAATCGGATTATTAGTTGCCGAGATATTTGAAATCCTGTTTTCCGCACTCTTCGATTTTTCTTGACCCTGTATTTCGTTCAAATTTCAATTCAAAGATATATTTTAATTGGAAATGAGACTTTTAATTGAACGCAGTAAACTGTTAATAAATATGATTATTACTTTTGGAGTTACAAAGATGTTCCATTCACGCAATTCGGTACTATTTGAGTATTTTGTCGTTTTATAGAGTTTGTCAAAATTGGTTCATCAGTAATTCATTAATAGAGCATTACTGTGCATATTAAAAATATTTAAATATACCTTTAAAATTTATTTTGGAATTGCAGTGCATTTTGTAACTAGTTTTCACATGTTTTATTTTCATATTTTATGTTATGCATATCCATGATAGGTCAGTATTACGGTGGCCCCCAACAACTAGCTTTAGTTTTTACTTGTTTTTATATTTAATTCATACCCCACCTCCTTAGTCTGGAGTGCTTTAAAAGTTGGACTTTTACAATAATACAGAAATCTTTGATCTTCAAAAAACTTTCTGTAATCTGGATCTTGATCAGATAGAAGGAGATGCATAAAGAGGGTGAGATTCTACCTTAATTACAGTGTGGTTGGAAGACGAGAGAATACTGCGCAAAGGAACCAAAGTCCGTTAATCAGGCATGCATGAACAGCATGTATAATTTTTTGACAGGTTTCTAATCTGTAGATTGGAGGAAGATAATAGGATAACTATTTTTAAATTTTATAAAGGCCGATTTTCGAAGACACAGTTGTTGAATCGCGAAGGTTAAAACGTAGTTTCCAGGAGTTGTGTATAACAGTGATTATTCATTGATTTCATATATTGCATTCAAGGCAAAGTTGCAGTACGTATGCAGTGTATTAAGTTGTAATACGTACACTGGAGGATAGTATTGTTACAAGTACAAGAGCTGTTCGATGTGCATTAAGTGTGAACCAACAAAAACATTTAGAGAAGTTTAAGCAAGGAAAAAAAATGTTTGAATATCCTTAAAAAGAGTCATTCAAACCGAGTATTCAAACCGAATCATAGTCTGTATGTGTTTAACTTTACTTGCTGGTATCTACAGACGGCTGCCGCATATACTGTTTGCCCTCCATATGTTTTTCTCAGTTGTGAAGCGCCGTTTGCACGTTTAGCTATATTTATTTGAATTATTTGGGTATAATTGTCACCTTTAGAAGAAAGATAGTCCACATTCCTGCCAGAAAAGATCCTTTCTCGGTGTTTGTGCTAGAATTGTCCAAAATTATTCACTAGGGCCCTGACTTATAATTAGCCGGTGCTGCACTTAAATCTTTCTACTAAATACATTACCGGAAATACGTCCAAATTCTTCTCTAGCCTTCGCATATGAATCCATTTACAGCACGATGGAACTCCGGAACACTTTAGCAGAAACGACAGAACACTATTTACGGTTCTCACTTGATCGGATGAGTGGACTTGTTCTTTGGCTACCACGACCACTGGTTTTCATGTACAAGGATTTCTTCATCCAGAGAAAATTAAGAATATCATTAATGAAAGTTTCCTTGAGTCCGATAATGATATAGCGAACAGACTGCCAGTTAGATGCTGGAAATACGCTTCAAATTCCGAAATCTTCACTAATGTATGCCAATCCGTGTGCAGTCTCTATCAACTTCAACAGAATGGGTGAACATAGTTTTGATTAAATTTTTGCAAAAATTTAATCATTATAATGTTTGTTCATTTTGACATTATCGATTGTTCGTATCTTCCATAGTTGCCAGACATCTCACTCTCACCTGCTCAGCATTAGAGTCTGATGTATAGAATTCATAAAATTATATTGGTTGTGCTCGACTTTATATTCTATGTTTTACATTCATTCATTAATTTTTATAGAAGTTCTAATTCCTTTTATTCAATCAGTGTAAATCTAACACGTAAATAAAAATGCATTGGATCCGCTTTTGTAAAAAAAATCATCTACGAGAAAGTTTCAAGTTTTGTAATTTATAAAATATATTATTTTCGTTTTTTAACAATTTTGCATGCTTAATTGTTTTATGAGAAAAAAAAAATGACTAATGATGTTTAGCTAATGAAACTTATCTTATCTAATATATTTAGTAAAAAATTACTGCTGTTTTAGAAGAGCTTAAAAAAAGTAATAGACTAAAAATAATTGAATAAAGAAATACTTTTCCCTTTGTATCTAGATTTTTTTTTTTCTCTGAAATAATACAACCTATTTTACTGAATTTATTGAGTGGGTTATAAATTACCTAAATAAAAGTGATACGTTTTTCAAATGATTTATTATTTGAAAATTAGATTGAGAGGTAAATTTTGGAATGTGCATGAAACTAATCTTGGCGATTTCTTTTAGATAGTTTATTCATTTTTTCTATTCTTTTTTTTTTATTTAGAGAAAAATTAAGTTATAAGTATATTATGATTGTAAATAGTTGGCTAAGTATTCGAAAGAGGTTGAAGTGAAAATAGCTACTCCCAGTAAGCTTAAAACATTTAACCAATAATGAACTTCAACACGAATAAAAGCAGATATTTTTTAATGGAATTTAAACAGCGAGTAGTAAGTTCTTTGTGAATATTCAAATGCGCGTGCCGAGAACTCTTCGATCACCTCTAAATAAGATTTGCGTGTTTTAATTAGCGTAGAGCTGTTAATTTCGATAAAGTTTAAAAATTGGGCCATCAACAGGAGGTGGCTTCCAAAATTCTGCTGAAATCGTTGTTCTTCAATTTTGCACTCTGAATCAACTTTTTATTTTCCGAGTGCAATAATTTCCATTGTAAAATTAACGATTTTGTCCCTCGAACATAAAAAGACTTCTCACAGATTATAACAGATTTCAGTCTATCTTTAGGTTGCAAAAAGTAAAAAGCTAACTATTGCAGCCGTACGGAGGAAAGCACTTCCGGAAAATTTTGGTACATTTTCACCGATTATGACTCATAGACCCCAAAACCACCCTCTGTCCAAATGTTGACCTATATATATATATATATATGTATGTATCTGATTTTTGTCATGCTGATTATCGTATTTATGAACCGATTTGAATGAAACTTGGTGTGTACATAGTATATTCTAATGTCTTGACAGCGTTCATTGGCCAGCATCATCCGCCATCTTGTTTCAAAATGGCGGACATTTAATTTTTTTAAACTTAAAATTTAAAATTAGGTGCAAAAAATGAGAAATTAAAAAGTAGTTTTTCTATGTGTTTGACCTTGATACAAAGATTCCATACCTTTTTTTTTGTTTTGTCTATATCTTTAAAAATGGTTGAGTTATCGCACTTTGAATTTCTACTGAGGCTGACATTTTGAAACGGTCTGATTTTTGTCGCGTGATAACACGCGTATTTACTATCCGATTTGGATGTAACTTGGTGTGTACATAGTATACACTGATGTCTGAACTGAGTTTGTTGGCCAGTTTCAACCGCCATCTTGTTTTAAAATGGCGGCCACTTAAACTTAAAAAAAATAACATTTAGAATTAGGTACACAAAAATTAGAAGTTAAAAAAGATTTTTCTTTTATGTATATTAGCTTGATACAGAGTATTTTTTGTTTCGTTTATATCTTTAAAAAATAGCTGAATTATAGCACTTTGAATTTATGGTATGGCTCAAATTTTGAATGATATGATTTTTGTCATGTGATATCACGGGTATTAAAGAATCAATTTGGATGCAATTTGGTATATATGTATATATGTAGTGGATACAAATATCTCGACCGAGTTCATTGGACAGAATCATCCTCCAACTTGTTTAAAAATGGCAGCCATTTTTTTAATTTAAAATTTAAATTTAAGTACTAAAAATTAGAAATTAATAAGTATTTTTCTATAATGTGTTTTCTCTTGACACAAAAATTCCATAGAGTTTTTTTTATCTGTATCTTTAATAATGACTGAGTTATAATATTTTGAATTTCTAAAGTGGGTGACATTTTGAAAAATCTATTTGATTGCGACAACACTCGAATATATCAACCGATTTCGATGTAAGTGAGCATATGCACAGGTCTTTCTAAGATCTCTATCAAGCTGATTGATCAATTACACCTTCATTATATCGCCGAATTTGGCCATTGAATATAAATCGCTTTAAATAAAACCAGATTGTATAAAGTTGATTAATTTGTCGAATTTTTCATATTCAGTATTGACAAAACAAGTATTGAATGTTCTATTATCGTATTCCACTAATTTGAGCTTTGTATGGTTGAATAATATAACTTAAATTTTTATTTAAAAATAAAGAATATGAAAGCTACCTCTTCCTCCCGGTACTAGCCAAAAGGACTCTTTTTGAAGGAAGCGACAGATAGTCCTTATTTTTCCCTCTAGGCAACTGTTTATTCGTTCTGTCTAGAGGTGCGCTAGAAGAACCTCAATTCATTTGATATCTAATCTAATTCTCCTAGGAATTTTATATTGCCTCTTAACTTTCAGAAGAATACGAAAAACACCCTGCTTTACTACTAGGCCGTATTAATTGCAAGGTTTTGCTAAAACATACAATCGATTATTGACATTGTTGCGCCAACATATCTGATACTAGCTGATTTAATTTTTTTCTACCATGCTGCAGTAATATCCCGCTCAAAAAAAAAAAAAAAAAAAAAAAAAAAAAAAAAAAACAGAAATTAGTTATGAAGAGCTTCTTATTTGATATATAATTAATCTATTAATTAAGGGGTGGTAAGCATTTGTTAAGCCATTCAAAATATTTTAATCAGCAACTTCCGTTTAATCTTTTATGATAAATCACTGAATATAAGACTTATTAAAATATCTATAAAATCTTTAACACTAGAACCGCGGAGACGGGTCATTTTGACCCGTACTTAGTGAAAAGATGTTGATTCGAACCAGATAAGTCCTCTTAAAATAATGTATATATAAGCTGCGCAAAAATTACTTAAAATAAATAAGTTAAATAGACTTTTTCAGGATCTGATAGCACCTGTGCTAAAGAATGTAATGTCTACTCTTTCTCTATTTGAATATTTTGTATTGTATGGTTGTGTACAGAATTTCCAAGGTGACATTCCTTCTTTGTGGAAAGGGGAATTGCCAGATAATCCTTTACAGGTGGTATGTTAGAGAAAGGAGATAGCTGAGAGGCATGTCCATCTGTCAGTGAAGTATGCGGATGATGAGCAGATTAGCAGCATGTTACTAGGCAAGAAAGGAGTGAGGGAAGGTGCCCAATGAGGAAGCTCCAGAGGGGGTTGGCATTTGTGTGACCCCATGAGTTAAGAGGGCAAGTTTGTCTCAGATCAGTCATTCCGCACCTAGGTGTCGTACCTAGAGGTTGCTCTGTGTGGAAGAGCGTAAAGTGTGCGTTTTCTGGTGCGCAAAGGACACAGACGTCCTGGTGTTTAGTGTTCTGGGCTAAGAAGTGCAGGCCCAGTATACTTGTGTTGGGAGACTCAAGGTTGAGCTCCAAAAAAGTGAATTTAACGTGTATTGAGTGTGAGGTGGAAAGTGTAATTGGAATAGTACACAACCAATCTTTACGGTATCTAATTTAATGTTGAACCGGATCACCTATATCCGAGTTGTAGTTGTATATATTTGTAAATAGCGTATTTTGTGTATACATATATTCTTAATAAACTGATAATTCGGTTACTAGCGTAAGTCTTCATTTACACTAATCTCACAGTGGGTGACCGATATCACCTAGTAATATCGGTGGTGGCAGCTATATCTACCACGGATATTCTTCAAAGTTGTGTGGACTGAGAGGAACGTCCGACAAATTGTTGGCAGCGTCGGGATAGAATCGCCTGAAACCAGTGACCAGCGAGCCGTGTCTGTTAATGCCGGATCGTCGAATGTGTGTTAAAGTATCGTGCCATATCGTCGAGTGTGGGCTAAAGTATCGTGCCGGACCGTCGATGGTGTACTAAAGTATCGTGCCGGGTCGTCGACTGTATGCTAAAGTGTCGTATCGTCGAATGTGTCCTAAAGTGTCGTGCCGTATCGTCGAGTGTGTGCTAAAGTATCGTGCCGGATCGTCGAGTGTGTGATAAAGTGTCGTTCCATATCGTCTAGTGTGGACTAAAGTGTTGTGCGTATCTTTATTAGAAAGAACTAAACTGAACTGTTGTGCCATATTACCGCTACATCGTGGAGCTACCTGTGATTAGAAAAGTACCCCAGCAAATAAAGTATAAGGTAAGGTGTTTTGATCATATCCCAACAAACACATGACTTACGGCCTGTAGACGATTTCATTGCGGCCAGAAGGAGTTAAGGCCATTTGTAACAAAACAATGCGGTACCGCAAATGACCCACCGCTAGTTGCGGCAGCTACCGCCGAGCCAGTAACGGATCGGCGATGAGAGAACAGTTACATTTGCTTTGCCGGCCAACTCCTAAGGGTCAGTTTCCGGCAATAATGTAATGGCGTATCATGCTCTAGAAAGCAAAGGGCCGTTATAATCTAACCAGCTTTTTTATTTAAAGAAAGAGAGAGTATTTTTTGTGTCTTCATTTCTTTCAGAAATTACTTCAAATCTGGGTTTTAATAAACATATAAATATGTTGTAAGTTTTATATTTAAAACAGTAATATAGATGTCATATTTTTATTTAGTTTAAAAATATTTTTTATAAAATAAAAATTGCTCCCAAAATGTATAGAGTATTCCAAATAATTTCTTCAGGCGCTCTTTTGCATTCATTATTTATAAAAAATAACTAAAAGAAAATGAATAAATGTTTAAAATACATTAAAGATATTTAAAATAAATATTAAAATAGAAAAAGTCTTTAGATTGTTCCTAAATCAGTCTCTGTCTGCTCTCCCCACCTACTCTGTAATGTAAAACTCTCGTATACATACATGTATAATTTTTAGTTGTAAATGCATAAATATTTCTAAAATTGCCTATTACAGTATTTCTAAAATTGGCATAAAAGCCAAATTACTTTTTTTTTTTTTTTTTTTTTTTTTTTTTTTAAGGAAAGATTTTTTTTTTTCTTAAAAATAAAAAAGGTTGTTTTTGGGGGAAAAAAAGAAAAAAGAAAGAAAAAAAAGAAAGAAAGAAAGAAAGAAAGAAAAGAAATACATTTCGATTTCCTTGCCTCTGCAAGCGTGGGTGGAAGGCAAAGGTTGTGGGCTAATAATTCTCCCTTAAAATGAATAATTTTTCTGTAGAACAGTACATTTTTAAAAAAATTTTTGTTCATTTTGTTTAAAAAGTGTTTTACTTTTTTCCTGTGTAAAAACATGCTTTTGACACATTTTGTTACATCAGTTCTTTCTGATACATTTAATTATTTTTGTACATAAATGAATAAAAATTGTTTTTGTAATCGAACAACTTTTTTCATTTTTCATGAATGTGTATATCTGAAATGGAATCCACACTTCCATACATTTTTCTTAACCGGCGCCCTTTTACACTCATCATTTATATATTTAAAAAAAAAAGCTGAAAGAAAATGAAAAAAAAAATAAATAGATTAAAATAATTTAATATAAATATTTAAACAAAAAAGTCCTTGTATAAAAGTAAATTTCAGTAAAGGTAGCAGATCTTTCAGAATATGCTGTGAAGTTTGATGTTTTGTACCAAAAAGCTGGACGCGAGAGCACGGGAAATGGTAAAAAAAAACGGAAATAATAAAAATTCAATCGCTTACAAGTTGTAATTCATGCCTAGATTTTAAAAAAATGAAACGAAAACTGCTCAATGACAAATCCCTATAATAATCATTTGGTCAAGATTAATGTTTTTGCGCTTAAAAATACATCCCAAAATGTGTAGAAAAGATTCGGGACATTGAAAGGGGCGAAAAAAAAAAAAACACATTTTTAAAAAAATATGCTTTTTTTAAAAAAAATTAAAAACATAAGCCCACTAGAATCTCAAGTTAACGAAAAATTTTCAATGATTTCTTTAAAATTACTAAAGATCGTACAATCATTTCTTAAAGTTCTTTCTTAGAGAAGTAAATGCCTAAAACTTTGATAAAATTATTCTATCGCTATGTATATTTTTTTAACATAAATTTCTGTAATATGACTTTTCATTTTGTTTCAAAAACATCATACAATCTTTTTATTTATGAAAAAATGATTAAAATGCAGTAAAACACTGTGTAAGACGGAAATCTATATATTTCGCAAAGATTTTCAACTCTCTGCGAATTTATTGAGATAGAATAAAATTTATTTATGGCGGAATATTGTCTACGATAGGAAACTTTCTCGATTCAAATCTATTTCGCCTTACACAGTTTACTGTATTTAAAATCCTGAAGAGTTGTCGTTAAATTTGCGAAACGTCTCCTTAAAAAAAAATTCCATTAAATATTAAAATACATAAAAATATATCCGGGCTGTAAGAATGTATCGTTAAATAGACATAATTTTTAAATCCAGATACATCAAATAGACGTTTATTTTACTATATCTGTAAAAAGATTCCTTATCTTTCACCCTTTTTTTCTGAGGAATTTCGACATCAGTGACCTAGCAGTGTTTCGCTGAGTCACTCACCCCTCTCCCCCGTTCCCGTCTTTGTCAATTATCTCTGTCATTCCTTATTCCAACTTCACACCTGATGCTAGCTGGCCCGCTGGTGCTGCAGTCTTTATCTCTGAGGATATTTACACATAAAATATTGTAAGTCTTTTCAATTTTTGTCTATTCATTAAAGATTTTAAACTCTAAAATATTTCTGCATCATTTTATTGTATTTGTTTTTATATTAGAACCGTATTAATACGTATTTTGGTTTTCGCAAACGCACAATAACATTTATTTAATATTTATTAAATTTAGTTTTCTTCAAAATTTCATTTAGTTTGTATCATTAAATGTATTTTTTTTACACGAAATGTTTTATTGTTGGAATTATATAAATCGATTTTAAATATTGTGAATTTTCGATGTTACTTTCTTAACATTTTAGTTTACTTAAAATTAATTGTTTCCATGAGGTTTTTTTTTTTTTTTTTTTTTTTTTTTTTTTTTTTTTTTTTTTTTTAATATATATATATACAACTTTCAAAGAAAAGGGTTTTTCCCCCCTTTCTAAGTGCGGATAATAATTTCTCCTTGGTGAAAATGCCATTAAAACCAATAACTAAATAATTTTAATGCACTAAAGAAACAGAGTAAAGATAAAACGCAATATTAATTACTCGAAATACTTTTCTGAGAAAAGATTATAATTATTTTGCTCAATTTCGAAAGGAAAATCGAATATTATCTGATATAAACAAACTAAAAATGTGCACAAGAATGAGAGACATATATATATATATATGTATATACAAAAAAAAAAAAAAAAAAGGTTTGTGACTTATATAAACATCAAACTCTATTTTTATTTATTTTAAATAGCTGTGAGATTTTTTTTTATATAAATTGAAAATGATGCAAAAATAATTGTGATTTAATGTACTTTAATGAATAGACATCAAATATTAACAGACTTAACAATAAGAGAAACTAAACACCACATACATATATAAAATAGATTCATTTTAATATAAAATACATAATAAATCATATTAAGAATATATGTTATTTAGGCGTAAGTTCAAAATGTGTTGAATAAAAAATAATTGTTGAATAATAGCTTGAATGACATATGTTTCTTCATGAAAAATAAATATAGAAATAATAATTTAGGTTCATTTTTCAAAAATGTATAAATTTATTTATCTTGAGCTTTTTATAAATATTATGCTTGGCATACTGATTTTATTTTTCAAATTGTATATGAAAAGCAACTGTTTTAAAATGGCATTATTTATACCTATATATTTTTTAATGCATAATAGAATAAATAAACAAATTATTAAGTTCAATATGCCAAGTATTGTATTTTGGAAAAATTCAAGAAAAGTAAATTTATATATACATATATTTATTGTACCTAAATTATTCTTAATATATATATTTTTTATGCAGAAACATTTAATCATTCAAGCAATTCTTCAATAAATATTTTTTATTCAACAAATTTTGAATTTATGCTTAAATAATTTTTATGGCAAGGCAGTGGCAGGCTTTTGGAGAGTAGAAATCATTAAAGGCTCTTTTGCGGGCAGCTTTTGGCTAAATTTAATTCTTACAAAACACAAATGGCATGGCTAGGGCAAACTTCTGGCTAGCTTTGATTGTTAATGGCCTTTAAAAGAATAACTGTGGCCAATTTGAGGCTGTCTGATATTTTGGTAAAAAGTTAATGGCACACTTGTGGGCATCTTCTTGTGGCCGCGTTCTGGCCGGCGTGACAGTTTTTTGACGGAGCCGTTACGGCAAAGAACGGCGGGCCGTCACCAAACACTTTGGGCCAATGTTAACGACATCTTTAGTGGTCCACAAGTTATGTGTTAGTTGGGATCTTTCTGCTGACATCTCGAACCAAAATTTGTTGTCGTATAATTAATAGTAATTTAAGTAAATTGTCTATATCATTTATGTGTTTTATCAATACTCCCAACCCAACAAACACATAACTGGTGGGCCACTAGAGGCATCGTTAGCGGTGGCCCAAAGTGTTTGATAACGGCCCGCCATCTTTGGCCGTAACGGCTCCGTCAAAAAACTGTCACGCCGGCCAGAACGCGGCCGCAAGATCATGGCCATGAATACAAGAAGTTGCCCACAAATGTGCCATTAACGTTTTTATTAAAAATATTAGACAGCCACAAACTGGCCACAATTATTCTTTTAAAGGCCATTAAAAATAAAGGCTGGCCAGGAGATCCCCCTCACCCAGTCATTTGTGTTTGTAAGAATTAATATTTAAACATGAATTCAAAATTTGTTCTATAAAAAATATTTGCTGGAAGATTATTTAAATGATAAACTGTCTTTGCATGTAAAACAAATATACTAATAATCTTTATGTACACTTTTCAAAAAAGTTATAAATTTACTTATCTTCAAAATTTTCAAAAATTTCCAAAGCATATAAGTTGAAAATGAATTTATTTGTTTATTATTTAATTATATGATTTAAAAATTTACATGTAATGCAATTAAAAATAATTTTAAAGCATATAATTAAATAATAAACAAATAAATTCATTTTCAACTTATAAGTTTTGGAAATTTTTGAAAAATCTGAAGATAAGTAAATTTATAACTTTTTTGAAAAGTGTACCTAATGATTAATAATATATTGTTTTTTTATGCAAAAACACTTTATAATTTAAACAATCTTCCAACAAACATTTTTTATGGAACAAATTTTGAATTTATGCTAGTGATGCATGTATTAAGTTAAATGCTTTATGTTTTTTTTCTTTTATTTTCATTGGTTTTTAGACTTAAGAGGCTACTTCAGCCGAGCGAAAAGACCCAATAAATGATGCCGATCCTACAGAAGGAATTTATAAAGATATCTCGGTTGCATTCCAATACTTTTAAATTACTTATTTATTTTATTTTGTTTTGTTTATTATCTGTTGCATTAGATTGCAGAGATCGATTCGTAGACAATTTTTTTATTTTTTCGATTTTTATTGTAGATTTTTTCTGAGGATGCTTTCGCTTTCGTAACCGGTTCCGAAAGTAAAAACATTCTCATTAAAAATATCTGCAAACAAAATAGAAAAAGTAAAAAACGGTCTTTGTACAGATTAATTTCAGCTATCTGATAGGAAAAATATCGTTTCAAAATATTAAAATGTAACAGAGATATCTTTATTGATTTCTTCTATCGGATTAATATTACCGAACGAATCGTTTTGCTTGACTGAAGTAGCCTGTTAATGGCTGTCACCAATATATTATATTTATTCATTAAAGAATTATTATGAAACCTGTCGAATATTTTTTGCATCATTTTAATATACAAAAGAATTTTCATTTAGATTTTATTCGAATAATTTAATAATCAAACATTACATATATATATATATATATATATATATATATATATATATATATATATATATATATATTATACATACATAACAATAATATTTGCTATTTAAAAAATATATTATTTTAATTTTTTCATATTAGCTGAGAATTATTTACAGTAATTGAAAATGTATCTAAATTTTACCTTTAAGAATCAGTGTAAACTTTATTTAAATTAAACTATTTTATTTTTTGCAATATTTTTAGTGATATGCACAGTAGAAAACAACAATTGTTATATGAAAATATGATTAACTTTCAAACTTTTAAAAAATTCTTAAAAGTATATAATTTTAAATTAGCTGCTTTTCCTAATTTATACAAAACTTTAAAATAACGAATAAGCGATGAATAGCGGAGTATAAAGTAAATATTATTTTATATTTGTTAAAATACAACTGCATTTTTAAAAACGTATGTCTTAAAAATAAATATGTTTCCTATCTTTCTATTAGATTTCCGAAATCAAACAATCGTAAGGTCGAAGCAAAAAAAACTCAAGAGGTTATAATGAATTATAAATTAATAATTCTTCAATGAATAAGCATAATAAAACATACCTATATTGTGTTAAAATATCCAAATTGAAGGTAGCATTCGTTCAACATGCTTTCTCTCTCTTATGTGACGGTCTAACTGAAATGATCTGCTTATCAGCACACCGTAGAGGTCTGCACGGGCCCGGGCCTGGCCCGTGGCCCGTACCCGGCCCGGCCCGCGGGCCGGGCCGGGCCGGCAGATTTAGAATAGTTTTTTCAACGGGCCGGGCCGGGCCGACAAACAACATAAACGGGCCGGGCCGGGCCGACAAACAACATAAACGGGCCAGACGGGCCGGGCCGGGCCGAAAAAACTATTTTCGGGCCTGCCGGCCCGTTCTGAAGATTTAAGCAGGAACGATAAAATATGAGCTATTTTCAACGAAAATGGTTTTAACGGGAATAGGTATAAATGTGGCCATACTAGTTTGACAACATCAATATAAAAATGTACAGTGTATCGGCATCGGAGAATTACATTATGTGTAACCCGTTTTAATATTTTTTTAGCTGACTCATGCCGGTCCGAGATCACGCTTGCATTATTTTTCTACATATAGACTGGCCGGACCGGTACTAGACTTAATTATTGGCAGAAAACATGATTTTTAAAATTAACAGCGATAAAGAACTTATGTTAGCTTAGTCTTTGGATATATACTTCTTGATGAGTTTTAAATTAATTTCTCAATAGTGCGAAAGTTTGACACATTTTCTGATTAATTTTAAATTGTAAGAGTATAAAAGTGATAAACCTAACTATTAAAGGGATTTGGAATCGAATAGCGTTTTTCATTTTTGGTAAATAAAATACTTGTATAACTTTGTTGAGTTATAATAGTTTCTCAAATGATTGCAGGTTTTTCTTACTTCCCTTGCTATTGCTTCCGGAAATTCTATTCAAAACGCTAATTATGACAGTATTTTATTTGTTTGCAGTATTCTTAAATTGCTTGTATCAAAAAATGGATAACGCCATTCGATTATATAGTTTCTGAATAAAAATATCTGCTAATCTTATGCGTTTTTGAGAAAAAAAAATGAATTTAGAAATGTATCAGAAAGGAGCTTCTCTGAATTTAAGAATGAATTTGGATTTGAAATCTATAATAAAATGATATAGAAATATATTTATAAATCTTCTTTTATTAAACAGCTTCAAAATTAACGATGTTTTTAGCTTTCTTTCTTTTTTCTTTTATTCTAAGCCATATTAATTTTTTAATGAATCTTTATTCGAATGTTGAAAGCCTAAGAATCTAAGTAATCATTAAGGTTGTTAATGTGTATTTGCTGTAAAATATACTGTAAAATCATTCCATAGATATGTATGCAGTATTCTTTAAAAGAATCTTAGTTATATGCTAAAAATGTGAATTTTTTAGAAATCGTAAAAATTGTAACGGGCCAAAACGGGCCGGGCCTGTTTTCGCTGATTTTTGTACGGGCCGGGCCTAAAATATAAAAATTATAACGGGCCGGGCCGGGCCCGGGCCGAACTTTTGAGTTTTGCAACGGACCGGGCCGGGCCGAAATCACTTTCCTACGGGCCGGGTCGGGCCGGGCCTGGAAATTCCGGCCCGTGCAGACCTCTAGCACACCGTCCAAAATTCTTGGAAAATTCCCCCCTGTACTTGTTGACCTTGAAGAAGAGCATGTATTCTCCTAAGGCCCAAACAGATCTGACCACTTTATGCGGTTACTCATCGGATCGTTTATTGTGGCGACATGGTGTTTTGATCTTTAATGAGTTTTGCTTGAAAGGGACGGTTATCCGACATATGAAAAACAATAGATGGCTTTATCGGTATTTTTTATTAGTAAAAATATAATAAAGCAAATAAATACATATAAATGTTAGGAATTTAATAGATACAGGGAATTTTCTTTCTTCCTTTGAATCAGAATTTTAAATCCCCCCCCCCCCGGAATTTTATTTAAAATGCATATATATTTGAAATCATATTAAAAATTTACGTTTTAGAAACAGTTTATGTGCTCCCCCCTTTTTTTTCTTTTTTCTTTACTGATTCGCATTCAGCAAAAAATTCTTGTTGAAACAATTTGAATGTCATTTCATCCATTTTGTTTGCAACAAATACCTTTTTTATAGAAAAAAAAAATTATACTAAAAAAATTCACATTTATCAGTAAATATCTTGTAAATATTTTGTATAATATGCATTTCCAATGAATGCATCTTACTGTATTTAAATCTTTGTATTGTTCCAATTTCTTAAAAATTTGTGTTCTGTTTATTTTGGCTATTAAAATCAATATAAATTGAATAATATATTCATTATTTCCAGTATGACCACTGAAATATATCCATGTAAAGCTATCCGCGCTTGCAGATGCAAATAAATCAAAATACATTTTTCCTTTTTTTTCTAATAACACCATTTTTCAAATTTTAGAATGATCTTTCCTAGAAAGAAAAAAAAAAAAAAAAAAAAAAAAAAAAAAGTGTGAAACTAATTGTATTTCTAAGCCAACTTTAGAAATACAGAAATCGACAATTTTAGAAATATATTATGCATGTACGATTAAAAATTATTTTATGCATGTATGCTAAAGTTTTGCATGACTGAGTAATTGGGAGGAGGGGGGGGGGGTGGACATGGACTGCTTTAGGGACAATCTAAAAGCGTTTTTCTGTTTAATATTTATTTTAAATTATTTTACTATATTTTAAATATTTATTCATTTTTTTCCAACTTTTTTTTTTATTATTATAAATAATGAATGTAACAGTGTGCCGGTGAAGAAAAAACTTGGAATTCTGTATACATTTTGAGCATAATTTTTATTTTTTATATAAATATTTTCAAACTAAATAAAATATGTCATCTATTTTATTGTTTTAAATATAAATCTCGTAAATTATATCTCGTATATAAATCTCTCCTTATTAAAACTCAGATTTAAAGTAATTTTTGAAAGAAATAAAGACCAAAAATATATACATTTTCTCTCATAAAATAAAAATGCTGGTCAGTTTATATTAGCCCTCTGCTTTCTAGATATTGGAGGGCCATTACTTTTTTGCCCGAAACCGACCATTAAGAGTTTACCGGCAGAGTAAATGCGACAGTTCTGTCATCGCCGAGCCTTTAACGGCTCGGCGATGACTGCCGCAATCAGCGGCGGCTCACTTGCGGTACAGCATTGTTTTTGTACAAATGGCCTTAACTCCTTTTGGCCGTGACGAAACCAGCTTACGGCCTTAACTAGAGCGTTTGTGGGGAACCTATAAAGTGTTAATAACCATATTGGCTATTGTTTTAAGGAAAGGTCATAATAACTTGAGCTAGTATTGATTGTCTATAATTTTTATTTACTAATTGTGGTAATAGTAGTTGGAAGGAATAATTAAATTTACTTAAAGTTAAATTATTGTTAAAGTAATATTTAAATGAAGCAACATTTTTTAAGTTAGAAGAGTGCATAATAACATTTGCTTAGGATTTTAATTGGCCAGTAGTAAAAAAAAAAAAAGGCTCAAGAGAGAGCCATAGTGGAAAAAAAAGGCCCAAAAGAGAGCCATAGTGGAAAAAAGGCTCAAAAGAGAGCCATAGTGAAAAAAAAAGGCCCAAAAGAGAGCCATAGTGAAGAAAAAAAGGCTCAAAAGAGAGCCATAGTGAGGAAAAATAAAAGTAAAGATTTTCAGTATATTTGTTTTAAGTGTAAGACCCAGTATTGAGTTCGGAAATATTTTAGTTAGGATAATTGTAGAAATTTATATATGCATGTTTTACAATTTTTCTTTATGTGGATTTCTTGATTGACATCAATACTTCTATTCAATTTCAACGTATCAGTATTATTATGTAAATTGTATGTTGTTATCTAAGTGTATAAATTGAGACCTATATTGCATAGTAATCAAATCGAATTACTATTTTTACCTTTTGTTTTATTGGAAGTAAATTCTGTGATATCAATGGTTGAGGAAAATTAGAGTATTCAGTAGGTTAATTAGAAATTAAATGCATTGATTATCTGAAGGGTATTAATTAGTATAATAAGTGGGGTTTATACGTACTAAGTTAGAAGTTTAGGAAATATTAATTTGGTAGGTTTAACTCTTCTTGTGGGGTGGTAATAACAATAGGTGAAGGTATGGCTTTCTTATTGAAACTAAAAAAGTTTGATCTTCAGGGGATAGCCGAAGAGTTGGGTGTTGAATTCACGGAAGATGATACCAGAATTCAGCTTAAGAAAAAGATAATGGACAGTGATGAGTATGACGAGGGGGTTATTAAGGAATTATCTGACGCTATTGTTGAAGAACGATTAGAACACGAAAAATTAGAACGTGAAAAGTTAGAAAAACAGGAAAGGTTAGAGTGTGAAGAAAAACAGGAAAAATTAGAACGCGAAAAGTTAGAACTCGAAAAGTTAGAAAAACAGGAAAAATTAGAACGTGAAAAGTTAGAAAAACAGGAAAGGTTAGAGCGTGAAGAAAAACAGGAAAAATTAGTGCAGGAAAAGTTAGAAATGGAAAAATTAAGAATGGAACATGAATTAGAAATGGAGAAACTAAGGGTGCAAGGATCGGCAAATAATTTCAATGGGTCTAGGGAATCTAATAATGAAAGTAACATAGAAAAATTGATCAAAAGTGTTAAAACTCTATCTATCAAAGTACCAGAAGGGACTGAGGGATGGAATTTATTTTTTAACAGCTTAGAAAGGGCATTCAAAACTAAAAATGTACCGGAAAACCAGCAGGCCGAAATTCTACTAAATATGTTAGGAGATAAGGCGGATAATTTGTTAATTTATACCACTACGGAACAAATGGAGAATTATGAGGAGTTAAAGGAGTTAGTTCTAAGGGAACATGAGCCGACACCGAAGGCATGTTTGGAAAATTTTAAGAAGGCTAGGAGAAACCAGAACGAAACTCATGTATTATTTGTATCGCGTTTAATAGCGACATGGGAAAATTATTGTAAGATTAGAGGTGCTGACTTTCATGAAAAGGTCAACCAGTTAATAGTTACGGATAAATTAGTAAGTACGTTAGATGAGGATACCGCGTCATATATTGGGTTAACTCATCAAGGTAAATGGTTAGAAACTTCTAAAATTGCTAAAGAATGTGACAATTATTTTGACGCTAAACATAAGTCTTACGCCGTTACGTATAAAAGTTTTAAAGGTAAAGACAGGCACGTAAACAATGAAAAAATGAGACCGAGGGATGATAACAAAGTTAGTAATAATTGGAGGCAAAATGGGAGTAATGAGACTAATTCTTTTTCGGATAGGAAAATAGATTTTAAGAAGCCTAGTGATGCTTCAGCGCCTAAATGCTTTAAATGTGGTTTGAGAGGTCATTACCAACGTTTTTGTAATAAAGTGGGTAATGAGGGAAATAATGGTAATAGAGGGCGAGATCCGAAAGCGGGTGTGCATAAGATTGTGGTAAAAGAAAGCAAAGAGTTACCTAATGGAGCTATTGTGGCGAGAATATCGGCAAAGGCCGAACAGAGAACTAATATTATTGGTGAGAAATTAAATAAACTTGAGAAAATTGAAGTTAGTGTAAATGGGCAAAAAGCAAAGGGATTGGTTGATTCTGGGTGTGAAATTAGTGTTGTTCATAAAGATTTGGTACCGGAAGAGAAATTAAAAGGAGCGGGTAGTATTTATTTACAAGGGTTATTCGGTGAAGCAGTTAAATCGCAGTTGGTTAAACTACCGTTAGCTATTCCGCAATTCGGACAAACTAATATAATTCATCAGGAAGTACTTTGCGCAGTGACTGATAATATTAATGAGCAAGTGATTTTACATCCCGAAGTGATTAATGAGTTGTCAGGTGTCAACCGCGAGGAGCCATTGCTAGAGGCCCAAGAATTAGAAAGTTCAGAAATTATTGTTGATAACTTGAATGAAAAGGAAGGTATGAATAACGATAGTTGTAATGTTTACGCAATAGAAGCGAGTTCGCAAAATGTACAAACTCAGAATACGGAAAAAACGGAAGTGGAGAAAGTAATAAAGCTATTGTTAGCAATTCCGATATGTTTAAGGAATCCCAATTAGAATGTAAAGAGTTAGAGAAAGCTTGGGAATTAGCTAAACTGAATAAAGGAGATTATTACATTGTAAATGGTTTATTGTATCATAAAGAGAAATTGTTAGGCGAAACTATAGCGCAATTAGTAGTACCCAAAATAAGAAGGGAAGAAATCTTAAAATTAGCTCATAGTTCGGTATTTGGAGGGCATCATGCAGCTAAGAAAACATTACAGAGAATCAGGTAGGGGATGGCGAAAGAAACTAAACAATTTTGTGAGTCATGTTTAGAGTGCCAATTGACTAGAGGGGTTAAAGTAAATGATAGAGCTCCTATTTCCCCAGTGTCGAGTCCGGAACTTCCATTTCAGGTAGTTAATGTTGATTTAATTGGGCCTATTGATCCTGAAAGTTCCCAAGGGCATCAGTATATACTAACTTTAATTGATCAACATACCAGGTGGGCGGATGCGATCCCTCTAAAAAGTTATAGTGCTAAAACCGCGTGTGATGGGCTACTTCAAATATTTATGAGGACAGGAATTCCAAATATAATCGCCTGCGATAATGGAACCAATTTCACCGCCGACTTAACGAAAGAATTTGAGAAAAGGTTAGGTTCTAGTCCAAAATTTTCGACCCCGCAGTATCCACAGTCTAACGGGCTTGTGGAACGATTTAATCAGACTCTTAAACGTATGTTACATCATACTATTAGAGAAGAAGTAAAAAAGTGGCATGAACAAATACCATTTGTATTATGCGCGTACAGGGAAGTCCCAAATTCTACGACGGGAATCGCACCTTTCCAATTATTATATGGTAGAGCACCGGAGGGTCCTTTATCGATTCTCAAGTCATCCTGCGCAGGAGAAAATAAGGGGGCGCAGTTAGATACTACGCCGATCCATGAGTATTTGAATAAACTTAGGGGACGTTTAGAAAGAGCCGCAAATGAGGCAAAATTATCGTCCGAGGTGCAACAAAATAGGATGACGTATCATTATAATTTAAGGTCGAAGGAAAAAACTTTTGAAGTAGGTGATAAGGTAATACTGTTAATCCCCGATTCAACTAATAAATTATATTCTAGGTGGCAAGGGCCGGCAACCATAGTCGAAAAACGAAATCAGCATTCGTTTATAGTTGAGTTTGCCGACGGGAGTAGGAAGCATGTGCACCAAAATAAAATAAGAGAATTTATTGCTAAATGTAATATTGTTAATATTGTTTTCGAGGGTGATGAGGAATTTGGAGAAGTTGGGGAAATTCCTATTTTGAACCGGGATCAGGAAGTAGAACGAGATATAGAAAGGTTCGAAATAAAAGGGTTATCTAACAATCAAATTAAAGATATAAAGTCTATTTTGAGGGAGAATAAAGAGGTGTTTATGGGTCCTGTACGACCAGCGGATGTAGGAGAACATCGTATTGATCTTAAACCGGGGGTGGAAAGGAAAAAGCCAAAGTTATATAGTGTACCGGTAGCTTACAAAGAGGAAGTAGATAGGCAGATTCAGGAGTTATTAGAATTAAATCTAATCGAAGTGTCAACTGCTGAAATTAGCCGTCCAATTGTTTGCGTGGCGAAAAAAGACGCAACTGTTCGACTCTGTATAGACTATAGAGCTTTAAATTCGGTAACTCAGGTTCCAACCTTTCCAATGAAAGATTCTCAAGAAATCATGTATACCGCAGGGGCGGCTAAATATTTATCATCGATTGATTTATTGAGGGGTTATTGGCAGATTAAAATGGCTGAGGAATGTAAACATTTGACAGCTTTTACAACGCATAATGGAACTTATCAGTGTTGTACCATGCCGTTTGGATTATCGGGGGCGGCAGCTACGTTTCAGAAAGATATGAATGAGGTTCTTCAAGGTCATCGGAGATATGCGGAAGCATATATTGATGATGTCATCATTTTCTCCGACACCTGGGAAGAGCATTGTGAACATGTTAGGGCTGTCATTGAAGAGTTGAAAAAGAGAAATTTTACGATTAGGCTAGACAAATGTAAATTTGGAGAGAAATTGACTAAGTTTTTAGGTAATGTAATTGGGAGTGGAACGCATGCACCTGATGAGGAAAAAATAGGAGCAATAAGGGATCTAAAGAGACCAAAAACTAAAAAGGAAATTAGATCTGTTTTGGGATTAATGGGATTTTACCGATCTTATATTCCAAATTATGCCGAAATTGCTATACCTTTAACCGAATTGACAAAAGGGAAGGTTAAAAATACTGTACCATGGGATGAAAGGGCAGAAAAAGCGTTTAATACTCTTAAAGATGAGTTATGTAAGGTGACGAGTTTGGCTACACCTATCGTAGGCCGGGAATATCAGCTCCACGCAGATGCTTCCGACCTGGCAGTAGGATGTTGCCTTACTCAAAAAGATGAAAAGGGTCAGTTTAAACCGATAGCTTTTGCCAGTCAGAAATTGTCAGGGGCTCAGCGTGCTTGGCCGAGTATAGAGAAAGAGGCTTGGAGTGTGCTCTTTGGGTTGCGAAAGTTTGAAAAATGGACCTATGGATCTCAAATTGAGATCATTACGGATCATAATCCATTAAAATTTCTCACCGAAACAACCCCAAGATCACCCAAACTCACTAGATGGGCTCTTGCCTTGCAACGCTGGAACCTGAGTATTTCTCATCGTCCAGGAGCTCAACATTTAAATGCTGACGCAATTTCCAGACTACATAGAAAGAGCTGGGAAGAACAACCAGTTGTTAGCCCATCAGCATCCACGACCCAATAGTGGACAACCTTAAAGGGATGTCGTCACACATTTAATTTTTTTTTCTGTGTGTGTGAAATATTTTTTTAATTTTTTTTTGTTTATAATATTGTATTAACATGTGTATTGTTTATGTAATAATAATATTAGTAAAGGTTCAGTAGACATGTCAGTAGATAGTGTTCAGACACCTGGAAATACCTATGTAATAAGCATAATGAAGAAATCTGTAAAGATACTATT
Source organism: Maratus speculifer (assembly GCA_964019185.1). NCBI lineage: Eukaryota > Metazoa > Arthropoda > Arachnida > Araneae > Salticidae > Maratus > Maratus speculifer. The sequence continues at coordinate 213,962,076 of OZ025293.1, read as the reverse complement.
GAACTCTTCTGCGATATTACTATATGTTTGGGGAAAATTAGCCCCTAAAAGGCATATTTTCCGCTAAGGTGGGGGGTGTCAGGATCTGATAGCACCTGTGCTAAAGAATGTAATGTCTACTCTTTCTCTATTTGAATATTTTGTATTGTATGGTTGTGTACAGAATTTTCAAGGTGACATTCCTTCTTTGTGGAAAGGGGAATTGCCAGATAATCCTTTACAGGTGGTGTGTTAGAGAAAGGAGATAGCTGAGAGGCATGTCCATCTGTCATTGAAGTATGCGGATGATGAGCAGATTAGCAGCATGCCACTAGGCAAGAAAGGAGTGAGGGAAGGTGCCCAATGAGGAAGCTCCAGAGGGGGTTGGCATTTGTGAGAGGGCCCCATGAGTTGAGAGGGCAAGTTTGTCTCAGATCACTCATTCCGCACCTAGGTGTCGTACCTAGAGGTTGGTCTGTGTGGAAGAGCGTAAAGTGTGCGTTTTCTGGTGCGCAAAGGACACAGACGTCCTGGTGTTTAGTGTTCTGGGCTAAGAAGTGCAGGCCCAGTATACTTGTGTTGGGAGACTCAAGGTTGAGCTCCAAAAAAGTGAATTTAACGTGTATTGAGTGTGAGGTGGAAAGTGTAATTGGAATAGTACACAACCAATCTTTACGGTATCTAATTTAATGTTGAACCGGATCACCTATATCCGAGTTGTAGTTGTATATATTTGTAAATAGCGTATTTTGTGTGTACATATATTCTTAATAAACTGATAATTCGGTTACTAGCGTAAGTCTTCATTTACACTAATCTCACAGTGGGTGACCGATATCACCTAGTAATATCGGTGGTGGCAGCTATATCTACCACGGACATTCTTCAAAGTTGTGTGGACTGAGAGGGACGTCCGACAGACTTAAATAAAAATTCTGATGTGAATTATTTTTATAAAAGTTGGGTAAAATTTCCCGCGGTTCTAGTGTTAAATATTTTTTACGAGTCACCTAAGCCACGATAGCCAAAAATGTGCTTAAATGATTATGCAAGAAACAGCTTTATTTTGATGTGGTATGCGGTAGTACTCTCTCATATATCCTAACACGTAGTATCATACAGTGACATGAAAATAAAAATTTGCAAGTCAGCAGATATGAAATATAATTATCTAATTATTACTGTGTTGTTAGACGTTTTCCAATCTCTTTCTGTAAGAAAAATGCTTTCCAAGGACAGAATTCGTCCGGGTACCGTAATTTTTCAAGTGAAATATCGGTATTTTATTTTACTTTATTATTATTTTTTCGATAAGATATTACGCACGAAATTTAAGTTTATTTAAGTAGAGATTTTCTATAAAAACTTCTATAGATTTATTGGTACCGAAAAGTTTCTGGTTTGGAAACTCCAAGACGCTTACGAACCCTGTAAAAATAGTTTTGAAGGGAAATATCCACAAACACAAATTCTCATTTTTGTCCATGGAAAACTGTAAATTCACGCAACTTCCATTATATCTATATAGATTCAAATCTGTAAACTTCGGCTTCAACATTTTTATGGTCAAAGTGTTAAATACTAGAATGAACTCTAAATGTATTATTGAAATGTGCTGGCATCTTGAACAGGTAATAACATCTCACCGATAGCAATTTAAAAATGATATACGGCAATTAATGCAATTGGCAGCAACTTTCTATCCCTTATAAATTTGCTTTAATAAGAAAAAATAAAATTTGTAGCATACAGTTTCATGAAATAATTAAAACTAGGGTGACATCCCCAGTAATTGGCATGCACCAGTGATTGGCACATCGTACAAACATGTCCTAAAATAAGATATATAGCTAGTCTTTTAAAAATGCAAGACCATATACCAGTTATATGCTCATTTACGTTAAATATTATAACTTTGATTTATGCTACTAGATGACAATAGTGCCTAGGAAAGAGAAACAATTATGGCTTGTATGAAATTAGCCATTTTTGTTGCAAATGCTTCTTCTTTCGCTTAAGGAAGGCATGCTTTTCAATTCATTATTATCTGATTTATAATATATTTTAAATTTTAATTGACAACAGCTTTGTTTAGTTAAAAAGGGTTACTTTAATTGTGTAAAAGTATTTTCGACGCAAATATTTGGATTTCTGAATTAATGATAGATGCCAATTAATGGTGCTTCAATTTTGCTAGTTCCAAGTAATTGGCACCTATTCCAATTACAAGGAATTCGCAAGGAATTTGTGATTAAACCACTTATTTTGAAAGTACTTTTAAAGTTATAGACTAATTTTGTTCATCATTTGTTTTTATTTGAAAATATGAAATATTATCCGTAATTGGAATCCATTAAAGCTTCATATGACAATTACTGGGGACAGCATGACAATTACTGGGTATTAATATAAGTATATTGTATTGTTTTAAAGTGTTCACATTTCAGACTAATATGCTGATTTCTTACTCTCAATAACCTGAAATATGGCATCTTCATCTACAGTAAATTCATTTAAAGCGATTAAACCCAATGCAAAATGTAAAGTTTTTTAAAAAATATAAACTTGTGCCAATTACTGGATCACAAGGTGTCATACATTGTTTCTCTAGGTGCCAATTACTGGTGATTTCAGCAACTTTTTATAAATATATTTTTAAAAGAATACTTTTTCAATTTTTTTTGCTTTTAGTGGGCAAAATAGATGCACAGATATGCATTCTTTGATTTAAAAATATTTCCAAGTAAATATCTTATTTCTTTGTAATGAAAATTGAAGTAAGTTTAAAGACAAATTCTTAATGTGCCAATTACTGGGGATGTTACCCTATATAAACTTCACTGAATAATTTTTTTCCATTTATTTCAGCCCATTCACAAAGTCTTCTTATTTACCCTAGTATCCCTTTACTTACCATTTCAAAAGTTTCTAGCTTTATATCCGCCTCCGGAATTATTTATTCTTATTTCCTTTTCGATTCTTCGATGTCAAATAAAGTGATCAAAAATGGTAACTATTGTTTACTTTTGTGCTCTTTTTAATCAAAGAATTGCTTTGGGGAGTTATGATAAAGTGCAAAGACTAAGGTTAGTAAGGTTAAGAATATTGAAGTAGATTTTTTAATAAAATAAAATACATCCACTAATATTATGTGCTTTTTTATTTACTTGGAATATGTTTAACGTTATTTTAAAATATAAATAACAGTTCTTGTTAAGATACAAAACATTCTTAAATGGTCTACATATATGTATTTTGTATTAGTGCATTAAACTACTATTGTTATAAAATCCAACCGACAAATTTAAAATTTCTTCCTTTAACATTAACAGGTTTGGTATTATTAATTAACCCTCTAGTTCCCAGGATAGAATACGTTCTAAAAATTTCGTAGTTCTGAAAATCTGAATTTACACCAGGAAATTTCAATAATAAATTTTGATTTATTTAAATGCGGAATGTTCTTATTAAATAAGACACGTATTGCTATTTTAATTTTTTGGTGTAAATTTGTAATTCTGATTTAAAAATCCATTAAATTTGAAACACTGTTGTTAGCATATATGCTACCGTAGTCATTAGAGGGTTAATATTGAGATTTGTATATATGCAAACAATGATATTTCGAATTTATTAGATTTGTTAATTCGGATATTCCTTACCAAACCCAAAAATTAAATCAGCAATATTTGCTTTATTACATAATAGACATTCCGTATTTTAAATAAAGTGAAATTTATCACTGAAATTTTTTGGTGTAAATTCAGATCATCTAAACTACGCAATTTTTAGTCCGCATTCTACCAAGGGAATTCAAAGGTAAAATGCCGATTCAAAATATATTTTTTTATGTGTTTTACAGAGATATTAACAGCTGTCTAACATCTATACTTAAAGTAATGAAAAAACTAATACTCAAATTAGAATTATATTGCAACATGTGAAGTTGGCTCTTAACCCTTTTAGTGTCAAGGAGCGCCGTCGCGCTGCTCTCGCTAGTTGTGAAAAATGCCAGCGTCGTCACTTTTGGTGGGCGCAGTGTTTGATAAAGTGCTATTTAAATTCGTCCGTGTTACCGTGTTCGTATTTTTATTCATTATATTGCATTCTAACTATCTTCAATCGCATATTTTTTATATAAACATCGTGATTATTATTTTTTTTTTTAATATTTCTAATTTTGATTTCAAAATTTTGGACACAAGTGGATTTTCAAGTACAGCACGACGACAGAGCAGCGCGACGGTGCTCCTTGGCACTTTTCAGAGCAGCGCGACGGCACTCCTCGGCACTAAAAGGGTTAAGCTTGATTATCACTTTAAGGAAATACTGTACCAATGAATGAAAACATGGATACAAGTTTTAGGCTATTACAAAATTTATACTGAAACTTACTTTACTCAGATGCATATGACTCATAATTTTCGCAAAAGAGGAACGTGATATTAACACTCTTCTTCTTACCAGATATTCCAATATTTAATTATTTTTCACATTTTAATAGATGTTAAATCTGATGCAAATTTTTGGTTTACGGCAGATCACAAAAATATATGCTAAACTTCTATTTCATTTCTCTTAAATTGCCAAAAGTCAGAAGTATAAAATGCAAAAGAAAATTACTTATCTCAATTATCTTTTTTTCTTGTTTTTCATTTATATCATAAGTATGTATCATCTTTATTAAATAATTTTTAAATAAAATTGTTTTATTTAATTGTTAAAGGTTTACTATACATCAGTTATAACTTTTTGGCATATGTTTAACATTATTCATTTAAATTTAAGACTTGGCCTTAAAATAATCCTTTAAAATAATCAACAAGTAAAAAGAATATAGTTAAACTCCAAAACAGAAATCGAAAAACTAGTCAACATCAAATAAAAAGAAAACTTTCGAATTTAAACTTAGAAATACGATCTAAAATTCAGTTACTTTTTTTATGATCTGGGAACTCTTTCACTTTAAAATTTAATGGTTTGCTGTCGGAAGTGTCTGTTAAAAGTTTTATTCCCCGGAAAGAGGAAAAGTGTAGCCTAAATTTAAAAGGAGCTATTTATATATATATATAAAGTGTTGAAGTAAAGTTTAGGATCATATTAACAAAAACGATAAAGTTCTTATTTTAATGGAAAACTGATATCATTGCAACACACACAAAATTGTGTATTTTTTGATATTTGTTTTAAAACACAATAATATAAATTAAAAAAATAAGCAAAAATTCCTTTCTATCTAATACAGTTTGGTAGACAAAAAATTAGGACCAGTATTTTTAAAATTTGAATTACACATGTAGAAAAATTGTATATTAATTTTCAGTACCTTGTTCAGTACCTTAATTTTCAGTACCTTTCCTTAAAGGATCTGGGACGCATTTTAAAATACTTTTTATTTATTGAGTTAAAATCTTGAATGTTTTTGGTGTGATTAACTATATTATTTTTAAACAAAATCATATAATAAAACTTCTCATATTTTTTTTTATTTAAAAATTTTTAAAAATGTATGGTAATTTAAAATTCTTATAACTCAAAATATTATTTCTAGAATTTCAATTTTTTTATATTTAAATAAACAGAAATATCTAAATATTAATTCTGATTCAGCATTTTAAACAATACTAATTAAAAAAATTAAATATTTAAAGTAAAAATTTGAAAAGAAAACTGATGTAACTTACTTTTAAAAAATCATATTTTTAATATTAAATATTTTTTTCAAATTTGCTGAATCAAGATTAAAGTAAAACAATGAAAAAAGACATGTTCCAAGTTTGAATGATTTATCTTCAGTGGTTCTTGAGTTATAATGATTTAAATATGAGAAATTGTGAAAAAAAACCATCATGAAAAAAAAACACATTTTCACAAGATGCCATTTCCATGAGAATCATTGCTTTCAATAACAACGATCGAATCAAAATTTTGACATACACAAAGAATACGCGAACTAAGATTCCCCACAAGTTTTCTGTAAGATTTAAGTCAAGACCTTTAGCTGTAAAATTCAAAATTTAATGTTGTTTACATATGTCAATCTGAAGTCGACACAGACTTGTGAATTGAAGTGTTATCTTGAAGCAACATCAAATTCTGATTCATAAGTTCATCTTTAAGCGAAAAAAAAATATCACCAAGAATACCTTGATAGTCAAAGGAGTTCATCTATCTTTATCGTGGTAAAAAACAAATATTTTTTCCATTAAAGCTTGCCCAAATCGTTACTTAGCCATCAATTTTTGCGCGTCTTGAAAGCAGATTTTGCTCACTTCGTAAAGCATCTGGTCCAACAAAGTTGTTGTTATTTTGTTTGTTTTTTTAATCATCAATTTTGGCCATAGATTTCCTTTGCATATAGTGTATGCTAATTTTAGTCTTGCATCAATATTACGCTTTTCTAGTTTTAAATTGACTTTGAATTTAGTATATTTTAAGCATTCGGCACTTTTAAACACATTTTCTAAGATTTTTGGACATTGCTGAAAGTTCTTGAGCAGATTTTCTATAGTGGAAGAATATGCACAATCTTGAACTGTCATTCTAATAACTTTCCGTTTATACTAAACAGACAGTTTTGACGATCGTTTATTTTTTCTAATTTTTCCATGATTAATTGGATTAGAAAGCAAATTCTGTACAGCAGTTTTAGATTTATTTATTTTTTGAGCAATTTACCTTTCTCTTAGTTTGCAATCCGAAAAATCTGCAATGTTACGCTTTTCTTCTTCAATCAATGATTTCCTGCGTTCCATTCTCAAAGCAGCATTTGCATATCTAAAAACCTCAAACCTAGCGATAGTGGCCGGTAACCTGTATCCTCACAGATAGATCCCGCATAAAATACTACAGTCATCACGTCATCCTATTTTGCTGTATTTAAAAGAAACTACTGGTCCTAAACTATTTTCCATTTGAAAATATTACAATTTTTTACATTTGCAGATAAAAATAGTTTTGCATTTACGCATTTAATTAACTTCACCGATATATGCATCGATATTAAAGGCATATAACTATTTTCAGAATTTTATCCACAACAACTAAATTAGCATGAATACTTAAATATTTTCACAAATCTATGTATAATTAACGATTAATGATTAATGTATAATATCATTACATACCATCTTCATTTAGAATTTTGGTTGAAAATGGTAATCATAAGTAATAATAAAACGACGTGTTTTTAAAAGATTATATTCCGTATGTAAGAATTTCTTCAAACAACTTCTACAATTTAGTCACCACTAGATTACATATGAGGACTTAAGTTTCAAAACTCGCCTTATCCTAAATATAAATAAACAGGCAACTGCGAAGTAATACTCATGCTTAGAGGGTTCCGTACAATAAATATGAATTGTTAACTGTGTTCTAATATTTAAAAAAATCTTTCCTAAAAGAATAATAAGGCTTAGTAAAAAAACTATACAACGTAGGATCAAGTATAGTTTTATATATTAGAAAAGTATGAATGTCTATATAATAAAATTTCAAAGCGATATGAAGCCTAAATAATATCATATATTGCTTTTCTGTATAATCCTTTCTATTTTTTTTATGTCTTTACAAGAAGAAAGTATTGAATTCGTGCAAATTTTCGAATTCCGGTATTCAACGAATTTAGACGTTTTAGGGGACAGATAATGCAAAAATCATGTTTTTTAAAAATGTCTGTCTGTGAATCTGTCATTCTGTATGTGACAAAAATTTTGTGGGCGCTCTATCTTAAGAACTAATACACAAAATTTCACAAAAATTTAGATTTTATTAGACATTCATATTAACTAGATCTGATAAGTTTTTGATGCACATCTTCCAACAGATGGCGCTTCTATACTGCCTTTTTCGCAATTCTGCAATAGCTATACCTCAAGAATTAATGCGCCAATTTTCAAATTCTTTTAGTTCTTGATGTAATAAGATGTATATGGTACCTTTTGGTGTAAATCACCTAACAGGTGGCGCTGCTATGCAGCATTATTCATGATTATCGCAATAGATTTATCTCACAAACTAATGCACGGATTTTCATCAAACTTCAGATAAAGTTAGTCCGTGATATGTATTAATATTCTTTAGTTTTTTGAGTAAATCGCTCAACAGGTAGCTGTTCTATCAAGATTTATTTATGATTTCTGCAATGATGCAATCTCAAAAACTAACGCACGGATTTTTCTCAAACTTCACATTCTGTTAGAACTTAACATAAGCTAATACTGATTAATTTGTCATTAAAATACCCAACAGGTGACGCTGCTATGCTTCTTTTTCTGGAAGTATTAATATGTATGAGATAGAAGAAATTTTTCGGATTGCCACATCCTACTAGTTTAATAATGTAAATGTTAATGGACCCATGTCAAAGTGGCCCAAGTAGCTCCGGTTGACGGTACCCTAAAAGACTAGACAATCATAATAATTTGACTATGTTTGTTTGACGGGCGACAGCTGACATATGAGTAGGAGGGAAACAATAAGAATAATGATAGTTGTTTTCTTGGTAAACTGTTGACATGATGTAGAGAAGTACATTAAAGGATAAATACGATTTAATTGCCCCACCTAAACCCCCTCATAATTTTCCTTTTTTATTGCAAAGAGTTTTGCAGTGCACATGTAATCTGTCTGCTCCGATTTACACGTAGAAAACAAAAAAAATACTACAGTAATCTAAATGCCAGATAAAATCAGATTTTTTTTTTAAATAATAAAATAAACAATGATTTTTGCCCATTTAACCCGAACCTCAGGGTTAGACACCCCTCTTGATCGGGATAGATGCCCCATTCGTAACATTATATAAAGTATGAGTAATTAACACTTATAAATCAGAAACTACATTTGCATTTGACTGAATATTCTATTTACATCAAATTTATGCATCTTTTATATTAAAAAAATCCGATTGTACGATTTTAACGAAGACAAAACTTGTTTGATATAAACTAAAAGGAATTAAACTCACCCACCTTCTTTTTATATTCGATGAACTCACTCTAAAAACTACACTGGTGGACAAAATTAAGAGATGGAAGGCATTTTCCCAAATATCTCGAGAAATACTGGATAAAAATAAATGAAAATTGGTATGGATGTAACTTATAGTATGATAATAATATGTGCAAAGCAAAAATTAAAGTGCCATTCATTGGAAAGAGTTATTGGCAACAGTCCAATGTGGACTGAAATTCATGATGAAAGATGGCAATGAAAGTGAGGCTTGTATGGTGTGTGGTGGCCTCTAGTATGCTTTGTGGTCACCTCTGATAGATAGACAGCATGCACAACGAGTATGCATGATCTTAATAAGAGAGTTAAGGATTGCTTGTGGAAGACTCTCCCAATCATCCACCAGAGCAGTTTTTAACTCCGGAATGGTTCTGGATGGGGATTGGCGTCTCGCAATAGTCCTTCCAAGAGCATCCCAAGCATGTTCAATGGAGTGAAGGTCAGGAGATTTGGCTGGCCAAACCATTCGATGAATATCCACGCTTTCCAGATACTCCTCACCCAGGCGAGCCCTATGTGGTCGGGCATTGATGTCCATAAAAATGAAATCAAGGCCAACAGCCTCCCTGAAAAGACGCACGTAGGATTGTAGGATCTCCTGCCTGTACCTCTGGACATTCACAGAACCAGTGTCAAACACATGGAGCGGTGTGCGGGTATCTTGCATGATCCCTGCCCAAACCACCAGTCCTCCATCAGCATAATGGTCCCTTTCCATGATGTTACTGGGATGGTATCGGGTCCCAGGTTCCCTCTATGTGAATATTCGCCGAGAATCAGGTTGAAGACTGAATCTGCATTTATCTGTGAACAGGACATTAGTCCATTGGAGCTGTGTCCAGTGTTGGTGCTGTCTATACCATTGTGCATGCTCTCTTTTGTGGAAGGGAGCGAGTGGGATGCAAATGGCGGGCTTCCTGCATACAATCCTCTTTCACCGAGCCTCCTGGCAACAGTTTTCCTTGAAACTAATGTTCATGTGGCAGCAGAAAGGTCCCTAGACAGTTGTGTTGCTGTAGACGTCAGTTGAGGAGTATCAGGAAAGCGAGGATATTCATCGAATGGATTGGCCAGCTAAATCTCCTGACCTTAACCCCATTGAACATGCTTGGGATGCTCTTGGAAGGACTATTGCGAGACGCCAACCCCCACTCAGAACCATTCCGGAGTTAAAAACTGCTATGGTGGAAGATTGGGAGAGTGTTCCACAAACAATCCTTAACTCTCTTATTAACAGCATGCATACTCGTTGTGCATGCTGTCTATCTCTCAGAGGTGAACACACATCATACCAGAGGCGACCACACACCATACAAGCCTCATTTTTATTGCTATCTTTCATCATGAATAGCAGTCCACATTGGACTGTTGGCAATAACTCTTGCCAATGAATGGCACTTTAATTTTTGCTTCGCACATATTATTGTCATACTAAAAGTTATATCCATACCAATTTTCATTTATTTTTATCCAGTATTTCTCGAGATATTTGGGAAAATGTCTTCCATCTCTTAATTTTGTCCACCCGTGTAACTAGGGAATCGGGATTCCCTACCAAGTCAGTGTAGAAAATGTGAAACTAAACGGATAATTCAAAAGAAAACTAAACTTATTTAACCCTTAATTACTGTGACAGAAATTGTGGCATAATACTTTGAGCTGTCTGTGAGACAGCTCCATTGAAAAATTAATAAAAGTTCTCGATTAACTTACATGATATAGTTTTTGTATTAAACTTTTTGTACAAGATTATTATAATTAAATTTGACTTGTTGAAAAGTCTGTGACAATAATACTAGGGCTTCAAACAAAACAAATTTTCAAATTTGATTAATGTAGTATCTGTAGTTTAACAGGTAATTGGAAGTTAAACTGTTAAAATGTAAAAAAAGTAACGGTCTGTGTGACAGCTAACAGAAATCAAGTATTAATACAGACTAAGAAGAGTAATTCCCACCCTTCTTATATATCATGAAAAAACTGTAAAAATTAATTCTGAAAGTGTTTTTTCACAATATGCCTATATGCACAATTTATAGCCAACAACAAAGGTAAAACTTGTTTAATCTAATCTCGGAGAAATTAACTACCCCCCCCCCCTCTTCGCGCTTCTTATATTCTCTGTACAAACTCTAAAAAAAAAAAAAAAAAAAAAAAAAAAAAAAAAAAAAAAAAAAAAAAAAATTCTTTAAGCATGTATACAAAATTTTAAACCAATCGGATAATTCTATGAACTATTCCTTCTTTAATGTTAACTAATGTGACAGAAATTGTAACTTAACTATTGTCAAGCGGTTTGTGAGACCGCACAATAGAAAGATTAATAAAATGGATGAGTAACTTATGGGATGTTTTTGTACTAAACTTTTCTGTGCAAGACTTTTATAATTAACATTCACCTATTTAAAAGTCTCTGGTGATAGTACTAAAGTTCGAAATGAAACAAAATTTCGGTAGCATTTGTAGTTAAACTAAAAAAATACAAGTTAAAAGATAAAAATTGAAAAAAAGCAGTAGTCTGTGAGACCCGTAACATTTAGTTAAAGTTTATCTAAACTAAGAGGGATTATCACCTTCTCCTTCTTATATTCGATACGCAAGCTTTAAAAAGGAATTTGGGAAACGAAATTAAATTTCTCAAATTACATACATTAAATTTATATTTCCATAATGAATGAGTTCAAAATATTCCTTTAATTCTACTGAAAGTTAAACAAGTAATGTAAATTAAAGAGAAGGGGAGGGGGCAAAGAAATTGTTAATACAAGTCATCCCGCGAGAGTTTAGTACTCTCTTCTCATTAATAAATACCACATACATAGTTTCATATCTTTTTATTGAGTCTCTCTTATCTGAGGTTTTGCACATACGCAAAGTAATTTTAGTTGATACAGCTGATTTTATATAACTCAAGCAACTAATTCAACTTTAATTAACTTTCCTTTCAAAGTCTAAACGAAAATAATTCTCCATACAGCACTCTATTGTTTTATATTTAAGGGCATGAAGCCATTTACGGTGATTATTTTTAGTGTGAGCTCATTTCATTATGCAAACAATATTTTAATTTATGCATATGGAAATAACTAAAAATTAGCATATTATTGCTCATACCAAACTATCAACGAAATCAACCGATTGCCATAGTATACGATTGCCAGAATAATTTAATTATCTTAAATTACTCTTAAACTCAAACTTTGAAATTTGTTGACGAAGGATATTTTACCTGTTGCAGTTTACACAAATGAATTATTACACATTAATTATGAACAAGTTTGCAACGCGCAAGTCTGCTGAATGTCCGGGATTTTGAACATTAACAGCCCTGGAATCAGAGAAAATCACATAGTTACTCTAAAAAAATTCTTTCTATTTGATATGTATAAAAATTAAATAAGATTAAATTTTAAAAATGTATATATTGCATAAAAAAGCAAACGGCAGAATTAAAATACATAAAATTAATGTCAATTTTAAGATAGTGAAGTTCTTTGATTCCGGGTCAGAATTTGCGACTATTTATATATTTAATTCAATTACTATTTATATTTTTTCTTTCGCGTAGATCTCTTGATAATATACTAGTATAAGTGTATACAAAGATTATTTTTAAAAAATTCGTACGAACAGACTAAAACTTATCCCTCTTGGACGTAAATGTCCCAATTCATAATCAAAGCGTTAAAGGCGAAAAAACATCATATCGTTGCGAGAAAATTTACTTCATTTCTGGTAAGGCATTGCAGGCATTACTTGGGAAATTTTTTCTGATTAATGTCTTGGTAAAATAAACATGATTATTTATTTTTATATAAATGTTATATTTTTGTATTTATATAGCTAAGAGTTTTCCCCGCTGACATTTCTGTAAAAGAAAATAACATAAGTCATCACATGTAAGTGAAAGCAATATCCTTGATCAAAATGTTCTGTAAAATTATTCAGAAAGAAAATGCATTAATATCTGCCAAATAAATTCTGTCAAAAATAGGTCATGTCTTTTGAAAAATCAATAACAGAATTTTTCTTAGACTTGTGTGTGTGTGTGTGTGTGTGCGTAGCATAAATCTTAAGAAATTTTTTTTCTTCTTTTTTTTTTTTAAAGACATCTCCATTTAATGTAGAATTTGGGCGAATGTTCAACTCAAGCTGTAAAATGAATCTAGGTATGTATGTATCGACTTTCAAATTTTATTTTCAAATAATTGTTTAAAAATATAACGATTTTTCAATGGACAGCAAAAGCTTCGGAGCGATCGCGCAAATTTATTATCATATATTGTTGTATTTCATGAAAGCATCGAATGCTATCCAATTATTATTTTAAGACACTTCAAATACTATAAAAGAATGATTTTTCCAACATGATATAAAAAGTTTGATTGCGTACTCGAATGTAAGACTTGCGAATAATAAATCACAACAAAATGTTTTGAAAGTGCATTATATTTTTAGAATTATATTAATTTAAATAGCGCGTCTATTGAGGGAAACCCGCAGCCTAGGGAACGGTGTGTTAGCTGTTATTTATGATGGCCGATTAACGACACGAGGGATATGGTTCCTAAGGGAAGTGCCCTTCGTGGGGATCTTCCTAAGGAATCCTAACCCATATTTACGCAAGGTTTCCCCAAGGTTCGAAGAAAACCACGAAAATTCGAAAAGGTTAGGCCGATGGGCGCGATTAGATTCGAACCCAGCACCCCCTGCCTACCAGCTTCGAGAGCAGAACCTCTCAGTCATTGGTGGGGCCGCTTAATGAACGAGGGATATATGCCAGTTCGCCACGAAGAGAAAGTTGGGAGCTAAAAACTGAAGTTTATAAAGTCTAACTATGGCTCTTGGGAAAAAAATGAATAGATGCAATTTATTGTAAAATAGTAATCCGTTGTCACATAACTTTTTAAAATTACCCCCTAACCGTTGTCACATAACCCCCTAAAACTGTTCTTTCTAAGATATATTTTGTCCTCCTCCTTGTCCAGTGGGGGTACCCCACCAGTGGATGAGAGGTTATATCCTCCAAACTGGTAGACGGTAGGTGCTGGGTTCGAACCCAATCGCGACCGTCGGCCTAACCGTTCGGAGTTTTCCGTGGTTTTCTTCGAACCTTGGATTTCCTTGCTTAAATATGAGTTAGGTTCCCTTAGAAAGACCCCCGTTGAGGGCATCCATCCCTTGGGCATATATCCCTCGAGTTGATAATCGGCTGGCATATGCAAAACCAAAACCAAATCTTGTCCAGTAGCATAAATATGTCCATATACCGGTTGATTGTGTTTATGATGGCCAATTATCGACGAGGGATATAGGCTCTAAGCGGGTAAATACCCTCCGTGGGAGCCTTTTCAAGAGATAATGACCCGTATTTAATTCATTGGGTGACCCGCAAGGACATCTAAACTCTGGTCGATTGAGCCCATGGCGCGATAGGATTCGAACCAAGAACCTCCCATCTACAAGCTTCGAGAGTAGAACCTCTCGAACACTGGTATGGCTTTCATACATCGAACGCTGCAGCTCAAGTAACTATATTTCCTTCTATAATTTGCTTTAAATAGAATGTGACTTGCTTTTGCTTAGCATTTACTTGACTTCATTTTTTAAATAAAATTTCCGGTATGAAAAATACAGCAGTTGAATAAGCATAAGCAGTTGAGTATATGGATATTTCCAAATCATTTCAGTGACTAATATGTTAATATTATGTCTTAATAGTTAACAACAGTGATGTAGTAGAGGGTAAATTGAGGTATACGCCGTATACCTTCTGGATTTTTTAAGGACTACCGTACACTCTGTGTTTCTCAAAAACGGTATAGTACTATATACATTCTAGGGTATACCCTCTGTCTTGAGCGTCTATCCTCTGCATAGAGCATATACCATCTGATTTTTTTACTTCTACAGCACTGGTGAACAATTCGTCAGAAAATTTGGTAAAAAATTTCCCTTTGTTCAGAAGAGAATTTTGAAAATTAAATTTAATGTTCCATTAAAATTGTTACATTTTTTACAAAGCTTATTGCCTGCCTACCATCATTGAATCCAATTACTGTTCGGCTCGACTATGCAGGAAAAAAATAAACAAGCCTAATCCAACCTGGCTCGAGTCAGCTGAAAAAAAAATTATGCCGATGTCAATATCTACACTGAACATGTTATATTTTTGATGTTGTCAATCTAGCATCGGCTTCTATTGTACATTATACTTAAATTGATTTTCTCAAAACTACTCAATAAGCCCGAAACTTTCTAATGCATTTATCAATTCATTTTTAAATATAAAGGAACAAAATTGTTATGGCTGACTATGGAAGCGATCGCTGATCAAAATGAATTTTCTGGGTTTTTTTAAATAAATAAGCTATCGAATTATAAGTAATTTTGATCATGTAACAACTGATTTTCTTCCTCTCTCTGGGTAATTTATTTCCCTTTCCTCCAAACATTTGGTACAAAAGACCAACTTTGACTGTATTTTCTGAAAATTCTTTTACGTTTACCAAGAAAATGGAAGACGTCTTTTGATTACATAGTTTTTGAATAACATCTTCTTACTTCATATAAATACTTTTATAAATACATCCAAAGTTATTCGGACAATACCATTAAATAAACCAATGAAACCAGTATTTTTACAATCATATTATTTAAAACAGTTGAAGTTTGAAGAGAAATAGAAGGCAGATTACCAAATTACTAAGAAATATATGGATAAATGGACATTATATAACCAGAGTAATTCATATATTACCATACAATAAACCAATGAAACCAGTATTTTTACAATCATCTTATTGAAAACAGTTGAAGTTTGAAGTGAAATAGAAGGCAGATTACCAAATTAATGAAAGGTAAATGGATAAAAAAAACAGTAGAAGGCTTTTCTATTAAACTACTTCTTCAGGAGTGTATAGTTTAACAAAAAAGCAAAAACATCCAACCAGTTTCTGTTATGAGTCGTGCTGAAAGCTAAGAATTCGACTCACAATACACCCGACTAACTGGAAGCTATTCACATGACAAGTTAGTAGAAAGATACTCATTGAAGAAAATAAAATCAATATGACAAAATAAAAATAATATAATAATCCTTAAAAAAAAAAAGGATATATATACTAAAATATTTACCATTACCCAAATCCTAGCAAGATTTGTAGTGCAATCAGATACAAACTACATGTGACTTACTAACAGTCAAGGTTATGGTCATAGTATAAATCACATAGATAATAAACTAAAGTTGTAACAGTATATTTCCGAACAAAAATGAATTAAAACTTATGCCGTAAAGTTAGTTGCAATTTTGGATCTAAGAACAGCCTTAAATTTCACTTTCCTACAGTCATATCATTGAAAATTACTCATATGTTATCAGCTTCGTTTAACACGTTCGCTGCCGCTGACGCGAAAGCGCATGATATGGCGCAAACGTTAATGGGCCACTCACGCGCCAGCGCGTGATGTGGTGTGATATCCAATAGCCAGTCACGCACTGGCGCGGGAAAATCTTTCACTGATTCTTTGTTATAAAAAGTAAATCGGCTTCTAGGAAAAACCCACTTTTACAGTGCGGCATTAACTATCATCACATCTTCATGTAAGCGGCAGCGAACGTGTTAAAATTTTATATCGTACCAGTGTTTAAAATGCTATCCAAATTCTGCGATTCGAGCGTGGGGCGAAAGCTCTCTGCTCTTCGTCAAAAAATGAGATAGTAAGTAACAACGGAACCTTCCGTCATTTGCATAGCTGCCAAATTTTACGCATTTTTCCAACCACAAAAATTTTATAGTAAATATTGTCTTATTTAATCGTCAAAATCTTATGATTAAACAAATGGAAAATCTCTGTATAATTTTAGTGGTAGGAAAAATGCGTAAAATTTGGCAGCTATGCATTTGTCTTTTCCCGTACCTCCCTCACTCTTGACGTTTGGGTGGAAAAAAGTACTTAAAGCGAGCTAGTTATTGTGTCAACTCCTTCGATTTCCTTGCGTAAATATGGGTTAGGTTCCGGAGGGCACCCTTCTCTTTCGGGTCCAATTATATACGCGGGAAATTACGGTACTTAAAAACCTAATTGAAGGCTCCTTTATTACATATTAGATTCAAAGAAAAATCCTTTTTTAGGGCAACTCATAATAAGTTTTTATTAGATCTTATATTTTTGAATATTTTCTGATATTTTCAATTGAAAAATATGCGTTTTTTCTTTTTTTTTTCAATTTTTTGTGAATTAACTTAAAAATCTAGAATAACAATTAAAATAATAATGATAATGTCAATGGACAAAGCTGCAAAAATGTTGTTTAGCAATCTTTATCCTAAAAATTAAAACTCGGTTGGAGTTAAAATCGTTATGAAGATATGAATAAACCTGAAAGTTTTACGACCATATTCTACTTAATGCAGATTTACTTCCGGGTGTGGCTCTGAAAAGCTGTAGTGTGGCAAACAGCCGGAAAAATTATTTTCCGCATCACTGACAATTACAACAACCTGTGTCTGTAAAGAGTATGTTCTGTTTCATTACCACACGATACCGATTATGACAATTTTCGTCAGGATGCTTAGCGTAGTCGAAGAGAAAATTCATTATGAGAATGGCTTACTAATATAATTCCTCATTATTTGTTTGAAATATTTTTTTTTTCTAAACCCAAGGTTTTATTATGTACACTAGGCACAGCTAGGCTTGAACTTAAGGCCACTAACTTTTGATGTGCACCTAAGAGTTCAATCTCGTTTTAAATTCTATCCTATGCATATTTAAAATAGAAATTAAAATAATTTTAGATATAAAAACAATGTTTCACACATTTTTTAATATTTTCAAGACTTCTTTTGCGTTATGAGTGGATTATGTTTACTCGTTTAATAACTGGTAATTTAGCCTAAATAATTTTCTGGTTTTGTATATGTATCCAGTTAGTTTTAGATATATTCGAATTTCAAAATTGTGTCAAAAGCTCTTTATCATATAAAAATTCCTTGATATGAAAATGATATTTTTTTTTTAAACTTGCGAAATTAAAATTTTTATCCAATTTTTATGCCTTAGGTTTTCTAAGTTATTTTCAGAAAAAAACTTTCGATGTTCTAATAAATAAAACAATAAAAACTCAATTGTTCTACAAAAAAAACTTAATTGTTCAGCGAAAAGCTTGAAAATGATTTCTTTAGTGAAAAAAAAAAAGAAAAAACACTGAAAAAAAAATCAAATTCAAATTACTATAACATGATAAACTTTGATCTCCCAAAAATAAAAATTCCATTCATTTTTATTCCTCGAATCACTGATAAATGCCATTTACCGTTCCGAAACTGAATTATATTTTAAAAAGCACAAACCACATCTGGATAGCAAGTTATTTGTAAATAAAAACTTTCATAGTCGTATCTGGTCTAAAACTTATACTAGATCATTTTCAATTTCACGTATTTTATGACCAGATATTGTCATTTTAATTACAGGAGTTTCCTTAATTGAATAAAATAAAAATCCTTATCTAGTTATTTATTTGTTATGGTAATTTTTAAACTAAAAATGAAATAAATTAATCTAAAATATAATGTATACAATATTTAATAGTCCTTCCGGCAGTGCCGGGAGGAAGAGGTAGCTTTCATATACCGATATATTTATTTATTTATTTTAAATTAAGTTATATTATTCAAAAATACTAAGCTCAAATTAGTAGAACCTGATTATGAGCTTGGTCGAAATCTTAATTCAGGTGCAAACAACACATTTTAAATTTTAAATTAAAAAAAAAAAATTAAATGGCCGCCATTTTGAAACAAAATTGCTGATGATGCTGGCCAACGAACTCGGTTGAGACATTTATATGTACTATGTACATACCAAGTTTCATTCAAGTCCGTTCATAAATACGCGTGTTATCACGTGACAAAAATCAGATCGTTTCAAAATGTCAGCCATAAGAAAAATTCAAAGTGCTATAACTCAATCATTTTTTAAGATATAGACGAAGTAAAAAGTGTTCTGGAATTGGTGTTTTAAGATCTAACACGCAAAAAAAAAATATTTTTCAACTTTTAATTTTTTCGAAATGAATTTTAAATTTTATTTTTTTTATGTAAAATGGCCGCCATTTTGAAACAAAATGGCGGATGATGCTGGCCAACAAACTCGGTCGAGACATTTGTATGTACTATGTACACACCAAATTTCATTCAAATCGGTTCATAAATACGTTAGTTATCGCATGACAAAAATCAGATATATATATATATATATATATATATATATATATATATATATATATATATGGTTATATATATATATATATATATATATGTCAACATTTGAACTGAGGGTGGTTTTGGTGTCTGGGGGTCATGATCGGTGAAAATATACCAAAATTTTCCGGAAGTGTTTTCCTCCGAACGGCTGCAATAGGTAGCTTTTTACTTTTTGCAATGAAAGCTACCAAAAAATATAAATAAGTAAATTATTTCCCTGTCTTTTGCTAAACATTTTTATTTGAAAATGATTGTAGATATCGTCTGATAATTATAAGGCCAGCATCGTTAATACATGTTAAAGAACGTACCAAGCAAAATAACTTATATTTAATGAACGTATTACAGGATTATAGTATTTAAAAAATATTTTCATTTGTAACTAAACTATTCATATTAAGATAAATACACTAACCAAAATTGTGGAAATCTTTTGGAAAAATGCATTTCTTGCCATGTACATATATAACAATCTAAAGACAGTTAAATCAAGAATATAATGCGAAATAGTGTTACAATTATTAGTCTTTTATTAAAAATTATTCCCAAAAAACTCACAAAAATGTAAAACTATTTGTCAAATTTATGTAAAATCACTTTTCTTTATTCGAATGTAGCCATTGATCTCGAGTGTCAAAATCTTCATTCTAGGTTAGGGTGGAATTTCATGTTTTAATGCCATGTATTAATTTGTTTTGGTTTTGTTTATGACGTCCAGTTATCAGGATATAGGCCCAAAGGAGCGGGAGGGAGGATTGTCCTCCGTAAGGATCTTTCTAAGGGAACCTAATTCTTATTTGCACAAGGTAATCCAAGATTCGAAGAAAACCACGGAAAACACCGAATGATTATGGTGACGAGCGCGATGGTGTTCGAATCCAGCACCTTCCGACTACCAACTTCGAGAGTAGAACCTCTCAGACACTGGTGGGACCGCCATGTATTGGTGTCCATAGGAAGACAAATGTGAATGCGGTATGTGACTTTTGAAGTTCGTATTGTTTTTAAAAAATCCTTTCAATTAGTAAGCTTTTAAAATAAAACACAATTACACGAATGTAGGAAGAGTTAACCTGTTTTCCATAATGTATTGTTAAGGGAATATATAAAAATACTGTGAAGAAAAAGAAAGTTACAGTGATGTGGAAATCATAAGAAAAAATTCTGAGAAATTACTGAAAGGAGTATTTCTAATTTTTAAAAAGAATTAAAACGATTCTCAGTCACGATAAAGTATGAACAGCAAAAGCAGGGCATCAAATTATGATAGAAGAATGTTGAAACTGTGTTTAGATGCCATAAAAAACCCCTTCCTTGTCTAAAATGAAATGGAGCAATGCAATTCGAAATTGAGTGAAAGGCGCAGCTAGCATACTAAAGTTAGAATTCCACAAAATTTTTATATATTTTGCCTTTAGAGAAGCTTAAAAAACGCGTAAAAGCAAAGAAATGTAACCATATTATTTGAAGTGATAAGGAATGAAATCGCTTTTTTTGGTAGTAATGGCAATATGTAATGAGAAAAATCAAAGAGGAATTGCATAATGAGTGCATTATATCTATCAGTGAAACCATATTGTTTCACTCTTCCTTTGTCCACACAACTGTGAAGAATGTTCGTTTGTTTAAGTATGCTGTCACTACCGATATAATTAAGTGATATCGGGCACTTTGTGAGAAGGAATATCAAAAATAATATTTACTAAGTCATCCAATTAACACTAGAACGACCAAGACCGTCATTTTGACGGTTTTCAAATTTCATGCTTAAAAATTTTATATAATTTATGGCGAGTTCCAAAATTTTATGATGCGACTTTTAATGAAACATAAGAATATTTAAATATCCGTATTCAATTTCATCTCAACCATTTTAATTTCCGTAATCAGTATGACCTATACCTATTTATACCAAGACCCGTCAAATTGACGGCTTTGGCAATTAACAAATTCATCCCGAAATGGTGCGGACTTCCCCATTTTTCACATGAACTAGCCCTTTTCGCCCATGCGCAGTCCGCTCCAGGCTTCATATCAAACTTATTAGTAACTGGTAAATGCAATTAGGACGCGATCATTATCAATTGTACTTCTAATGTGATAACGTTCTTAGTGAAAGTGCAGTCTGTGAATAGTGTAATCTCTGTAAAATCCAACCTCCGAAAAAAGTATGAATATATTTTTACGAAAAAAATAACATTTATTTTTTGTAAATTCTAGTCAAAAATGAAACGATTTCGAGGAAGAAAAAAATTATTCGGGGAATACAAAGAACTCACTAGTATAAATGAAGACTGTTCGGACATTAGTTCAAGTAATAATAATGACTCTGAAAATTCTGGAGATGAAATTGAAGTACGAGATATTGAAGAAAGTGAAGAAGAAGAATATGAAAGTGAAGATTCAGGGAGTGAAGATGAAATTCCCCAAAAGAGCCACAAACTCAGAAAGCGCTTGCGAATAAGTTCAGATACTGAATCGGACAGCCAAATGGAAACTGAAAAAAGACAGGAAAAAGAAATTGCTCTCGACGGTACTGAATGGGAAGAAATGGGGAATGGTTGAATTGGTAGAATTCCATCACACAATATATTCAAAGATTTTTCAGGCCCAACTGGTACGGAACAAAACATTATGCTTGGTAATGTTAGCAGTGCATTTAGACTTATAATTGATAATCGAATGATGAAGCACATAAAATTTTGCACTGAGCTTGAGGCCAGAAATGTTTTACAGAAGGACGATTGAAAAATTACTATTGAAGAATTGTATGCGTTTTTAGCTATTTTGTATGCTCGAGGAGCCTATGAAGCGAGAAATTTGAAATTATCCTATTTGTGCTCAAAAAATGGGGACCTTCTTTCTTTCGCGAAACTATCAGTAGAAATAGATTTTTAGAAATTATGAGATTCATTCGTTTTGACAAAAAATGTGAAATGGGTGTTCGCTTACGAACTGACAAATTTGGATTAGCTTCCGAAATTTGGAAGTCCTTTATTGATAACAGCCAAGCTTGTTACAAACCAGATCAGAATATAAGCGTAGACGAACAGTTGTTTCCCACAAAGGCAAGGGGCAGATTTCTGCAATATATGGCCAAAAAACCAGACAAATTTGGAATTAAATTTTGGTTAGCTGTAGACGTGCGAAGTAAATATCTTATAAATGGCTTTCCCTATTTAGACAAAGACGAACGTAGACCATCAAAAGTACCTTTGAATGAATTTGTAGTTTTGAATCTTGTAAAAAACTACGTAAGTTGTGGGAGGAATATTACAACGGATAATTTTTTTACAAGTATGCAGCTCGCAAAGAAGTTACTTGCAAAAAAAAAAAAAAAGTCTTGTTGGAACTATATTAGAAAATAAAAGAGAATTGCCGAAAATAGCTAAAGTTAGAAAAGATAACATGGCTGTTTTCTCCACAAAACTCTACAAATCAAATGGTATTGCTTTAACAGTTTACAAAAGTAAGCTTCGTAAAAAAGTACTACTTATTAGCTCAAAACATAAATCTTTAAAAATTGCTTCTAATCGAAAAGAAATTCCTGCAACTGTGTCATTTTACAATGAGAGTTAGTTTGGAGTAGACGTAGTTGACCAAATGGCCCGCAAATATAGCGTAAAAGCAGTGTCACGTGGATGGCCCTTGCAGGTATTTTATAATATTTTGGACTTGGCAGCAATCAATGCGCGGATTTTATATAAAGAGATTTATGATAAAAATATAACTAGAAAACAATTTTTATTTCAATTATCCGAATTATTTCCAGTGATTATAGGTGCGGCAGAAAAAAAGCCTCCTCCCAAAAACAAGATCGGAAATGAATGGATTGTGCTCTAGGAAATTCACAAAATATTTCTTATGATCGAAAATCTTGCCAAATTCGATTATGCAACAAAAACAAAGCGATTTATACTTGCAATGTATGCAACAAATATGTTTGTGGTAAGTGTTCATCTAAGATAACATGCACTTGTAAAATATGTGCCTCATAATTATTTTATTCATAAAATATACTATACCATAAATGCAAATAGAAACTGGTTGTTTTTTATAATAATTAATGAATTAATATTTTAAATGTTATTTTTGTTAAATTATATATATATATTATTTAGATTAAATAAGTCAAATATCTTTGTGGAAAGTGTTCATCTAAATAAGAGATACTTGTAAAATATCTGCCTTATAATTATTTCGTGCATATCAAATGTGCTATACTGTAAATAGAAATATAAACTGTTTTTGTTTAGTTTCTTTATATTTAACATTAATGAATTATTACATTAAATATTGATTTTGTTAAATTATATTCTTTTATTTACATTAACTAAGTTTAATATGTTCGTTGCTAGTGTTAATCTAAGCTAACATGTAAGATATGTGCTTCATAATTATTTCATGCATTGCAAATGTACTATAAATGCAGATAGAAACTGTTTTTTAATTAAATTTTTATTAATAATTAATGAATTATCATATTAAATGATGCTTTTGTTAAATTATATATTTTTATTCACATTAACTAAGTCAAAAGTTACAATGAAAGCCGTGATCAAAAATCCGTCAATTTGACGGATGTGGTAAAACTAGGTATATATGAAACTCCGGTAGTTCTAGTGTTAAATTAACTAACGTTTTATTTGCATATTTACAAATAACAAAACAATATTTGCAATTAAGAATCCATATATAAATGATCTGGTTCGACATTAAGTTAAATACAGCAAATACCTTTTGCGTAGTGGGTTACTTATTAAAATATACAATATCCCTCTCACACTATGTTCGTTAAAATAGATTTACCGGAAATCACTCTGTTACACCCGCTCTATCCTCTAATAGCCTCACACCACATAATACACTTTCTATATGAAAAATCTACTCGGGAGAAAAACAACCATACACTTTGGCCTTCACACTCCTAACTGAAAAATTCCTGTCGGCTGGGCCTATAGGCGGAGGTAAATTTCGAAGAGTGCTCATTTCAACAAATATATATATATATAATACTTAACCATTTATATAGAATAAAATGTCTATGTTCTTCCCATTTAATTAATACTAATATTAAAAAGCTTGTATATGATGCTATAAATAATGGTTATCCTAAAAAATTCATATATTCTTTAATTTATAATTAGATATTACATGATCTTATAATTAATTCTTTGCATAAAAAATGTATAAAAAAAATTATAAAACATAAAAATAATAATAAAAAATTAAAAATGTTAAAAAGTAATAAAAAATATATATATAGGTTGGTTGGGTGGGTAGATGTTAGAGTACGGAGGAGGGTGGTGTTGTCTGGATAAAAACGCAAAGGTTAATTATTTATTAAAAAAAATTGAGAGTGGGTTATTTATTTTAACATAATTTTTAAACTGTTTAATTTACACCAATATATGGATATTCGTCTAGTTATATCTATAGTTAAATAGCTATATTTTAAATATCAAATTATTTTTAATGTTATTGATATAATTTTTGGTATTATTATTAATAATATTATTACTATTATTATTTTTTTATTTATTATTATTATTATTATTATTATTATTATTATTATTATTATTTTTTTTTTTTTTTTTTTTTATTATCCTATATTAAGATAATGAGTTTTTACCATGTAAAGTCAGAATAAATGTTACTGATTAAAGTAACAATAATGTATTTTAAGTTATATGTTAATATGAATGTTATCTCTTAATTCTAATTTTAATCATTTTATTAATTTAATTTTATGTTAATATCGAGTATTATTTTTTCCGGTTCAATTATATTTCCATTCAGCTTTATCTTTTTTGTTTGTTATGGATAACTATTATTTTTACTTACTTTCAACTACTTTTTGTAAAATATCTATGTTCCTTGTTTAATAATTTGGTTTTTGTGTGATGGTAGTCCCAAATTCGTATTGTTTTGCTTTTTCATGGCAAATACGAAGATGAAACCACACACTCCATTTGTAGTTCCAAAGTATTTGGGACCTGAAGATTCTGCTTTGGTTCTACAAATTTCAATTGTATTCATATTATTCTTTTTTTCCTTCCATGTTCAATGTGCTATAAGTTATTATATTCAATGGTTAATTTCAAATGGTTAATATTGTTTACTATAATTCAATTTAATTCTTCGTTTTGGTTTATTGTTTTATTGATAAAATCCGTTGGTGAATCTTGTCTACTTTTAATGGTATTATATATATATATATATATATATATATATATATATACATATACACAATTTTATTAAAACCTTTCAATTAATTTTTAAAAATGAAGAAACAAATAAACAGTTTTTTACAGACCAATGCGCAAAATGCTACAAAAAGAAATGTAAAAAATGTATATAACAAAACCAAAAGAAATTCCATATCCCCAAAATACATGGAAGTCTTCATCAGGGAGGCCCCTCCATGTAGGGGTAAATAAAGAGAAGTTTCTGAAAGGATGTAGGCTCATAAGCTAAATTACATCCTTAGCCCCCAACTTCTCAGATTTCAGAAATCAAACTCAAACTTTCAAAAATATTATAAAAATATACAAAAAATTTTTTAAAAATACCAAAGGACAAGACCAAAAATTACACAAACTAAAAAGGAAAATTACCTACAAAACTAAATATAAAAAATAAAATTGTAAAATACAAACCCCCAGAAATACAAAACCCTCTTCAGCTAGTGGGGCCATTCACTAGCGCTTCAATCTCGCCCTAAATTGAAATCAAGCATCCGTAAGTAAAGAAACACTGAGACTCAGAAACTTTCAGTTAACATATAAGATGGATAACAGTTAACCATTAAAATCTTTTTTAAACCACTCATAGCCAATTCTAGATCTGTTTTGTTATTGCAAATCCTGCGGATCCTATTAACTTGTGAATACATAATATTTTTTAAAACTTTATTGCTAATACATGAAAACCAGTAAGTGAGGCTATTAACTTCAAAATTAAAATCTTTCCTTTTATCATAAAGTCCAATCAACCATTTTTCCTTGTTTTTCTTAATTTTAAGATCTAAGAAAGTAATTTGTTCACCATCATCGGTTCGGTTCAAGACGAGCTCTTTAGGGTAAATGTTAAGGCTTATTTCCTCAAAATTATTGCAGTTAAATACTAAATTGCAGTTAAATACTGAATTCAGAATTTAATGGTATTAATGTTGTTAATAGGGGTAATTTTTGCGGTTTCAGTAAATTTAGATTAAAGGATTCATTTTTTACATTTAACAAGAGAGGGAGTAGAGGAAAAGGAAAAAGTAAATTAAAAGCAGATATTTTTGATACTATTGATTCTGTAAATAAAGATTATGTTAATTTTTATGATATTAATGAAATAAAAAATAAAATTTTTAGATTAAAAAATAAAGTTATTAAATGGTTTTTGAGGAGTAAGTTTGATAGTTATAAATTTAAAAATCAGTATATAAAGGATATTGTTATTGATTTATTTAAATATAAAACTGGTTTCAGTGATTTAAATAAAATAAAATCTATAAGTGAAGAAACTCTTGAAAATTTTGTTTTGTGTTTTAGAGATAAGATTTTTGATTCTATTAAATTTAAGAATATTCTGAAAGATTGTAATAGTCTTTTCCCTCTTAAAAATAGCTTTAAAATTAGAATTACTTATAGTTATGACAGGACATTAAAAAATCTTATTTGTAACTATAATGATTATAGTAAGAATCTTGATTTAATTAAAGGGGATGATTGTTACTGTGATTTAGACTGCTATAAAGATTATATTAATCCAGATTTTGGACATATTGTTTCAGGAGATTTAAATATTGTAAAAGATGTTCAGTTAAGGAATATTATGAGTTTGGGTTCTGGATTTAGATTAAACTTTAATTATAGTAATCTTAAAATTATAGAATTTATGGAAAAGGATTTGGATGCCTTTATTTTAAAAGTTTCATATAAATATAGTTGGCCTTTTGAGGATTTTAGAGAATGGAAATTAAAGTTTATGGTATTATTTAAAAAAGATTTTTTGTTTTTTAGAGACTATTATAATAAGGGTTGTTCTAAAAAATTTCATTATAATTTCGATTTAAAAACCAGTATAGCTAAATTAAAAGAACAGTTTATTATTGCTACTGTTGATAAAGCAAGTAGTAACTTTGCCTTAATTTGTAAAGTTTTCTATAGGAATCTTCTTTTGAAGGAATATACCTGTAATGAATCTTATAAAACGTTAACTGAAAACCCCTCTAAAATAAAAAAACGTATTTTGGATTTTGATAAAAAATTTGGAATTAGTAGGAATTACTTTGTATTTCCTTACCTTTTTGCGACTGTTAAATTTCATAAGAAACCAGTGAAATTTCGCTTCGTTACCTGTGGTACTAATAGTTATAATTGCAAAGCGGGTAAAATTTTGTTTGGTTTGCTGAATTTAATTTTAAAGGAAATAGAAACTTTTGATTGCAATACAATCATTGGCAATAACCTTAAAGTTTTAGATTTTTTGAATGATAACTCATGGAAAATTACTTCTGTAAACACTTTTGATTTTGAGAATCTGTTTGGCAGCATTCCTCACAATTTGATTGTGGGGGTATTTGAAAATATTTATGTTGAATTTGAATATGTTTTAAAAGTAGATAAGAAGTTTTGGATTGATTTAATTAAGTTTTGCCTATTTGAAAATGTTTTATTTAATGGAATTAATTATTTTAAACAAAATAAGGGGGTGCCAATGGGAACAAGTTTTTCAAGTGCGTTCTCTAATCTATTTTTATATTTTTACGAAAAAAATTTCAATAATATTTCCTTCTTTAGATATGTAGACGATCTTATAGTATTTAACTGCAATAATTTTGAGGAAATAAGCCTTAACATTTACCCTAAAGAGCTCGTCTTGAACCGAACCGATGATGGTGAACAAATTACTTTCTTAGATCCTAAAATTAAGAAAAACAAGGAAAAATGGTTGATTGGACTTTATGATAAAAGGAAAGATTTTAATTTTGAAGTTAATAGCCTCACTTACTGGTTTTCAAGTATTAGCAATAAAATTTTTAAAAAATATTATGTATTCACAAGTTAATAGGATCCGCAGGATTTGCAATAACAAAACAGATCTAGAATTGGCTATGAGTGGTTTAAAAAATATTTTAATGGTTAACTGTTATCCATCTTATATGTTAACTGAAAGTTTCTGAGTCTCAGTGTTTCTTTACTTACGGATGCTTGATTTCAATTTAGGGCGAGATTGAAGCGCTAGTGAATGGCCCCACTAGTTGAAGAGGGTTTTGTATTTCTGGGGGTTTGTATTTTACAATTTTATTTTTTATATTTAGTTTTGTAGGTAATTTTCCTTTTTAGTTTGTGTAATTTTTGGTCTTGTCCTTTGGTATTTTTAAAAAAAATTTTGTATATTTTTATAATATTTTTGAAAGTTTGAGTTTGATTTCTGAAATCTGAGAAGTTGGGGGCTAAGGATGTAATTTAGCTTATGAGCCTACATCCTTTCAGAAACTTCTCTTTATTTACCCCTACATGGAGGGGCCTCCCTGATGAAGACTTCCATGTATTTTGGGGATATGGAATTTCTTTTGGTTTTGTTATATATATATATATATATATATATATATATATGATTAGAGATAAACCCAGTTTAATAACTTCATTTGGCCGTTTATGAAAAAATTTTTAATTTCATTTTTCTGCAAAAACTGGTTTTATCAGAATCATCTTAAGAAAAATTCAGCTCAAATGCCCATTTTAACAACATATTTTGAAATAGATTCTGAATTTATTAAAAAATCGACCAAAACAGTACATTATACTGTTCCTAAATAACAAAAAACTGTCAGTTGAATGCATTTGAGAAAAAAATTGAATTTAAAAATGAGTCATAAAATAACCGATTTGTTGTTTGAATACATCCTTAATACTTTAATCATGATTGCTTCGGAAAATTTTGTGCGAAATACTCACTTTGACAGCATTTTTAAAAATATATTCTATCTTTATCAAAAAACTGGCCGATGCGTCACAGTATATAGTTCCTAAATAAGAGAATCTGTAAATTGGATGCGTTTGAGAGCGAAAATGGAATTTAAAACGAGTCATAAAAAACGCAATTTGCTATGTGAAAACTTTAAATTTTCAGTCACGATGATTTGTGAAAATTCTGTTCAAAGTACCCTTTTTGGTAGCCATTTTTGAAATATATTCCGTCTTTATCAAAAAACCGACCAATGCATCACATTATATAGTTCCTAAATAAGAGGATCTGTAAATTGGATGCATTTGAGAGCAAAAATGGATTTAAAAACGAGTCAGAAAAAAACGCAATTTCTTTTTTGAACACTTTTTTTTTAATTTTCAGTCACGATGATTTCTGAAAATTCTGTTCAAAGTACCCTTTTTGGTAGCCTTTTTTGAAATATATTCCGTCTTTATCAAAAAACTGACCAATGCATCACATTATATAGTTCCTAAATAAGAGGATCTGTAAATTGGATGCGTTTGAGAACAAAAATGGATTTAAAAACGAGTCAGAAAAAAACGCAATTTCTTATTTGAATACTTCCTTCAATTTTCAGTCCCGATGACTTTCGAAAATTCTGTTCAAAATACCCTTTTTGGTAGCCTTTTTTGAAATATATTCTGTCTTTATCAGAAAATTGACCAATGCGTCACTTTATACAGTTTCTATATAAGAGGATCTACCATTTGGATGCGTTTAAAATCAAAAATGAATTTAAAAATGAGTCAGAATATAAGCAGTTTGGATTTGAGGTTTTTTTCTCCAACTCCTATTTTTGTTTAATTTCTTTTTGCTATACGAGTTGGTCCTATGAAAAACTTGTCAATATTAAAGTTGTAGATATTTTTGAGAAGATGTAAAATAAATTTAATCAGATTTGATACCTTAAAAATTGACAAAGTTATGGATTTTTCTCTTTTTTCAGCGCCCTTTTTCTTTTCGTTTTTAATTTTTTTCATCGGTAAAAGTTGGTCCTATCAAAAACTTGTAAATACAAAAGTTTTAGATAATTTTAAGAACATTTACAAAAAATTTAGTTGGACTTGATATCTTTAAAATTGACGAAGTTATGAATTTTTTTCTCTCAAAATCCCTGTTTTTTTTGCCCCTTGAGCCCACTTCTAAATTTATCAAAAAGCTGTCATGCATATACTTTTGGCCCATTTTTAAGAAGTAATATAAACTTTAAACCGATTCGATATCTACTTTAATTAAGAAGGTATGGCGTTTTTTCGGTTTTCACAAAAACGCCCCCTATTCCGACCCCCTTGGTCCGATTTTGCCCATTAACGAACTTAGCCAAGATTTTATCCCCTTTGATTTTATGTACAAGTTTGGTGGAGATTGGTGAAGAAATATAGAAGTTATCGTGTCCATAAAAAAGTGAGATATATATAAAGATATATATATATATATATATATATATATAAACTGGTGCGATTGCAATAGGTAGTATTTCTTACGAAATCTACCTAAAACTCTCAGATATCATTCCGATAGAACCCCCCTCCCCCCCCCCCCCCCAAAAAAAAAAAAAAAAAAAAAAAAAAAAAAAAAAAAAAAAAAAAAAAAAACAGGGCCACATCTCTGACCGAAGATGATACTATCTGAAATCTTCGAAAATTGTCACTTCTC
The DNA here is from genome assembly GCA_964019185.1 of Maratus speculifer. Classification (NCBI taxonomy): domain Eukaryota; kingdom Metazoa; phylum Arthropoda; class Arachnida; order Araneae; family Salticidae; genus Maratus; species Maratus speculifer. The sequence continues at coordinate 213,931,162 of OZ025293.1, read as the reverse complement.
CGTGACGTCCATTATTGTGTTAGATAGCTGGTGAAACACTTTGTTTGCCTTATATTAGGTATTCATTTTGGATGGCAAAGGGAACTTCAATCTATTGATATCACACACTTTTTTCATATGGTACTATCTAAGTAACAATAGCTCGGATTAACTTCCAGATAAGGAAAAATGTTATCTTAAAACTCCAAGCCACAAAGACATGACATGAATGCAATACATAAGTAAAAAGAGAATGTCAAATGACAGTAATCCTAAATGGTTTCTTTTTATCAGAACTTTACACATATTTTACTATTATATTATCTAAAATTGTACGAAATCAAAAGTTGTGAGCAGAATATGTACGATTAATAATATAATTGTCCAAAAAATCATAAATGAGATACTTTAGTCCTTCTTTCGTCATGTATTCCAAGATTGTAATGTTTCCTATTTCAACAATATTAATCTAAATTTCATATTATTGCTGTATGTAAAAAGTGGTTTTTGGCTACATCCCACAGATGGAATTGCCTGGGACCGAGTCTGTCCTTAATTCAGAAGAAAATCTGTAGAGCTAACTGACTTCAGAACTAAAGAAGTTTTAAGTAAATCAGTAATAATATCAGTTGAAAAAAATAATTGTATTTTGGTTTAATATAATGCACAACTGTAAAATTTGTTGTCAGAAGGAGATAACGTAGGTATGCACACATATAGGCGCGCAATAACTGACCTGGTAAAATTTGTTGCGTATCTTAATTTATTTTACGTTTTTCAATTTTTTTAATACATTCTATTAATGCAAAAAATATTTTCGGATAATTATTGCATTATATTTTTGATTATTAAATTATGTTTCCGTTGATATACTTTTAAGTTATTAGTATAAGAAAGAATTGTTATGAACCACCAAACTTTAAACTGGAGTTTTTTTTAAAGCATTCACTTTTTTGGCTACTATTGCACTTAATTTGTTGCAAAAGAAAGTTTTAATTAGATGCCAAGAAAATTGCATTTCAAAATGAGATAATAAACACTTGAAAAATAACAAATGAATGCATATAACACCTATGTGATGACCTATGTGTATAATGAATGCAACCAAAACATATGCATTTTCAAATTTCGGTAAGTTCAACAGTTCACCTTTCGAACTTCCCTCAGCTCTCCGCAACTACCATTGCAACGATTTCCTATAGAAAAGTTTAAACAGTCTCAGCTGGATTTTTCTTTGCAAATACTTTAAATTTAAAAATCACATTTTATTAAAATGTAGTTCAGAAAATTTATATCCTTATTGAAAGTGTATTCAAATTTGATAATGTGATTATTTAAAAACACAACGAACATTACCTAACATAATCGAAATAGGAAAAGTATTGCATTCCATCACGATAGATATAACAGTTTGTATTGGCAAACTTTTTTTAGAAAAAATTGAATGCCTTAACATGGATATGCTCTTAAAATCATGCAAAATTTCAAGCAAGAATTTTCTAATATTTGAGATTGGTTTAAAGTGGTAAAGTTGTAAAGCAAAAATAAACCATATAAAAGTTTAAAAAAAAAATCATTAAAAATAAACCCACATATAAATTTTAATTTTAATGCTTTTTTTTTAACTTCAATCATAATCTTTTAATGCGATACAAGTTTAGAACTTATAAAATTAAATCTGCACAGCTTTGAATTTAAAAAAATTTCTGAAATATAGTATATTTCTGAAAACATATTAAACCTTTTTTAAACATCCTTATCCAGTTATTTCATTTAATTTTTTATTATTATTTATTAATTGCTTACAATGCTTTTTTAGTACTGGCATGTTAGAAAAGAGATCAGAAATAAGTACTTAAACTTTGGAAAAGGCTTTAATTAAAAAAATACTGTTTAACGTAGACGATTTCTGAAATTTAACTTGTTTTGCATTGGTATTTCCTCCTTTTATAAACTAAGATAATAGAACATTATGAAAGCAATATTTTCTTTTCTAGATGTAAAATTAGCAAAATTCTTAAAATTGATAAGAACTTCAAACTTTTTATGTTTTGATCTTCTTTTATTGTTGTTGTTTATTTTTAATTAATCATTAGTAAAAGAAATTATGATAGAGGAATAGTAATAGATTTAAACTAACAAGGAATCTATATAAATATTAAAAATAAAATGTCCCCCTCTTTTTTTTTTTTTTTTTTTTTTTTTTTTTTTTTTTTGCTTTTGCACGCGTTTTTGTACGTAAACGAGTAAACGAGTAAGGAAACTCCTAAGAAGATTTTGGAGTTTATGCTCGCTTAACCTTTTATCTATTGCATTTTTTTATGTAATTTTTCTCAATTGTTACAGTAAAAATTAAAGGATATATATATATATAAAATTTTATCCGTAAAAAAATGAATTTGTTAGAGCTAATTAATTAAAGTGATATTTAAAAGTACCGTTAGTGCGGCCTAAAGTATTCTCGTAAATTACGTGATATTTGAAATATAACTTAAACTCTTAAAAATGCAAAATAATAAGAGGAACTCGCAAGTTAAGAAAAAAAAATGCTAAATTGACATAGATTCATTTTACACAAGAAAAATGAATAAAAATTCAAATTTGAAAATTAAAAATTATTGAATATTTAAATTAAATTTTATTAATTAAATTTTAACTTAAAAAAAATCAAATTAATAATTGAAAAACCCTTTCTTTTAGGTTTCGATTTTGTTAGCAGTCTTGTAGTTATGCTACGCTTATATTTCAATGAACAGTTCCCTTGCATCTCCACATATGCAATATATGAATTTGCATAGGTAATTTCTCACAAAAACAGTCGATGCCACTAATTTTTCGATTTCTTATAAAAATAATAATGAAGCAGAAAAGAAGTACAAGAAAAACCATTACTGCAGTACAATTTAATAATTACATTATAAAGCAGTTAAAAATTATAGATAACTATACATATACTATACAGAAGTAAAGTAAACAAGAAATTTCGCTGCACCATCCAGTGTAATGGCGGTACTTCAAGATACTGCCGAGTCATTCAATTGCTAAATCAGATAACGGGTGTCCCAAAAATGACTGATGGATTTTAAAATTCAATAACTTGCAAATGGTGACAGCTATTTAAAATTTTTTTGCAGGAGGGTTATGTATAATGTCAGGAGTTTTTTTACCGTAATTTTTTATTTTAGTTCGAATTTCAAACAATAGGTGGCAATGACGGCGATTGAAGGCCAGGTCGACGCTTCACTCAGCACTGATCACAGCGCCACCAAATGAAAAACCAAACTAAAAATTGGAAATCCAAACTAAAAATCCATTTTTTATTTTAGTTTGAAATCCAAACTAAAATAAAAAATTACGGTAAAAAAACTCCTGACATTATACATAACCCTCATGCAAAAATTTTTTAAATAGCTGCCACCGTTTGCAAGTTATTGAATTTTAAAATCCATCAGTCATTTTTGGGACACCCGGTACATACGCAATTCACATAAAGTAACTAGTCAAAGATCATAATGAACACATAAAAAAAAAACTCCAAAACTTATCTTATATTGATTTATTATATTTGCAGCAATAAAAAAAATCCCTGTAGGCTTGACCTATAGGCGAAGATAGATTTCGAAGTTAAGTGTTCATTTCAACTACCAAAAATAAAACATGACTAGAGATAAATCCAGTTTAGCAATTTTATTTCTCCGCTTTTAAACAATTTTTAATTTCATTTTTGTGTAGATAGGAGGAACTGGGGCACATTGATATAGTTTTTTTCTAAGAATTTTTGTGTTCAAGAAAGTAGAAATTTCAAGTTATTTTTCCATGTGGTGTCAGCAAGATTTGCGGAGTGTGTTATAAAAATGTATAATCGTTTTTTAATACGGTATTTTTGCATGTAATAATAATAAAAAAAAAAATAAAAAAAAGTCATTTGTATCAATGTGCCCCATCCCCGGGGCAGATTGATACACCTCATGGAGTCCTTTGATAAATTTGGGGAAAATGGAGAGAAAATAACTTCAATGCATATTTTACATAAAAAATTAGTTAGCAAACCTTTTTATATTTATTTATAGAAATTCAAATCAATCACAATTTATTTTTAAGCAATATTAAAGCAATCAAATTTAAATGTATAATGACCAAATGTTCTGGCTGTTCTTGTCTGATTGTTGGCTGTGGTAATTTTGTCACATCTGGCACTTCAACCCCAGCATTATCTCCTTTCTTAGGAAAGAGGAAAAAATTACCAGGTTTTCTGTTTATAAATCGGTTCATAAACTGAAAATAAAGGATAATTATATTAAAAATTCTGTTTATAATATAATTATCCTTTGCTGTTTGGCACCTTTTTTCTCTTACTTCACATTTCTCATGTCGAAAATACATTTTTCTCTGGAGTATCGATATAAAATGGAGATTTACCAGGCTGCCGTCCTTTTCTTTTGTTAGTCCTATTAGCATTAGCTTTTGGGTTAGTACTAACGTCTTCTGTTTGAAAAAAACTATAAAATGTTCTAATGTAAAAATTTAGAGCTATTTCACTTAAAAAAAAACTAATATTAGAATTTTTTGTCAGGAAATGGTTAGGGATTAAGGAATGTATGGTAAAAAAATAATAAAAGGCAATGAAAAAATGAATTAGAAAAGGATTTAGGTTGTCTGTGGCTATCAGAGGGCACATTGCTACGTATCAATATACCCCGACATAGACTGTATCAATGTGCCCCATACAACCATTTTGAATAAAATGACTCTCAATTCCAAAACTTCATAATTTACCTAACAATAAAGAATGAGGAACTAATAAAGAGTAGCTTTACATGCCAGGGAGAGTATTCTTTTCGGTTGAAAGTAATGCAACAGTTGTATAATACCATTGCAATTGTACAACTTAAATTTATTTTTGACCTACAAAAACAATAAATCCCCCGTCTCATTTCATCAAACAATTGAATCATACCAAGACGTTCTGTATGTAGTTGTGTACATTAGAATTACCGTTTGGAGCTATTGTGAAACTTCCTGTAATGACCTGTGAGCAGTAGAAGGGATGTATCAATGTGCCCCAGTTCCCCCTACTGGTTTTATCAGAGTCATCTTAAGCAAAACTCGACTCAAATGCCAATTTTGAAAGCATTGTTTGAAATATATTCTGATTTTATGAAAAAATTGACCAACAGGGCACATTATATTGTTCTTATATAAGAAAAAGTCCAATTGAATACGTTTGAGAGCAAAACTGAATTTGAAAATGAGTCATTAAATAAACAATTTGTTTTTTTGAATACACTCTCAATTCTTCAATCACGATACCTTAGGAAAATTTTGTTTAAATTGCCCACTTTGACAGCATTTTTCTAAATATATTCTGATTTTATAAAAAAAAAAAGACCCATACAGCACATTGTACAGTTCCTAAATAAAAGAATATGTTGAACTGAATGCGTTCGAGGGCAAAAATGGATTTAAAAATGAGTCAGAAAATAAGCAGTTTGTTATTTGAATACTTCCTCAAATTTTCAATCACGATTGCTTCGGTAAATTCTGTTCAAAATGTCTATTTTGAAAGCATTTTTTGTAATATATTCTATCTTAATAATGCCTGTAATGAAAGAATCTAATTTTCACATCGATAAAAAAATAGTACATAATATTTGCAAAATTAGAATCTCTGATTTGTTTTTTCAAAAAAAAAAAAAAAAAAAAAAAAAAAAAAAAAGCACAATTTTTGCAAACATGGAATATTTATTTATTTTTTGCAAAAAATGTGCACCGATTTTGGCAACTTAGAATCTACATTTTTTTGTATACATAAAAACTGAAAATATTATGCACAAAAGTACATACTTTTTTGAGTATTCAAAAATATTCACTTTTTGTGCACAAATTGTGTACAATCTATACTTTTTTGCAAAAAAAGTGTAATTTTTTTTAGCTGGGTTTATCAAAAAACTGGCCAATGCGCCAAATAATAAAGTTCCTAAAAAAGAGAACCTGCCATTTGTTTGCGTTTAAAATAAAAAATGAATTTAAAAATGAGTCAGAATAAAAGCAGTTTGGATTTTAGCAGTTTGGTTTTTTTTTTCAACTCCTATTTTTGTTTAATTTATTTTGGATATGAGAATTGGTTCTATAAAAAACTTGTCAATATAAAAGTTTTAGATATTATTGATAAGTTGTAAAATAAATTTAATCGGATTTGATATCTTAAGAATTGACGAAGTTATGGATTTTTTTCTGTTTCCACCCCCTTTTAATTTTAATTTTAATTAATTTTATTTTATTTTATTTTTGCGGTATGAGTTGGTCTTATCAAAAACTTGTAACACAGAAGTTTTAGATAATATTAAGAACATTTATAAAAAAATTAATTGGATTTGATATCTCGAGAATTGACGAAGTTATGATTTTTTTTCTCCTAAAAACCCTATTTTTTCGTCCCTTGAGCCCGTTTTTAATTTTATCAAAAATCTGTCATTCATGAACTTTTGGCCCATTTGTTAGAAGTATTATAAACTTTAAACTGTTTCGATATCTATTTTAATTATGAAGTTATGATTTTTTTTTCTGTTTTCACAAAAACCCTCCCTAATTCTACCTGGTCCGATTTTGCCCTTTAACGAACTTGATCGAGATTTTATGCATCAGTTTGGAAGATCTTTGAGCAGAATTATAAAAGTTATCGTGTCCATAAAAAAGTGATATAGACAGGTAGATAGGTAGATAAATATTTTTACTAGGGGTCTAGGAGACATGATTGTTGTAGATCTGCAAAAAGTTTTCAGAAATTCCAACATGAGAACGACGTCAATAGATAATATTTCATACGAAATCTACCTAAAAGGCAAGCGTAACAATCTGTTCAAAATGCCGGCAAAAAACGCGTCGTCTGTTTCAAAGATAGCTTCCTTTTTTGCGAAAATAACGAACCTAGAAATGCCATATATCTTGAAAATGTGGAGTCAAAAAAATGTTCATTTAACGTACCATTAAGTATATTAGTAATATTCACTATGGGGTAAAAGTTTAAAGTGTGTTGCATAAGTACCATCAGTAGATAAAGGGTTAAGCCGATTTCCTACTACTTATATATGCATGCTCTGTTTGTTACTTGCTTAACGGAGCTACTATTAAATTTAACACGAAACTACCGCCATGAGATATGATGTTTTTATTAAGTTAGACTTTTTTTTATCTGATGAAATGTTTTATGCTCTAATTTATCTATATTATGGTTTTTCATGAAAAGTCTTAAAATTAATATTATTGTAAAATCTATTATATTATACAGTTCTAATGATGGTTTTAGTATGTAAGTATTCCGAGTATAATCGAGAACAGTATGAAGATTAATAAAATACATATATCATAATGTATGAACTTTATTTTAGGAAATTGCGTTTTTCTAACTTTTGACTTAAAATAGAATTCGATTTCAATTTTAATATTAACTAATCTATAGAAATGATATAAAATAAGAAAAATTTTGATACTTTTAGATCGAACTGTAAAAATATAAGGTGTTTTTATTATGTTAATTGCACGATTTTATGTTCATTATGGTTGACATTTTTTTGCAGTACATGGAAATTATTTTACTTCTGAGGTGATAACTGTAATTGTAAAACTTAAATCATTATTACTTTTATTTCAATTATAATAATGGTTCTATAAATATTTCTTAAGGAAATTTCAACAATAGAAAACCTTGGACAAATATAGGAGTATTTCGCAAATTGATTTGAAAGGAATTTCATTTACCTATCCATCACAAATTACTTATCATTAAGTTCTGATTCATCACAATAAAATTCAATTGCTTCATTTACAGACATTGTATGTGTAGTCTCGTTTTCTATTTTGTTTAAGCATGCATTCATAATTAAACTGAGTGTAGTTTGTACTAGATCAGGCACACAGCATTTTGCATATTACCAAGGAATAACCGCAAGATTCCCGCAATAGATGAGCACTCAGTTTATAGGGGTAATAGAACAGCATAGAGAGCCTCAATGAAGATAGATAGTTTGGGAAGCACTAGAGCATATCATCCCACCGGAACTTTGTTAGAATCACTTGTTTCTATGACGACGAACGTGCCCGGAAAATGGAATGGTCAGTGAGAGGGTCTAATAATTGTTGACCGGAGTTCTTGTTTCAGCTGAAAAGTATCGTCTCCAGGCAACCCGAAAGCACTGAAGTCTTTGGCCCACTTTTGAGATCTGGCTGATTTGCAAATCCCTAAGGAGATGGTCCCGCGACAGTCATCAGTACTGGATGAAATTCTTTCAAATCCCCTTGGAACCTGCTTATCCAATGGCTTTTCAAGCCGTTACTGAACCGCCCTCAGCCTCACCTAAATGGCAAGGTTTCGGTTGCAACAAGTTCAGAGATGTTCAGGTAAGCAATTTTTGTAACACTGTATTCGTTTTAAAAGTTCTGCATTTAAAATGAAGTTTTAGCTTCACGTTAGTTGATAGGATTAGTTAGGTCCTCATTTTTTAAAGTGATGATTCAATATCTGATCTGAATTTTGATGTGCTAATAAATATGAATGACACAGTGGATACAATTGCCAAGAAAATGACACTAACAAGTGTTTGTGACAATCCAAATGTAGAAATCTGAAAAAAAAGAGATTAATGTGGATTATGTTCGTTGCCTTAATAGGATGATTAACTGATCTGTTTTATTGTATTTGGTCTTGTTTTCAATATTGAAATAAAGAAAATAGAAAAAAAGCCGTTTATCATAGAAAAAACCGTTTTCAGAAACTTAGAACGCCTTTTGATTAAAAAAAAAAATCAAACTAAAATGCAAACGAAACGTAAAACATGAAATGTGATTGATGGAATTGAACTGATATTTAAATGAATATTGCAAAAATTATTCTAAGCTTGCTGATATATAATTATGGATGGTATATAACCCTAAACTGATTGTATTTAAATCTGATTATATGTTCTCGTACTGAATTATCCATACTACCCATTCTTATCCATTCTGTGTAACGATAACAGTATTATATCCTTTTACGCGCCTTAGAGATTTACCGAATGCTTGTTACGCAAGACATTTTCTTGGAGTATTTTGTTTAGTATTTTGAAGTGAGAATTAGTTCATTGCTGAAGAAACCTTTTGAGAAGCATGATTATTCTTCTGTGAACATTATGTAAACGATCTAGCTATTCAGGAAATGTTAGGGTAATTCCATGGATAATATAAAGAAGGAGTTGAACTTTCGTATCTCTGTGTTTTACAAATATAATTTTACAGCTGTAAATTGTTTTATATTTAAAAGAAAATGAAATTGGATGAGAATATACTTAATAAATGGAAGCATTATGAAATTAGTATAGCTTTTGCTGTAAAAATAAATTTTAGTTTTAGAAGAATTTAGAGAAAATGTTTATAAGGGAATTTTCTTGAAAGCTACCATTTTCCAGCTCAAAAAAATAGTTAATAGACTCTAAGAATCAGGATTGAAGACTTCCTGTCGTAAAATCGTCTGTATTGATTTTCTCTACTTTTCAGTTGTATCAGAATGTGGTCATGTTTCATGATGTCAAACGTAGTGACTGCTTTTCTTCATAGCACATAGTTATATTTCTCAACGATACAAAGTTGAATACGTTTTATTGATAAGGACGAAATGTAATGAAGTATTCGGAAGAAAGCATTTTACACAATGGACAAGAAAATTTCATTTGTAACTGTATGTCATGTGAAAAGGCAATTTTTCATTTTAAAAAGACGTTTTAAGGATACGGATTCTTCCATAAATAAATTGATTAAAATTAATAAGGTTGTAATACCTCTTGCATTTATATTACAGGTTTCTACTTCTGTCCTTCGATAGGCAACTTACGAAAAAATTGCGGTGATTAAAAGGATTGGATTCATGTAAAAATTGAAAAAGAAAAAATATATAATTTACATTATGGAATGGATTAAACAATTAAGTCTTTGAAATAAAATTCATTCAAAAACAAAATTCTTTGCATATGCTTATTAGAGAAATTTGTCCAGCCTTCTCTAGGCGAATAAATTTTAAATTTGAACAATATCCATAATAAAAAATGCTTTTATGACTAACTTTAGGGGCTGCGTTAAAGAATATACGTTTCGACGGTAATTAAGGCACATTTTAAATGTCTAAAGCGAATTAGAAAGGATTTTCTATATTAGCAACATTTGTAAAACCTAGAGATAGTTATGTGCGAGCGAGAAAGTGAAATAAATCTGATTTTATTAAATAGAAACTGTTTTTAAATTGCAAAATGAAACGTTTTGTAAAAAACAAAGAACATTTTATTTTATAAATTAAATTGAGATCTAACAAACAAAAAAGTAATGAATATTTCACATCATGGGAGTTCTTCAAACTAAAAGAAAAAGGAAATTTCTTGCATTAATGCCAGTACCAACTGCAAAAGTAAGGTTCGTTTAAAGATAATACTGCGCTTTTAAAGTGACTTTTTATGCTGCAGATTCAAATTTTATTCTGTTACATGCTTTATTTCTTTCTTTAATTTAAACAAATTCACATATTACATTAAACAAATCACCAAAGTACCATTCATTTCATTGTGTTATGTGAAAAATACAAATGTATTTATCATTCGGCGTCAAACAGAAATTCTTTTTTACATAAGCGTCAAGAAAAACTAGTAAATCAATAAATACCTTTACTATAGCTTCACATCATCGGTGTTATTCAAACTAAAAGGAAATTGCATAAATGCCAGTACCACCTGTGAAAAGAAGATATTTTTCATGCAGGAAGTGAATTCAGGATTTGGATATTTTAACCGCTTCAAAGTTTGTACCAATATACTTATTGATTTTTCTTTTATTTCTTTCAGCAACTGTTTCAAACGTTAGTATGACAGAGTAAACTTTTAAAAAATAATAAGCTTTCATCTTTGGCAAAGTATTTTTGCATAGTTAAAAGTAAAATAACGTGCTGTAAATTATTCCGTGTTAAATTTTCAAAAATGATGAAATATTAATATTTTACAACTTATATATTTTCTTTTGCTAAAAATGCAAATATTATTTAAATATTATTGTTTGACTAACACAAATAATGCTGTAAAAATAGTAAATTTTGCATCAAATTGTATTATTATAATTATAATTATTGTTTATAAATGTAAATTTAGGAAAAAACTATTTAAAAAAAATTATTGCATGAATAAAGCATTATTCCACTACTTACCTATTTATCAGTAAATGCAATAAAACGTTTTTGCATACATAATCTTTATAATGAAAATGTTATTTTAGTGAAAAGTTTGATGGGAGTAAAAAGTTTCAAATTGAAGCTATATTTTACGTTTAAAAAATTGAATATTTCCTTTTCAAATTAATGAATCGGTATTAATCTGTATAAATTTTTGAAATTTATTTTTTAGAATAAGATTAATATGCTTCATTTCAAAATCCAAGGGGATTTATCCTTTTGTTTGATGTCATTTTCGATTTTTTATAAATTGAGAAAATCAGAAATTGTTTAGTATTATTGAACATAAGTCTTTATATAAAAAAAGCATATTTTTCATGCATTCGCTTGAAAATATTTCACAATTAGCTTTAACATGGATGTTTTAGCTGTCTTTAAAATGATTTAATTGCACATGCGGAAGTGCATTTCAATATCTTGCTTTGACAGTCATATTTACTTTTAGTATTATTGTAAGATGGAAATATTTAAAATACATTGAATTTAACCATGGATTTTATCATGAAAATTTTAATTTAAATATCATGTTATGATTCTATAAATAATAATGATATCAATAAAACCAATAAAATTCTTTAAACATGTGTACTTTTTAGAGTTAGATTATCTACAGAGTAATATATTACAATTTTTATATTACTTATATACTTATATTACAGAAAATTAGAATATCTACAAGTGTTTTTTAAGTAGTATTGCTTTCGTTCAGCTTATTGATAAAATTTTCCATAAAATTTTATTTTCAAAATAAATTCGAAATTTCATTTAACAGGTAGTATTTAAAATCTCAAGGTCCGATTTTTACTCAAATTATATATTTTTTCAATTTATTGTTGAACTCAATTTTTATATTACTGTTTTAATACTTTTCTTAATTTAAATTTTCCTCAAATATGATTTAAGAGAAAACTTTTAATGACTATGCAATTTTTTAAGAATGGAAATAAATAAAAAATGATAAATAAAGAAAAAATAGATAAAAAATGAATCCATATGAATTTTGTCCTAGGCTCATCAATCAAAATTGGAGAATAGGACAGAATATTGTAATTTTTTTCTACCTAACCGCTCTCTTGGTATACTCATTTAATTTGTTATCTGCCAGGGAAAAACAGTATCAAGAATGACAATAAATGTCAATAAAGCAAAATATATATATATATTTAATTTTTTATTATTTTATAAATTAGGTTTGTATGTAAAACATCCCAGTTTTAACAGAGTCGTAATACGAGTTAATTTCAGGTAAGAGCTGGTACGGACTTCAATCTTGTTCTATGCTCAATTTTGAAATCGAGCCTAGGACGAAAAGCAATCCTATCAGAAGGTCGACGAGGAAATTCCTATCTTTTAAAGGTACGTTGATCAAAAAACCATTACTACACACCTGCATTTGATCAGCGAATAAGCTTTTGCACATTCAAATTGCATTTTACAATTAATTCACATGATGTAGTATGATTTAGCTCTTTCTGCTCGTATAAATCAAATAAAGTTCAATACTTGCGTTTAAAGTTTTCTATTATGATAAATGAAGTGGGTTTTTTTCATATAGCAAAGAAGGATAGTTAAAATGTAGCTAAAAATGTACATTAATGTTTATTTTATAAGGAAAATTGAATAAATAATAATTTATGTAACTTATCATTTTTTTTAAATTTTGAATATGTCGTACATATAATTCCCTTTTTTCGATGCATAATGTGTTTAATTAATCCATTTGCACAAGTGTTCCTATTATATATATATATATATATATGTTTTGATGTTTTTCGAATTCTACAAAAAGCGGAAGAATAACGAAAGAAATCCTACAACTTATCGAAGAGTTTTTCCATTTGTGATATAAATATTTAAAAAAGAAGAAAAAAAGTTTAGTTTAGAGCAGTGTAATGGTATGACAAAATATCCGTTCAAATTATTAGACATGATTAATATAATTGATTGATGATTCATAATGATACTGTTACATAAATATTCATTAATATCAAACTTAGTTTAATTAATTTTATCAGTAAGGAATTCATCATTGCAATTCCCACTTTTTTTACACAAATCATCGACATGTCTGGTCAGCAATATATATCATGTATTCATGTTTCTTTTATTGCATTTTTGAGCCTTTTAGCATCAAATTTAAAAATTTATCATCAATTCTAAAGATTGATGATGATCCAGCCTCCTTTCTAGGAGGATATTGCATGAGATACTGCTAGTTTACAGAATATCTTGCAGTCTTCTTCTTGATAAACTTAGCCAGTTAAATAACTATTGATATTGATTTCGCTTTTTTGTGACGCATCCATTAAATGAAGAGGGCGATATTTACTAAATAATGAGTTACTCCCTCTGTCACAAATTAGTTGCGACATTTGAATACTTTTATACTGATTGTTGGTATTTATAGCTTTATGATTTTGTTTGAATATTTTTCAGAGAGTTATACTATCAATCAACAACATTTACTTACCGAACATTCCCTTCGTCATTCCATAAATTAATATTCAATTAGTTTAAAAAATCCTGGTTCACATGTTTTTAAGCCACGCCTCATTTTGTAAAGATTTTTTTAAAACTGTAATCACATAAAACTACCTTCAAGCTAATTAATCGTGAATTCATTTCCGAGCATTTCATTCCAACATATCTGAAAAGTATCTTTTAGCTTGAATATGCTGCAAACAAAATAAAATTCTGTCGAGTTAATTTTTTTTTCTAGACTTAGTTTAATGGTGGCTGAAATGCGCTCCAACACTTTATCAGACTTGAGAATCCTGTGCAATACTGATTTACGAATTATAGCAGCATACGATAATCTTCGCAGTGACTGTCTTCATTTTATTGGGACATATTTGATTTTTCTCAGTGGCTGAGAAAAAGGATTTCTTTTTTCGTTTATAATTCACAATTCACAATTTACTCTTTTTTTTTTTTTGTAAACTTGGATTGTAAATTTCCCCATATTTTATTTTTAATGTCTCAGCCTACTTTTGCAAACATGATATGGCGATGAACATTAAATTTAATAGTTACAGCATTTATGGCATTACGGTTTAATTTACCATTTTTGAGACATCGCTGCAAACATTTCAGTACAGCATTGCGCTCTATATTATCCATTTCCTTCTTCAGGATAATTTCGAAATTATTATTTATTATTTCTATCGCTCCACATTCGAGTTAACATTGCTTCTGGCACCTAGTATGTACCATTATATTAATTCTAGTATAATTTTACTGGTATCTATCTACTAAACTGCATGAGAAGTTATTTATACTTACTTCTACCTACTTAAAATGTAGCAACAAATTTGGGACGGAGGGAATAAATACTAAAATAGTTTGTTTTGTGAAAATCATATTGTTCTTATGTACTATGTTGCTCAAAGCGTCTAGCTCGATGTCTTGTAGTATTTACAGCATATTATTTTTCAGAATATGTTTAATTAAAACCACTTATACTGACAGACCAGAAATCTTAAAAGTTGAGATTTTTTCAGGTATTGCACAGTATAATCTTCTTCATTAAATAATCTGACTAACACTTCCTCTACTTTTGTATGAAAACAACATTTCTACAGCGGACATGAATAATTTTTGGATAATAGCTTCATATCTATCTAAGCATTTGCACTAAAGCTAGTCATTTTACGGACAGAAAAATGACGCTTTCCCCTCGAAAAAATGATGCAGTTTCTAAAACCAGGAAAAAGGGATCTCCTTTATAATGAAAATTTTGTTTCATATTTTTCATACATGTTTTTTTTTTATATTCATAAATTAATTCTTTGAATGAAAAATTTATAAATTCATACTGAACTATTCATTTAAAATAACAGAAATGTTAGCTATAATTTCACATATTTTCGAACTTGGATAATTTAATAATTTAGCTTAAAGCAAGCAATAATATAGAAAAAGGATCCGTTACTTACATAGTATTAATGCAAAATTTTCACACTCTCATTCTCTTTACTTTAATTTGAATTAATAAGTACAACCATAGAAATAGATACATAATGCAGACATACTTTATTTTCCTTATACGTACAAATTTGAAACAAGCAAATGTAGTATGCCTATATTTCATTTATAATGAAAAAATATTCTAACATTTTCCCCCAAAATATGTGTCACATTTTTTAAGACAGAAACTGACTAAAGAAAAATACTCGTGCAATCTTAACAATCGTATTGCTTCATTAAAAAAGTTTTCATAGTGAAAGGACAAATAACTTAATAAATGTAAAACAAGTGCGCTTCCTATGAGACTTAGGTAACACAAGATATTACTGGTTATTAAAAAATTCATATATTTATAAAATGCATATGTAAAGGAAAAATAATTTCGAAGTTATTTTAGACAAAATTAATTCAGGACATATTTTTTAGTTTATATAAACCAGAAGTGTATTTAAATTAGTCACAATGCTCTAATTAATAGTTGTTTAAATTGCGCAGTAGTAATATATAGTTTAAAATATCGATGTATTATTCAATTAATTTATTATTAAAAAGTTAAAACTCTTAAATATAATGACATTTATTATGTGAATTTATATAGTTAAAAAATCCTTATTTATATGCTGGAATGTTAGATCCAATTTCTTAAACTTACCTAATTTATTTATTAAAAGTTATGAATTTGTAATTCTGCATTTATATTAGTATGACAACCAAATTTATGAAATCTTGCAATAAATAATTAATTTATGATCGCTTAAATTAAGCAGTGTAATTAAACATCGATTTATTTTTAGTTAAACTATTCCAAATATGTCATTTCTAAATTGCAGTTGAAACGAGAATAAGTTCATACTAGAAAACAATTTTACCAAAAATAAAAAAAACAAATCAAATATTAATTTGTTATCTCGTGAAAGCTTTAACCGAGAAATATTTTTTTTTTATCGAATTTGATAATAAGATTTATTGCATAAAAAATTTTATTCTATGTATTCAATAGCAGCAATCATCTCTTATAATGACACTTGTTCTAAAGTTGTGTTTAAATAACTGAGATTCAAATTTTGAATTGCTTCAAAAAGCAAATATTTGGGAAAGGAAATTGTTGAAATAAATTAATTTGATGTTTTTCGTTTAAGAATACTTCTTCCCGAGAGATTTGAATGGTTAAATTTTAATGAATGTTATTAGATGCTTCAGAACATTTTATGGTTTCATTTATAGAATTTTTTTTACGTAAACTAAAATAATATAGTACATTAAATTGATAGCATTTAATAAGTTATTCAGTAGTTTGAAAACAGGGGTTTTAAAAATATCAAGTTGATGAAAAGTATCATGCATTGCTCTTTTTTGCATTTAATCGCATTTTATTATAATTATCGGGTTATACCTCCATAAAAAGATTATGAATACTACACTTTTCCATTTGGAAGAAATAATTGAGCATAATTTAAGATATAGTATTAAAGATGTCAGATAGCAAGAGTAACATTCCAATTTTTTTTTAGATGAAAGTATATTAATTTATTTCCTCTTAAAATTAAAAATTTATTTTATTTTTATGTATTTACATAATCATATTATTTTTAATTGGCAATAGAATACTACAAACGCTCAATAAATTTCTAATCTGTTTGAATTAAAATAAAATAACAAAGTGTATTCATCCTAACATAAAAAATGTCCAGTAAGAAAATAGTCGGATGTGACAATCCCAAAACTCTCCCCTATCTTATACATGTTAATACTTCCTGAAAAATTCAGCATAGCCAAGTCTGTGCATTAGTTTCTGACATAAATCTGTTGTAGAAATCTTTAAAAAAATTGCATAACAGCGTCACCTGTTGGGCAATGTACATAAAAAATAAAACAAGACAAAATTTTATCAGTTACTAACTGAATGAAAATCTGAATGAATGTTTGATGAAAATCCATGCATTATTTCTATTGCGAAATCGTGAAAAATGCAGCATAGTAGCTCTACCTGTTAAACGATTTGCACCAAAAAATGAACAGAACTCAGGGAATGCCTGAATCTGAAGTTTTATGAAGGTCCATGCATTACTTCTTGAATAGAGACGTTGTGGAAATCCTGAATAACGCTGCATAGAAGCTCCGATATACACCAAAAGCTAATCAGCTCTAGTTTACATCAAGGTTTAATTGTATTTAAGGTTATATGAAATTCCGTGCATTACATCTTGAGATAGAACTCCCACAAAATGTTTGTTACATACAGACTCACAGAATAAGAAAGAGACAGACAAACTCACCGAGAGATATTTTCTAAAAAACTATCAAATCGTTTTCAGGACCATCTAACACGCATAAATCCATCGAAAACCGGAAATCAAAATTTTTCTTGAATCCAACACTTTTTTCTTGT
Source organism: Maratus speculifer (assembly GCA_964019185.1). Lineage (NCBI taxonomy): Eukaryota > Metazoa > Arthropoda > Arachnida > Araneae > Salticidae > Maratus > Maratus speculifer. The sequence goes on along the minus strand of OZ025293.1, from coordinate 213,913,586 downwards.
GAAGAAGGAAATAAAATCAAGAACAGTTAGAATAGAAGATTGCTATTTTTATAAGACACACTTACAATACCTTCTATTGATTAAAATTCTGAGTATAAACTCCAATAATTGATTTTTGAAAATACTCTTTTGTTAATAATAATGCCATTTAAAATACAACTTCCGTTTACCACAGCATAAAGATGTTCCGAATCATCTCCAGGTTGTGCTTAGATTCGATGTGGGTAACTACGAGCTTCACATTCCAAGATCTTTTTGGTAAATTGGGATAACTATGCCCTATATGCGGCTTATTCGTACATTTAATCATATAAATGAAATTTAAAACTTTCATTCATATGTTTGAAGTCTAAAATTGTATCTTTAAAGTATATTTTGCTTAAATTTTATTTTTATTCGACTTAAAGTTCATTTTTATAGGACTGACTAGATTATTAACGGTAAATAAATAAGGATTGCATCGTGGGATTATTGTCTATTTATATACGTTGCAACTGAAAATAAAACATCAAAAATTATTTTCTTACTAGACAAGTTTTTTAACAGAAATAATACAAATACATAAAATGGTTGAAGCACACTCCAATTTTTAAGTATCTACATTTTTTTTTTCATATGTAATACTTCTAATCATGTGTATCTTTATTATTTGTCTTTGTTTTTTTTTTTATAAGAAAAACTATCCTTATTAATTTTTGCGTAAAAAAATATTGTTATATTGTTTGTATAGAAAAAAGCAAACAAACCATAAAAGAATTACCGTAGTCGTATTTGTTTAATCTTCACGAGTTTAATTTTTTGCTACCTATAATATGCATTAGAAGTGATGTAATTTAAATTAAAAACCTCACTAACATGTATGATATTCTCTAATTGTAATAATTTTTATGACGAATCTGTGTAACCCGAATTCTTCGAGATATATATCTCTGCGCACTGTTAAAAATTTTGCTCTAGTTTGAACCAAATTTTGGTGCTCAGTAGCTGCCATCATAAAGTGGTGAAATCTCGTACCAACATTTGGAGCTTCCTATTTTCTCTTCGTTTCAACTATTGGAACTATGCTTCAACAGGAGCTCTAAATAGTGGTTCAAGATTTCACCATCTTACAATGGTAGCTATTGAGCACCAAAATATGGTTCAAACTAGGACAAGATTTTTAAGTATACGTTTCAAGGACTTGTAGGGACCTTTTACTAGAATATTTCTAACGCAGTATTTGTGTAATTTAATGGAAAAAAATCTATCTTCAGATAAGTTTTTAAAAAAATAGATAAATTTTCAAACTAAAATAAACAGTACTTTACGAAATCCCCCGAATCCCTTGATCCGTACGAGCCGTATACTACTCGAAGCGAGAGACAGTTTATTAAGAGGCGGGATGAAAGAATCGCAATTTTGCTAATTTAGTAGGGTTTCTTAACGTTGTATTTCCCATAGGTAATTTTCGCCTTAGTTAATACGTCATAATGTAACTGTTAACGCATTTGTTAGCGTAAATAATACTATTCGTAAACAGTGTTTTTTATCTGAATAATAATAATAAAAAATCCTTTAAAATAGCAACACACGAGAAGAGAGAAGAAATTCGCATATAAATAAATTCGCATCTTAAGTGTGGTTTTTTTTTGTCCTCAAAGAACCAAAAATTTATCGCGCATTAAGCGGGATCGCATAATAACCGCATGGGCGATGTTCAAGGAATTCGAAAAAATCCACGTATTAACCATTAATCCACGCAATTATTTATTAAGAAATTGCCCAAAACTTATCTCCTTTAATATATGAAGATATACTGGAATTTTTAAATTATAATATTGCGAAATTTAGACAAGTTTTCTTCTTTAAAACTGATTAAATATGGTGATAGCTATAATATTTTTGTAAAATAGGTTAAAAAATAATCAGATAAATTAACCAATCATACTCCTATAGAAAAATCACAAATCTTATAAAAGGAATTATTTAAATGTATTATGTAACATTTAAATATGCTAACATCCTACTAAACATCCTACTAAATTATTAAAAAAACATTCCATTTACAGAGAAGAATTCATCTTCTCTGTAAATGGAAAGGATTTTGTAGTTGAGAATGCTTCATACAACGTTTTTGTTAAAAAGGAAAATTGTACCTATGAAAATGATTAAGAATATTATTATTTTTTGAAAATATTTAGCTTCAACTATTTCTATATACTTTCTAAATTTTACTAAGCAAAGTTTATTGCGATGATAGAAAAATAACTTTTATAAATTGACTGAGTAAATAAATTTTATTTAAAATTTTTTTCAATGGTACTTGAAAGTGTCATCTTGAAAGTGTAAGGGTTAAGCTGAATCGTGTATAAAGCACGAGTGTCTCCTTGATCGATTTTCATAATGATGTGGAACTTAAAATTACTGCTATAGTGTGATTCAATTAAGAGAATGTTGTGTCGAATATCAAAACAACGAAAATTCATGAAATTATCCAGGGGTTACAGAAAAAAGTTTAGTACACATACAGATTTCTGTAGCTTTACAAAAACTAGTTTTGTAGATTTATATATATATATAATACAGTATACAGATAAAATTTTTATATGCATACAGACTTCTATAGCTTTACATCTTTTTCTTTTTACAGTATAGGAAATTAATTTTAATGAAAATGAACTTTAGATATTAAAATGAAACGAATTTATAATTCTATTCGACTATGTTTCCATACTAATCACATTCAAAAATTTACTCTTAGAGCGTTTTTTTATTCTTGTTTTAATAAAATATTTATATTTTTTCAGAAAACTGTGAATAAATTTCAGGAGATTTCAAAACCCATCATTATTATCATTATTATTATTATTATTATTATTATTATTATTATTATTATTATTATTATTATTATTATTATTATTATTATTATTTCTTTTGAGGAAACAAGTTTTGATGTTTTATTCGGTTGAATTATGTACATCCAACATATGCTTCAATATTTCATTTTAACCTTTTTAATTTTCTGATTGTCTTTAAATAAAAAATATCCTTCAAATTTTTATTGTTCTCCCGAACATGGAAAATCATTTGTTTTTACAACATCTTTCATGGCCAGACACGCAAGACATTTATAAATTTTTCAAACAACTCAAATGAATAGATTTTTCTTAAAAATTGACTTACGTTTAATTGATAAATAAAAGGAGTGTTTTAGAAGAAGACATGTTATTTGTCACTTTTATCTTCTTTTAGATGATAAACTGCCTAAGATAAATGATGGCATATTCTTCATTGTGACATTATCAAGTAATCACTTTAGAGCTATTTCGGACGAGAAAATTTTTGATCAGAATAATATATTAATTCATGACCTCAAACGGTCTACTGCTTGCGAGAATATTAGGTCATTTTATGGTTTCGTAAATTCAGCTAATTTATACTTTTCGGAACTTTGTAGAAACTTTCAGTGATAATTTTAATCATTTATTCAAGAATCTGGACTTTAGCCTTGTAAAATTCAGTACGATGTATTATAATGCTTGTAAATGCTTTACAGGTACCATTTTTTTCTTTTAAGTTTAACTTAAAAATAATTTTTTTAAATTCAATATACAGTAAAGAAAAAGTATAAAATCTTCTTAACAACACCATAAAATAAGGATATTTTATGGTATCAAGAAATTTTCAAGCTTTTATATTACACCAATTTATTGCATGTTTTAGTATGACATTCTAAAGAAATCAAATAAAATTTCCCATCTGTTCATTGTATTTTAAAACATTATTTCTGTTCAATAAAACATAAACGTACTTATACTTTGTTCGTTATAAGCATTGTCGCTATAATATTACGAAAAATAAACACGTTAGATGAAAGAATACATAGTCAGTATATTTCCATGGGTAGTAACTGAATCACATAGCCAAACACAGATATAGCGTGTTTTTTCTTTCTTTTAAGGAATTAATGTGCAAATGGTTGGTTCATATAAAAATACATTTAGTTAAACTTCGGATATTTACTCAAAAAGAAAGATCTGATTTTTATCTCGATTCACCTAAACAATAGAATTACCGGAAATGTAAATCAAGTTATATGCATATCTTTACTGCAGAATTTTTATTTAATACTTCTTAATTAAATAACTGATTTCTGTGTGGTATATACAGGGTTAGCAAGAAATAATTTACTTATTCATAGGGCTCTAAAATGCGTTCTATTAGTCCATATCAGATCAAATTTGAACTATAGATTATTCAAATGATGCGCTAGAGAATAATAAAAAATTGCTTTTAAATAAAAATGAAAAATTCCACTGTCAGAGGGCGCTGTAATACACATAAAGTATTTAATTTGCTTTATAAATTATAAATAACTAGATAGTACCCGTCAAGATTTGACGATAAACATGTTAAAATATTAATTGTAATAATGATAGATTTTCTTAATTAGTTACCTGTAAATAAAGTTTTGAAAACTTGATTTAGTTCTATGTTATCTATGTGATTCCAACAGATCAAAGCGTTTCATGGTTCTGTCAGTCTAACTTACTCAAGTAATCAACTGTAAGAATTTTAAGCAGAATTTTAAGAATTTTAACAGCGCTTGTTTTTTAGCAGAAGGATAACTAAAATTAATTCAATGGTTACAATTTTTATTTGTCTGTGTTTTACTTGTTGTTGTTTATTTTTTAAGAATGCGATTTGCAAGGATTTTCAATAATTTTATTCTTACAAATATATCTCTAAAGTCCTGAACTGGAAATTGGCTGTTTATATCTAATAATTACTATGTTTTAATTACTTGAAATATTTTAAAAATAAAACTGTTATTTAAAAAAAACATTGTTGAGTGTTAAATTTTATTGAATTATAAAGCATCAAAATAATAATTGCATGGGCGTACCCAAGGGGGGGTGATGGGGCTACAGCCTCCCCCCCCCCCCCCGAAATTTTCGAAAGTGACATGAAAAAATTGCTAATTCTTTCTCTTTATTTTTTGGAAAATTTTTAATTTTTTTCAAGCATAGAGAGGATAACACATTCTCATAAGTCTCATATTAGTCCACATTGATACAAAAGAAGAGAAAGGGGCTGATGTGATTACACACCCCCTCTTCTATAAATATTCGAAAATTAAATAAGAAAAGCGTTTTTTACTTACTTCTTTAGATTCATAATTTTTTTCTTTTTTTCATACAGTGAAATAAACATTCTAATTAACCCCATATTAATCCACATTAACATCACAGCATGCTCAAAGATGGGTAGGCGGCTGATGAAATTATAGCCCCCTCATCTTGAAATAGTTGAAAATGAAATGAAAAAATAGTGCTTTTTTCTCCCTTTCTGTTTGTGATAAATTTGAATTTTCCCTCTTATCATTCAACAGATTTGTCGCTCCCTTCGCTTTAGTTCCATATTAGTACACGATGACATCACATTATATCCCGAAAAGTCGAAGAGAACTAATGGAGTTGCAGCCGCCTTCAAAAATTATTGAAAATGAAATGAAAAAAGTGCTTATTTTTTCATATTGTTTGAGATAAATTTGAAATTCTATTTTTTGCAATCCATATTTTGTTTTAGATAAATCTAATTTTTTCATCTGTCATACAGCGAAATAAAAATGATAAGCTTAAAAAATAATTTATAGAAAAGTAAATCAGTTACTTGAAAATGTCGTTATTTATAGTATTCTGCAATGAAACAAAATATCTTAAAAGTCATTTATAAGTCAATTGTGCGCATCAACATATAAACATTTAATAAATGAGAAATAAAAAATAAAAATATATACACTATAAAAAAAAAAACCCTGTAAAGTTACTAAACTCTTTTTAGAAAACTTGGATTCCTAGAACTTTTTATGTAACGGTAACAAAAAAAAAAAAAAAAAAAAAAAAATATCATGTAAGGGGATCGGTCACATGAATTTTAGCTTTTACCGTCACAAAAAAAAAAAAAAAAATAAAAAAAAAAAAAAATAAAAATAAAAATAAAAAAGCTTCTAGAAATCTTAATTTTCTAGGGAAAAATATTTTAGTTACTTTACAGGGATTTTTTTTTTTTTTTTTTTTTTTTAACAGTGTAGAATAGGAAATGAGAGTTTGATAGTGAAAAATGGTTTCTCACATAAAAAAATATGTCCTTCATAAGTTGATTTATAGAAATGATTTCTATTGATTTTTTAAATGAAAGATTCTGGATTTGAAAGGAAAAAAATAAAATGAAGTATAATTTAGTTTTGAATGTATAATTTATATATTTGATAAAAAATTAGAAATTTTAAAGCCTTGTCAAAAAACTGATTTCCAATTTGTAATCAGTTGCTTAATATAAACATTTTTTAACATAATTTTGCACATTATACCCTAAATGAAGATGCAGTTATTAAATTATAAGATTTAGTGCATAAAACCAATAAAATTTTTTCTCATTTGAAATTACAGGCTCTGAGCGCCATGAGAGATACACCCTCTATGGTTCAAAAGCTTCTTGAAGAAGAAAGGGAGGCAGTAAAGGTAAATATTTTCAGTGAATATTTTTGCAGTTTTAATATATTACTAGCTGGCTTCGCTCGCTTGCGGGCCCCTGCTTTTTAGTCCAGGCATCTGGTGCTCAAAAAGGACAAATAAAGGCAAGTTTTGGTGTAGCTTAGAAATTTGGTTTCCTTTATGTTTTTGGGTTTCTGAACACGAATCTGGTGTTATCCAACAAAATTTATCCCCGGAAACACTTTTTTTGGCAAAAAACGTGTAAAAAACGTGACTTTTCTTTGTTTTTTCAAAATAACTTTAAATTTATGTATTTTACATAAAAGTTTTCAATACATAAATTAAAGATGACAAAATTTCCTACATTTTATATAATTAAAGTTTTTTTCTCCGATCAATGGTTCAGCCGTGACAGTGCCGCAAAAATAAGTGTGAAATGCAAAAAATGATAAAAAACGGTATTTACGGTATTGTACGAAACCTGAAAAAGAACTATTCTATGCAAATTTTGACCACTTAATAATACTAAATATAATATTATTGACTATATTTTATAAATCTGATGTTCTTTGTTTCCTTCATAATTAAAAAATAATTAACAAGAAAGAAAAATCATGTGTTAAGCATAGATTATGAAGCACTTATTAACACTTCATGAAATCGTTAACAAAACTTCATTATTTAAGGAAATAAAGTTATTGTATAAAGCCAAATGTGTATTCCAATACTTTTGAACAGCCCTGTATTTGATCTGTCGGTTGAAGTATATATACTATATAATGGAAAAATTTAGTTTCTCAAGAAAATGTCTAGCAGGTTGAAATTTCTTTTTCAGCAATTTACACTAATAGTTGGAAACATAATTGAATACCTTTTTTTCAGCCATGTAGTTTATCTTTATTACACGTCAGTATTAAGCTAAAATTTATTTTATTCTAAAACTCCCTTCAAACTACAGAAATCATCATTCATACGCATCCATGCATCGAATTCTTTGAGTGGTTCTCTGTTTCACTTTATCTATAATCTGCAAGCATTTCTTAGTAAATTGAATGCAATTCAGCATAAAAATGCATAACTTATTTAAAAACTATTTTTAAGTAATTTACGCTCATATTTAGTAACGTTTGTGAACTCTTTTATGTAGCCCTATATATCAACTATTGCTTTTATACACACCATATAATAATCATAGATTTAGTGAAATTATAATTAATTAAATTGCATTTCATTCATCCATCAGCCGTCAGCGATACATATACAGTACTCCGGAAAGAATGTACTATTTGAAATCTTTTGTAAGTCCATGTAAATGCTATGTACTTCATATTATGCATGACTGTATCGTATAATTTGTATTAAAACTCAGCGACATAGATCAATTTTAGTATACATGAAATAGTTTTAATACTATTAAAACATGTCGCACACAATTCCTCCTTTACCATTATGGAATGGAATGCTTTTGTGTGGCCCTGTAAATGAATAATAGTTATTTTTTTCACTGCATATTTTACAGAATGCATATTTTATTGCACCTCGTAAGTGCATATAAATTTTAATATGTTTGTCAGGTTTTTAACATCTTTAGATTTCATTTGAAACGATTTTTTCCTCATAGACCGTAATGTAACGGTAAACTTATGACTGCCTCTGCAAATAAACTACTGGGCAATCAGTGTGTATTTACAGGAGTTAGAGCGCGGAGAGACTTACAAACAAACCAAATGTTTATGTACTTTTCAACTTTGTTGGAAAGTGCTAAAAATTAGTATATCTGTGATTAAAATTTTCATTTACGATTAGATAATAATAATAATAATAACAATATTAAAGCATTTCTTAACTTGGTTTTTAAATAATATAAATAAAATTACTAAAACAGATTTTAATTGATAAAAGCTGACACTCACTTAAGTTCTTAAAGTTCTTAATAGTATATTATATATCAACCGAAAGATCAAATACAGGGCTGTGGTCAACAGTATTGGAATATACATTTGGCTATATACAGTAACCTCATTTTCTTAAATAACAAAGTTTTGTTAAAGATTTCATGAAGTGTTAGAAAGTGCTTCGTAATCTATGCTTAACGCATGATTTTTCTTTCTTGTTAATTATTTTTTAATTATGTAGGAAACAAAGAACATCAGATTTATAAAATATAGTCCATAATATTATATTTAGTATTATTAAGTGGTCGAAATTTGCGTAGAATGGTTCTTTTTCACGTTTCATCGACGTACAGTACCACCGTTTTCCAGGATTTTTTGCTTTCCATCCCCATTTTCGTGGCACTGTCACGGCTAAACCATTGATCAGAGAAAAAAAACTTTAAATACATAAAATGTAAAAAATTTTGCCCTCTTTAATTTATGCACTGAGGACTTTTATGTAAAATGCATAATTTTGAAGTTATTTAGAAAAAACAAAGAAAAGTCACATTTGTATCCATAAAACGTGTTTCCGGGGATAAATTTAGTTGGATAACACCAGATTCGTGTTCAGCGGCCCAAAAAACAGAAAGGAAACCAAATTTCAAAACTACACCAAAACTTGCATTTATTTTCGACCAAATGCCTGGACTATTTCTGTAAATTCTCGAAACGGACGAATGCCGATGCGAACGAACCTCGAACAATGTCCCGGCTGCCTTCAACAGCATAAAGCAAGCGTGCTACCCGGCATTTATTTTAAAAGTCCAAAAGTAATTTTAACAATTCCAGAAACATTTAAATTAATTTAAATTATGTTCTTTAATGTCTCCTCCAGGAGGCATCAGGACTGAAGAGGTTAATAAAAACCAGCAAAACATACTTTTTAACAAATGACAGCTTTTCGCACAATTACCATAAAAAAATTCTATTCAGAATATGCTTTTATAACCGCTTAACTTTTTGTCTTATTTTACGTGCAATAGATTGAAAATATGGGATAAATATCGTTTTTTTTTAAGCTAAAATAATCGTAATATTTAATGACCAATAATAAAAGGCCAATAATGACCAATAATGAAAGGTATGGGCCGAAATGCTCATGCCTTTCAAAACTACAGTCATGTCTTTATTCCCACAGCCTACTGCTGCTAGCGCCATTGTTTGGTTGAAACTCGAACTATTTGAACAAAGTATATATTTTTTTAAATGTTAATTTTCTAATAACATTGCAGCAAACATTGCATTTTTATATCAAACTCTTTTTTTTTAAATTGTTATTTACGTTCGAAATGGGTCAGTCATATTGAACGCCCTGTATGTAGCAGGGGTTAATTTAATTACGTCAAAGTTTGCCTGTAGTAAAATACATATTTAAAAAACTTTTTGATTATAAAAAATTAACTTTAATAATTGATTGTCAAAAATTTTATCTTTATTTGTGAAAATATACACAAATAATAATAATAAGTCTTACTATCTATGACTTTTTAAAATATATTCCTTTATTATTTATAAAACACAACAACGCAACTACACTATTTGCGTCTAACGTAAAACTTTTTGAACATTTTGCCAAGGATCTATCTATCGATTATAACTGTGCTATTGTAATAAACTGCACACGCAAAAAAAAAAAAAAAAAAAAAAAAAAAAAAAAAAAAAAAAAAAAAAAAAAGAATCTGGTATGAAATTTTAAGAAGAACAGAAAATTAGAAAGTTAATTTTGAAAATTAATTTTATCCGGCTGTGCGCTTAAACACCTAGATAGATATCCATATTCATTATCATGCACTATAATTACGTTCTTTTCTAATTAAGTTTGAGACTATATACATTTAAATGGCAAATTTCTTTTAAAAATTTAATTTCTTTTCGCAAAGTTTAATGAAACTCATTAAACTTTTGTCTGTTATTCAGAAAGAAGCAATTTGTCAAAATACTTTTTTCAAAATTACTACTGTAAATAGATTACGAAAATTACATAGATTTGAAAATGCCCTCAAAAATATTAAAAACAATTTATGAAGCGCGACAGCATAGGCATGGAATTAATCGAAAAGCTGATTTCCCATTATGGAATGACTATCCTGAAAATACGCATAAATCATAAAAGTTAATAAATTATTTTGCGTGATTAAAAAAAGTTTTATAAAGAAATAAAAGAATCTAAAAAAATAATCCGATGCAGACTTCCGATCTGAAATATCAGTGTTGGTGAGAATATTATTTGTTATGTTAAAAGTTTTATTTTATTAAAGGATATATACCAGATGTGCCAAAAGTCTGGAGCCAAAAAAAGGTTTATAGAGCAGAGAGACTTTCGCTGTTTAGATTATAATCCATCGTGATGGGAGATTTTTCAAAAAAGAGAGAGAGAGAGAGAAAAACCCCAGGAAAATTGAATTTTAAATCTCCAGAGAACTGTTAAAAAGTAAATAATGAGAAGTAATTATTGTGAAATAATAGATTTATTTCAGCGTGATTTACAGGTAAAAGTGCTTAATGTGCCTCACAGCATATCCCGGCATCGAGTCAAGTCCCAGTATTGATCCTAGTTTAAAACAGCTTATCAACTGAATGGTTGCTACTTTTTGCCATATAAAGTTTTTGTGTGCTTGTTGGACATTTCTTTATAAACACTTGGTTTTTATGTGACCTCACAACCAGAAGTCACATTGTGTATTCGGTGTGATAATAAGTTTGCATCATATAAGATAAATAGAGGCATGTTACATCTCTATGGCATTACCAGCATAAGCAACCTTACACTCTGCTGTGGGTTGTCTGACAATTTTTTTAGCTATACAAATCGCCTATCATGTCGAATATTTATTCAAACCAAAAGATTTTTTAACACACTAAAATTTCTCTTTTTTTCAGTTTTAATACTTTTTTCCCAGGACCCTTAAAAAAGTAGTAAAAATTGTCAAAATAACTTATCTGATTTTGGTTTATCAATCAAAGGAAAAATTAAAGAACTAAAAATAGAAAATTTTAATCATCATAATAAGATGAAAAAAAATCACTTAATTTTTTGTTTAGTTGCTTATCATTAAGCCACAATATTTAAAAAATGCAAGGGTATATTTAGACATGGACATGAGTGACAAAAAAGTTAATATTTAGAGAATAATATTACATGGTATATATTTTTTCTACATTAGGATTGTTTTCAAGAGTATTTTTTTTCAAATGAAGTTATCATTGAAGTTATCAAATGAAGTTAGTCAAATCTATTGCATTATTTTTTTTCTGTTTTGCATACTTTTATTTAAGCGTTTACAACTTTGAAGTAAAAAAAACTTTTTGAATAAGATACATTTTTTCGATGATATTTTCAGAAAATAAATAAGAAAATAAATAAACAAAAAGGAAAATGAATCCTTTTCTAGAAAAAACACATATGAATTAAAAATTTTCATAGTATTTATTGATTATTTGAATATTTTTAAAATTTATATTAATCACTGCATTGAGAAATCCAATCAAACTCATTTAAGACAATATTGGTTTAAAAAAGACCTGGCTCATCATAATGTATTCTTCAGATCTTAAACCACTTTATTTTTTACCAACTCAAATGAATCGAATGCATATAGAGTGTTTGCATAAGAACCTCCTAATTTTAAATCCAGTAATTATTTAACTATAATAAAGATAATGTATGTGAATTGCTTATCAGTTAGTTCATAATTATGTATGAAGTAATTTTTAAAATAATTAATTTTTTTTTTTTTTTTTTTTTTTTTTTGTGAATGAAGGACGCTGCTCTGTCTTGAACTATAAGAATGCTCAAATTACTTTCAAATACAAACAAACATTTTTCTTTATTGCTTTTCAACATCTAAATAAAATGATAAATAAACATTATGTATATCTTTACAAAATTGATTGCATTTTTTTTACATTCTTGAAGTTTAAACAGCACTGTGCCAACTTTTGATAATAATTGGAACTATTTTTAACCGACTTCTAAAAAGGAGAGGAGGTGATCAATTCAACGCGTATGTATTTTTTTTATTTTTATGTATGCTCACCGATTACTCCGAAAATATGCAACCAATTTCTGTTATTTTTGTTTCAAATGAAAGAGAATGTTTTTGAATTGGTACCACTTCCGTTTCATCGAAATTGGTTCAGTAATTTTTTAGTAATTAGGCAAAAACTAATAAAATAAGTGATTTTTCGTTAATTAAAAGTGTTGAATAAGTTCGCTTACCGTACTGCCGACAGAATGGCTGAGCGGTCTAAGGCGCCTGATATAAGCTCTGATTCTCGAAACATGTCGTGAGTTCGAACCCCACTCCTGACGTACATGTATACAATAACCTTTTCCGTATTACAATTTTTACAAATTAAATACTAATTATGCTATTAAGAATATTTTGTATTTAACCGTTAGCACAGATTATCAGAGATCTTTTTATCAGTGAAAAGTACTAAAATTATAGACTTGCGAAAAGTAACATGACGTTGAATAAGTTCACCGAATTGATTGCAGTCAGGGTAGCCGATCGCTCTAAGACGTCTGATTCAAGCTCTGGTTTTTGAAAGAGATCGTGGGTTCGAACCCCACTGTTGACACGTGTATAATGTACAGTAATTTTTTGTGTATTATAATTTTTTTAACCGACTTAAAAAAAAGAGAGAAGGTTATCATTAATTCGACGCGTATGTATTTTTTTCTTATGTATGTTCGTTGATTACACCGAAACTATCCAACCGATTAAACTAGTATTTGTGTTAAATGAAAGAGGTTACTCTGAAATTGGTGTCACTTCCATTTCATCGAAATTGGTTAATTACTTTTTTTTAGTAATTAGGCAAAAACTTATAAAATTAATGATTTCTCGCAAATTAAAAGTAACATAGAGGTTGAATAAGTTCGCCGAACAGAATACAGTCAGGATGGCCGAGCGGTCTAAGGCGTCTGATTTAAACTCTGATTCTCGAAAGAAAGGTGGGTTCGAACCCCACTTCTGACATACGTGTGTGCAACAAATTTTTCCGCATTATAATTTTTATACGTATATTTTACATATTAAATATTAAAAATTATTAACCGACTTCAAAGAACGAGGAGGAGGTTAACAATTAGACGCGCGTGTGTTTATATATATATATATGTTCACCGATTACTCCAAAACTATCCATCCGATTTATATGGATTTTGATTTAAAGAAAATGCTCTCGAAATGGTACCATTTCCGTTTCATCAGAGTTGGTTCAGTACTTTTTTAGTAACTAAGCAAAAACTAATAAAATTAGTGATTTTTCGCAAATTAATATTGACTGTTGTAACCGTTTTCTCAATCATAAGCTAATATAAAAAAAAAACTAAAAAGTGAAAAATAAACTTTTTTACCAAAAATAGAACCGACTTCAAAAACTACTGCAAAGTAAAAAATAATTTTTTAACGGAATAGTTAATAAGAAATTAAACAAAGAGCATTGTATTTACCATGCGTTTTGTTTTATTTATATACATTAAATTGATTTTTTGGAGTCGGTGCCAGCCAAGCCAAGTTAATTATTCAATATTAGAAACTTAGCTTTAATTTTGAACTTGGCTTGGCTGGCACCGACTCCAAAAAATCAATTTAATGTACATAAATCTAACAAAACGCATGGTAAATACAATGCTCTTTGTTTAATTTCTTATTAACTATTCCGTTAAAAAATTATTTTTTACTTTGCAGTAGTTTTTGAAATCGGTTCTATTCTTGGTATAAAAGTTTTTATTGGAACTACTGATTATCTATGCATCTTATAAACAACATGATATTCATCTCACTTATTTCATCTTTATATTTAATATAGTTAACAACTTATTGCATTTAAAGTTAGGAATTGATCCCAAAATTTAGCATGTAACACTGAAGTATGCTATATGCTAAAAAAATGACGCATGAGAATATACGAAGTGGTTATAAAAAATAGGAGTATGGTATTTCATTATTGAAATCTTATGCAAATAAAGGAACGAAATACAACGGTCGTACGTTTTAGATTGTGACAAAAAAAAAAAAAAATAAACCTGAAATAGTCTATTTGAAAAAAAAAATGAATATCTTGCTATTCAGCATGTTCGCAGACGGAGACAAAATTATGGAAAAATTTGCAAGAGAAAAAAGTTAAGAGCAGCATGTCGAATCTTTTTTCTAATAGCGTCCCATTACAGCTTTTGTGAAATGAAAACTTCTGCTTTAATTTTAACTGATTATTTTAGTAGTCGATTTGGGAACTTTATATTATGCAATCAAATTCTGAAGACATAAAATGTTTTACTACATTGGTTCCATTACGTTTAATAGCTTTTCAATTATCAAACTTCATATACAGCTCATATTCAAAATATTAGAATAATTACCCTTTTTTTAGAAATTGAAAATATCGTTTGGTAATTTAATGTATTTTAATGAAAATATGCAAACGATATTTTTATTAAGAACTTAAACTTACTTGTTATCTTAAATTTAATATCATTTTTGAAAAGATTAATTGCAAAAAAAAAATTATTTTGAAAAGTCAAAATATTAGAATACTTATTCAAGTGGTTCAAAATATTAGAATATTTCACATTAATTATCCTTTAATTTTTACCAATTCTTAACTGGTGGCATCATTGATTAAATTCAGACTATTTTATTTAAAATCAGTATTCTTTTTTGCAGTTTGTTTCTTTTTCGTCTTAAAATGGGCCGTGTGAGTGATATTCCTGAATCTACTAAACTTTGTATGGTTGATTTGTATCGGCACGGTAAAAATCAATGTTTTATAGCGAATTATTTACATTGTTCGCAATCGAGCGTTAGTAAAATACTAACACAATATTCAAAAATTGGAAAATTTCAAAATAATCGCCGAAATGGTGGCCGAAAACCAAAAACATCTGCTAGAGATGACAGGAAACTGAAGCGTATAGTTAAGAAAAACCGTTTTAAAAGTGTGCGATTCTTGCACCGAAAATGGAAAGAAGAAGGAGTTGAAGTTTCTACATCGACAACATTAAGACGTCTCCATAAATTTAAATTTGAATCTCGTGTACCGAAAACAAAA
The DNA here is from genome assembly GCA_964019185.1 of Maratus speculifer. NCBI lineage: Eukaryota > Metazoa > Arthropoda > Arachnida > Araneae > Salticidae > Maratus > Maratus speculifer. The sequence continues at coordinate 213,898,114 of OZ025293.1, read as the reverse complement.
CCTCTCATGACTGCAAGACAAAAGCGTATAAGATTGAATTGGTGTAAATCAAGACGTTTATGGAGCAATGAAGATTGGAAAAAATATATTATTTAGTGATAAAAGTATGTTTAGTGTTTCATATGGTAATCAAGGTATTCGAGTTTGGAGAATGAAGCAAGAAGCATTTGATAAAGAATGCCTTAAACGTTCCGTAAAATTTGCTGCTAGTGTCATGGTTTGGGGTTGTATGAGTGCAGAAGGACCTGGAAAGTTATGCATCGTCTACGAAAAGGTTAACTCTCTGATATATCAAGAAATTTTAGAATATTACATGATTCCATCATCAGAAGATTTATTTGAAGATGATTTCATCTTTCAACAAGATTTAGCGTCCACGCATACCTCGGTGTCAACTAAGAATTGGTTCCGCCAACGCAACATTAAGGTACTTCCTTGGCCACCAAATTCACCAGATCTTAATCCCATCGAAAACTTATGGTGTATAATGAAGAAAAAACTTCAAGAAAATCCTCCTTCAAGTAAAACTGAGTTAGTGGCACGTATAAAGTCTATTTGGGCTAATATTGATAGAAATGTTTGTAAACACCTTGTATATAGTATGCAAGATCGATTGTACGCTGTTATGAAAGCTAAAGGGGATGCTACAAAATATTAACTACCATTTACTTCATATTAAATAAGGTAATATTGTTGCGTAAAATAAAATATTCTAATATTTTGAACCAATCTAAATTTTATTCTAATATTCTGGTGTGTTTAAGGAAGCTGTATACCTAATTTATTGTGCTGTATTTTATATTTTATAAATGTTAAAATCTTATCTAAACATTCCAGATTTAATTTATAAGAAATTTAATTGCATTTACTTAGTATAAAAAATAAATAAATGACAAATAATTTTTTCTTATTACTTTTTCTCAATTATTCTAATATTTTGAATATGAGCTGTATTTCCACTTTAATTGCAATCACCTTGTATTAAACTCAAATGGACTTTTTTTCCTTTTTGAATATTAGGAATCCAAGAAAGAAATTTTACTCTAAAAAAATTTGTATTGAGAACAGAGATATAGCTGGAAGTATTCGGTGGTATAAGCAGTAGGTTCAAGAGGAGTAATTATGACCACTTTGTACATTTTCAATTTTTTTTTTTTTACTTTTTCTGCTTGGAAAAGTGAAATTTTTAGAACATAGGAAGTAACTTTGACCCTTTATAGAGCACTTCTATAAAGTTTAAATTCTCATAGCTTTTTTTTTCCCATCAAAATCTCGCAATCACAAAAGTTTGGGGTAATTAAGACCACTAGTGGGGAAATTATGACCACTGTATTTACTCTTTATACTTCCCTATACGCATTTGTCTGGGGTAATTTTGACCACTAGAACTCCAGACACACAAATCCATTTATGGAAAAAATTAGCAGATTCTTAGATTGGAAAATTTGTTTCAACTTGCTATTGGGATATTAAAAATGCTTCAGACTATCAATAAAGAATATCTAAAATGAAAAATACATTATGAGGTCAATATCTAAGCATGAAACCAAATTTTACCGTACACAATTTTCTCCAATATGGAGATGGTCACAATTACCCTCTGGTCATAATTATCCCACCTGACTCTATATTTTTTGGATATTTCTAAACAACTTATATCCCCCTTTTTTCCAAATAAAGCTACAGCTTATACTCTCTGCCTATAGTGGCTACCCTCTGTTTTTTACAACTACAAAACTACAAAACCCTGACTTGGAAAAAATTTGAAATTTTAATAATGACCTATCACGATATAATTTAATTAAAAGAATTCGACATATTTCTTATGTAATTAGAGAATAAGCAGTCCAAACTATTTGGTTTTAATAAAAAGTTTTCAATTACTTGTACATATAGACTTAAGGCAAATGTAATTGAATAAAAAGGAATTAAAAATTTGATAACTTATCATTTTAATATTTTTTGAATCATTACATTTTTTAAGTTAAAATTAATTAAAATATTTCTGCTAAAATTTTAATGAGTTGAAAAAATATTACTTTTGTGTTTTTTTATTTAAAAGTAAAGGCTGGAATAAACTATTTGATATATTTCATTTGCCAACAATTTTAATTAATGTTTAAAAACTTATTCCTGGTTAACATAATACATCGCGCTTTATATGCTATGTTTTCATGAAGACTTTTTTTATAAGTCGCTTAGATTATGCATATAATATAGCATATTTTCAATTGATACCTGTACAAAGTGATTGATACGTGATCTATAATAATTACGTGAACATGGGAATACAAATAAAACATTTATAAATAAAAATGTGATATGTTGGAAAAAATATTTTTAATCATTCATAATACAGAATATACGTAGTAGTTAAATTATATAAAGTAGTTAAAATATATAAAGTAGTTAAAATATACAAAGTAATTAAAAATACAAAGTAATTAAAATATTATATTTATACTGGTAGAAATGATAAAGACAAATTAATTTTCCTCAAAGAACTCGTAATGAGTACAGTTAGAAATATAAAAATCATGAAAAAAATTTCTATTGAAGCTCTTTGAAACTCCTGATAAGTCGTAAATAGTAGACAAAAAAGCTTTTTACATATTGTCTATGTAAAAGCATGGTAAATTTTTTCAGATAAACATATAAATAAAAGGCATGTGTATAACAGATTTTTATTCCTTTTGTGCTTTTAAAAAAGGGTTACTACATGCATAGACAGCGATAAGCTTCATGCTTATATCCTCAGATAGGACATTTAAGTTATCTTAAACCGCCGATTTTTTTGAGAGAGTTCCAGAAACTCTGGCTGTTTTATTTTGCTCGCAGCAAGCTTCAACTTTCTTCGGTTAGATACAGTCACTACCACTCACTCTGATTGGCTATAAAACTTCAGTTTAACTTATTGGTTATTGCGGCCTGTTTTATTATACACTCATGCGCATATTTTCCATTTGTTCAGATCTAAGACACAATGGCATTCAATGGGCTATCTTAAATGAGTTTTGTGATGTGAACAAGAATTCAATTCCGGGATGATACCACTTCGAAATGGCTCTATAAGATATCCTAAACATGTGATCTGCTATATAAAATATTAGGATCCGATAAAAAATGCGGGAAAAATTCCATAACTTCTAACTTTAGTTTTGTATAGCAGTGTTTTCGAATAGAAATATTTGTTTTATTTAAAGATAGAAATCTGATATTAAATGAGAGGAAAATTATTATTCGTAAACGATACTAAAACGTGGTAATGTTGGCAATTAAAGAAAATAATTCCGCATTTTCTACAAGGCTCTAAGCATGAATTCTATCACCATATATCTATATGGTTTACTGATTGATTTTGTACAAAACGAAATAAAACACTATTTTGTATATCAAAGACTTTTATTTGTTTGCTGAAACTTCATTTATCTTATTTTGAAACTTTAACTAAATTTAGCACGATTGACATACATATTGTTAGGTCTACCACTATTTCTAAATAGTATTCTTCATTTTATTTAACCCGCAAATTTCTCTCATTCAACAAAACGATTTTAGACATAATATTATTTAAAATTTGAGAGAGTTGGTAGATATGTAATCCATCCTGTCGATAAATTCAAAAAATAACAACAATGAGTGAGAAATAAATTTTACTAGTGCTCGCGGATATACGTTTATATTCGTTTAAACGCATACGTAGTTAAGCATTTTTTCCATATTAGACTGATTCAAAATCGTCATCGGTTACAGCACGTTTTAAAATTTTAAACGTAGGTTTGCGAGCACTAATATTTAAACGTAATTCAATGGATATAACATCGTTTAGCAATTTTATAAATTCCGTGCAACCAACTTGTTACCTGGCAAATTTATTTTTGTCAGTGAGGAAACCCAAACAAATGTTGCCAATAAATTCTCTGTAATATGTAATACACTAATGGGCCTTAATTATTTCAACATACTTTTATTTCGTATACCTCTTGAATAATAGTATTTAAATAATAAAAAGGAGAAAAATGGGCGTGCCTTTGTTACATCACAGTAGCACCACTTTTTCATCAGAAATGAAATAACAGGTGAATCAGTTTTAGGGATGTCTGCCCTAAATGCAAACACTTCCCTGCCTTCCATTAGCAAATTAAAGAGATGGTGTTTTACGCTTATCGACAATTTATCTCATTTATTTTCAGTTCCGGGTAGATGGAGAGGGCGGTAGTGCACCCAGAGAAAAGGAATTTTGAGGAAGGAAATCGGAATTACTCATCATAAAACTTTCTAAAAACTCTCTTTCGTCATTTTTCTTCTGTTGGATTAGAATTTTAATTAATATTTTGAATAAAACTTTTAAATAAGAGCCGAATTTAATAAGCAAATAATAGAACTATAAAGTTTTAATATATTTTGCTGGCGTTAGTAGTGAACTAAAAGAATAATATTTACCTTTTAGTTTTTGAACTAACTGAGATTTATTTAAATGTTTGAAAATGAGAACAGGTTTTCTAGGACGGCGCATTTTTATGCATATAAATTATTTTTAATTTATTTTAGCTTTAAAAGAAGAAAGTATAGGATTCGTACTCCCGGTCGACTTCCGGTTTTCGACGGGTGTACACTATTTAGGTATCAGAGATAAAAAAAAAAAACATGTTTTTCAAAATGTCTGTCTGTGACTCTTTTTGTCTGTGTATGACAAAAAAAAATCGTGGACGCTCTATATCAAGAACTAATGCACAGAATTTAATAAAAAATTATATTCAGTTAGTCCCTGATATAAATTGATGCCGATTAGTTTTTAATGAAATCACTCAACAGGTGGCGCTGCTATGCAGAATTTTTTACGATTTCCACAATAGCTCTATCTCAAGAACTTATGTACGGATTTTTATCAAACTTCAGATTTAGTTAGTCCATGGCATGAATTGACATGCTCTACATTTTAGTGTAAATCGCTCAACAGGTGGCACTGCTAAGTAACATTTATCACGATTTCTGCAATAGATGTATCTCAAGAACGAATGCACGGAATTTCATCAAACTTCAGATTAAGTTAGCCCATGGCATGAAATGACATTTCTACATTTTAGTGTAAATTGATCAACAGGTGGCGCTACTATGCAGCATTTATAACAATTTCCGCAAAAGCTCAATCTCGATAACCATTGTATGGATTTACATCAAATTTCAGATTCAGTTAGTCCTTGATATGAATTAAGGTTTTCTACCTTTTGGTAGAAATTGGTCAACAGATGGCGCTGTTATACTTCATTTTTTTTCGATTTCCGCATTATCTTCATCTCTAGAAATAATGCACGGATTTTCATAAAACTTCAGACTCAGTTATTCCTTAATATCACTTGGTGTTGTTTACATTTTGGTGTAAATTGCACAACAAGCCGCACTGCTATGCTGCTTTTTTAACGATTTCCGCCATAGCCCTATCTCAAGAACTAATTCACAGATTTTCATCAAACTTCAGATTCAATTAGATGTAACATAAGTTGTTGCAAACTAGGTTTCGTTGTAAATCACCTAACAAGTGGCGCTAATATGTTGCATTTTGCATGATTTACGTTATTTTTGCGATAATCATATTTGAAGAACTAATGCTCAGAATTACATATAATTAGAATTTCCATGATGGTCATTGATTGCCATTTAAGTTTGGCACAGTGATAACGAATTTTGAAATATTAACTTGTATGAGTTAGAAGAAAGTTTTGGGATTACACATGTAACTAGTTAAGAATGTTAACATGCAAACGCTTACCATAATATCTTAAAAGTCGAAAGTGTGCTGAATAATCTGAAATTAGTTTCATTTACGTTCATAAGCAGGTGATTTCAGAAATACATTTTAGAATCTGTTTAAATAGTAATGGAAATGAATTTATCTACTAAAGTATGTTTGTAGGTTTAAATGTATGATGAGTTTTAAAGCAATAAATGAAATATAGCACATTATTACAGCTTCTATAATCTAAAGCTAAAATACTAGTAAATCTGCAGATCAAGAGCCTCAACGTCAGCTTTTCACTTCTTTTTTTTAAAACACACTAGCGTAATGTTCAACTTCCTGGAAACTGTAATTTAAAATTTTCGAATTACGTAATTATTTATAAGAATAAAATAAGAATAAGAAATTTGAAGCCATCAAAAGCCGTTAAATTAAAGATTTAGTTATTTTAGGATATTCTGAAAAATTCATGATCTGTTATTATTATTTTTTTTTTTTTTTACTGTACCACAGTAGATTTCTTTCCCGTAGTCTCATTAAATTTAAATTTCTAACTTTCTATCAATCTGCTAATGGTTATCGTATATCTTGTATTTTTTTCTACATTTTGATTTATAAGGATAAGTGACAGTTTTAATAAGCATTTTTCATTATCCTCATATTTCTAGATATCTGCCCACCAAAAACACCTAGATCTGGTGTATCAGGAACTTTTGAAAGTGTAAACTCAGTAATCTAGGGTTTTACAATTTTGTTTTCGAAAAAAAGAAGTTTTGATTGCATTTTGTGGCAGTTATCGGGGACTGACAAATAGACAGAAGAACAGACTGAGAGATGGAAAACAATAAATTCGCCAAAATAAGCCTTCGCAGAAGTTTCGGCAATGACGTCATTATTCATGAGTAATTGCTCTCCATGTTTCTTGTATTTTTAACGACAACTATAAAATACCTGTTTTATTTCAATTATGACGTCAAATTTTATCAATTGAAACATTTGTTAAAAATATAATTATTTTTTATTTCTTTTACTTCTAATTATGCCCCCATTTTTGTCAGAAAAATTCTTATTAACGAAACAAATTTCCGTGTTTAATATTTAACAAAGCACTATTTTTATTTTTATTTTAATTCTGACGTCATATTTATTTTTTCTTAGTTTAATTTTTCGAATTGAAATTGCTCAATTAAAACTTATTGCCGTTGAAAAATTATTCCAGACTTTTTTTTTTTTGGCAACGATAAAGGAAATTGATTAAATTTTATCTAAAAAATCGCTCTTGATTCTGTATGAAAAAGAAGGAAATTTTGAATTATTAAGGAAAATATTTGAATAAAATTAATAAAAGATAGCCTATATTCTTTTCTGGGCTATGTTATATTTATCCACAAAGATACAAAGACATTAATTCATCAGTTTTGACGTTGACTTCATTTAAATTTTCGTATTTCCTTTCAAATTTATAGCATTAAAATATAATAAGGATTAGGATGAATGGTTGCTTAGCAACCATTAAGAGAAAATAAAGAAAATGAAATAAATACATTTTAAATAAGTAAATCTCTAAAACAAATTAGTTTATATTATTGGAGCGCATTTATAAAAAATCTCCAAACTTTACAGTAATAATTTAAAAAATCTGACAAATGTGTAGACAAAATGTCAAAACAATAGGAATAATTTAACTGGTAAATTTCAGCGTCCATTTATGATTGAATTCCATTAATGAAATGTGTCATTTTCTCTCAAGGGAAAAAAAAATGAAAATCATTGGATTTGCCATTGAAAAGCATTATTGCGCAAAATAAAATATTCTATATTTTACGAACAAATGAATCAAATCTAACAAAAAAAACTATACAGCTTAATCCCCGTGCCTCACTAACATACCCACTTAATTTCAAGTCAATCGGATGTTTTTTGCGTTAGTTATCGCGGAACAGACAGACTGACAGACTGACTGACAGACAGACAGAAACCAAAAAATTTCGTGTCTCCAAAGTAAGCCTTCACTGACGTTTCGGCAATTAATATCTTATAGATTTACTCAAACTCAAAATAGAGAATATTTCTGAAGAGCACATGAAAAAATAAATAAATAAATAAATAAAAGTACAAAATAAATAAATAAAAAATAGCATTTGGTGTTTCAAGTATTTCTTTTTCTTTTCAGTTAAGCATGTCATTCTTTAAAAAATGCCTTATTTGTAGTTTAAAAAAATCTGTCGCCAATAATTTGAAACAATGGTATATTTAATACAACGGTATACTAAATTCCGACGTCTTTAAAAATTTATGATCATGCATATTTTTATTTATTTTTATTTTAAAAAAGAAAGTACAGTAATAACTTTAAGATTCTTCCACAAAAAGTTTTTACACATCACATCTTTTTAAGGACCAAAATAGATGAAGGTTGAAAATTATTACAACAGACAAATATTAGCGATGAAATTCAACTCCATTCATTCTCTAACAGTTATCAAAGAAGCAAGAAATTGTATTTTAATTAATTCATAATATTTTTGATGAATGCACATTTTAAATTTCAGTTTTTGAAGCATTATTTATTTGATTTAATTATTTGTTTTATAAGGAAAATTTCACAATAGCAGAATATTTTAAAACCTCACTTTATGAAAAAGTATTATGTAACAGAATGTAGTTCGGATATATCGATCATTCCGCTGATAGTTTTTTTTTTTTTTTTTTTTTTTTTTTTTTTTTTCATTACAGGATATTTGTTCCACAGTACCTCAACCGAGTTCGACCCAACTTCCTCCGCCAACTTGTTTCAAAATGGCGGCTGCTTAAAATTGAATAATTATAATTTATAATGTGTAAAAAAAAATAAAAATTGAAAAAAAAGGTTCTTTCTTAAGTATTTTTCAAGATTTGTTAAGAACTCCGGAGCATTTCTTATTCTTTTTCCTAAAAAAAAATGGCTGCGATATCGCTATTTGAATTTCTAAGGAGGGTGACATTTTGAAAAATCTATTTTTCAGCGACACCACTCGTATATATCAACAGATTTCCATGTAAGTGAGCATGTACGCAGGAATTATTAAAATCTCGACTATGTTTTTTGTTAAATTTGAAACAATGTTCCCTGTTAGTTTCACCCATGATGTTGTTTAAAATGGCAAGAACTTCAATATAACGCAGAATTTGGGCACCAAATATAAAGCATTTTAAATAAAAACAGCTTCTATAAAGCTGACTAATTTTGGGAAATTCCTATTCTTATTCCGTATTGAAAAAAATCTAGTACTGAATCTTGTATAATCCGGTTCTATTAATTTGTTCTTCGCACGTTTAAATAATTGATTTTTTTTTTTTTTTTAATTAAGGAATGGGAAACCTTCCTCTTTCGCCCGGCAATGATTGAAGGGACTTTTTATTCTAAAGTTTTAATTTTAATTTTTTTGTTTTTTTAAGGGACTAGATAAACTTTTAGGTTTATAATTTCTATTTTACGATTCCTTGGAGTTTCTGGTATTTGAAGATTTAAAAATGAAACGTAGATTACTCATTTTAATGAAAATTAGAGTTAAATGCAAAAATTAATAGCAAAATTAAATGGTCATTTTTATGTACCACTGAAAAACTGCTGTTTGTAATTCAAGATTATATAAATGTCAAAGAAAAAAAAGGAAAATGATTGTAGCAGAAAAGAGAAGTATACATGCATATATGTACACACTGAGGGTGTAAAAAATCTGCTAAATTACAATAATACATTTTATACTGGAATTTGAATTAACACATATGTATGAAAAATTGTATAGTTATATTAAGGGTGTTCTCAACTGCTCCGCTTAACAAGCGCAAAACGTTTTGATGCATATGCAAATTCATTTTTTAACAGAAAGATATAAAATTGGAAGGCTTGAGTATGGAAGCGATTTCAAATCGAATTTAATTTTCCATTTTATGATAATTAAATTACCTCTACAGTTCTTAGCTATTTCGATCACGTGATCACTCGTTTTTTCTCCCACTTTTGGACCGTTTTTTTCTGCTTTCGTCGGAGAATGTGTTCAAAAACGTCAACTTTGAAAGCTTGTTATGAAAGATCTATTGCATTTTTTTTTTAAACAGAAAACTAAGTGCAATTAGACAGTTTCTGAATAACAACACCTGCTATTTTCATGCATTTCCGATCAAAAATAAATTAAAGCATGTGTCACAAAGTTGTCTTTTTTGATTTAAGAACACCCTTAATTAAATCTAATAATATAATTTAATAAATACTGTTAAAGATTAATTTGAATCTAACTTTCAACAATTTTAACAATAACTAAAATAGTATTTCTAAATATATAAAATGCAGACATTAATTTTTTATTTTACTCCTTCTTTTATCTTACATTGAGATATTTAGTTTAGGTTAGTATTGTCAAATTAAATAAAATTAATTTTAATTATTATTTTTATTGTTATTTTCCTTCTGTTTACATTTTTATCCTCTTTTTCATTATTTTTTTTCTTATCTATCCATTTTAATAATGTTATTATGATTTATTTTTAATGTTTTTTCTTCATTTTATTTTGTTTTTATGTGTGTTGGTAACCCCAAAATCGTATTATTTTGCTTTTCATGGCAAATGCGAAGATGAAACCACACATTTTATTTGTAGTTCTATAGTATTTGGGGTCTGATGAGTCTATTATAGTTCTGAAATTTCCAAATATTCCTTCTAATTCATTTTTTATTTTTTGTTGATATATATTATTTTACAATTTATGGTTATATATATATATATATATATATATATATATAAACAAACTGCATTACAAGCAGCCATCCTATAAATTCGTAGGTAAGTACAGTAAAATCATAAATGACAAACATATCTTGGCTATATTTTGTGCAGTATAACACATTTTACAATTATTCAGTGCCATTGATTATACTGACCTTTTTTTTACAGGTGTTCTTGGATGATAGTATTGATAGTAAATTTTCCATTGTGAAATCACCAGTGAAAAATTTAAACTCGACTAATTTTTTATTTGGACGCTTACTTTTCTTAAATAAAATAAATGATTAAGTCAAAATATTCGTTTTATTCTAATAAGATGTCAAAAATAATACACTGATCAACTTATTTTAAATTATCTGAATCAAAAGACTAGCTAATTCTGTTAATCAGAGATTCAAATAAAAGACCAGAATACTGTACATTTATATATACACATAAAAAAGAATGATTGTTTGAAACAGTCCATAAAAAACTTATTCATAGAATATGTCAGACAATAAAACAACCACTTGATAAATGGAGAGAAAAATTATATAGAAAACAAAGCGAAAATATTGACAAAAAATATTTTTTACTCTCTCAATTAATCTGGGCAAATAAAATGAAATTATATTAAAAATAACAGTTTATTTCTTTCAAATGCAAGCATAAACAACGAATGAATAAAAATTGCTAAGAAAAGTGAGATATTTTATCAACTGGATAACGATATCGTTTTTCGAGAAAATTTAGCCAAAACTATTAAAGTTGATATAAATGCTTCAAAGTAATTTTGACTTATCTGTGCTGAATATTTCAAATCGTTAAAATAATTAAGAATTTTAATATAAAAAAATCTCAACTAACTTGAAGATAAACAAAATTTATTTTTAAAATCACTTTTAGCTGTCTAAATTAAATTTATAGCGTGTAAATTAAAAGGCTTTACTTGAAAAAAAAAATCAATTGTGTCAAAGACAAATATAATAGGAATATATTAAGGAAAATAATATTATCAGAGGAATGATATCATTTCACCACTAGCATAAAAATGTTGCAATTTCGCTAAAACAGCCTCAAAACTAGACCACCTTAATTAAATACTTTAAGCTTGTTTTGTCTAAGCTGCAACAAGTATTTTAAAGCGTCACTATATATAAACAGTGAAATAGAAAGAAAAATACAAAATATAGAATGCAAAATTCATTTTAAAATCTGTTTTACTCTTTCGGTTAAGTAGAAAAAACAGAATAGGAAGAAAATAATTAATTTGTTTAAAAGTCAAATCAAGCTTAAAAGTATTACCATTTCCCCCACAGTACCTAAAAAGATAGACAAAATACATTTAACCCTTTGCGGCGCAGGTCAAATTCATTGCTTAAGTGTTGAAATTAATGACTGACACCGGAATTTGAAAACAACTTTATTTTTAAATAAGAAAACGCTATATTTCATGCATTCAATAAACAGTAATTATTTTAAACAAAATTCCGGTGCCAATGTGGCGTTAAGGAATTAAAATTAAGTGGTATATCTATGAAACCATTGGGCCGTAAAGGGTTAAAACTGCATAAGTACTTTCTTCTTGAATTTTAATGCTTAAATATTTTAGCCCTGACAGTAACAGTTATTTCAAACCGTCACTCAAGTTCACAATTGCAATTTCATGGTAAATATAACGTAATCTTTAGGAAAAATATTATGTACTCAATAAAGTTTTGCTTAAGCAATTTGTCAGTGAAAGCCAGTTAACAAATATTGGATACCTGTCATAACAAAGACAGCTAAAATGAAACTGTGTGCATTAGGGAGGTTACTTCAATTGATTAATTTTTAGTGTAGGGAATTTAGAAAGCAGTGATTAAGGTAATAAAGAAATTTACTTTTAATATCTTGCACATAAAATCTTGTTCGATTACGCTTTTCAAACATCCTAATTTATCTTTTCTTATAAAAGAAAAAAATACTAAATTAAGAAAAGAAATAATGTCAATAAAACGATATTTAAATAAAACTATCAATCGGTTATTTCTTTTGTAACAATTAAGTGGCGCCAAATTTAACTTATAATGATTTATTTGTTTAGAAGTCCTGGGTTCAAAATCTGTATTTAATCGCTGTTAAATGGACATTGGACAATTCAAAGGAATTTATTTGAATATGCCGAAAATTTAAGTATTTTGCATAACTGATTTTAATAATTGCTTTATATACGATAGTAATTCTGTTTATTTTCTTCAAGAAAGGAATTTCTAGGCATAAGAGGATTTTTTTCAATTGTAATATTAATTTACTTGAATTTATGACTTTTTCGTTTTTAATTATTTTGAAATATGAGCTATTTTTTTTTTTAGAAATCTAGATGATGAAAAAGGAAATATTTAAATCTATCGTTGAATTAAAGTTTTCTTCTTTCATAATAGTACTAGGTATTATTTAATTTATTAGAAAAGAACCAGTATTTTCAGAGTTGTCTATCCCTTGACCTTCTTGGTTACGCTTATATAATTACTTAAAGAAATTAAACCTGTGTATTTAAACAAGTTATGAAAAGTTAGTATCTATTTACCATTAAGAAATTATAATATCTAACAACTCATTTTCTTTTTTGTGTGGCACAATGGACAAAACAAAAGAATTTATTTGAATTGCCGAACGTAAGTTTATTTTGCATAATTGATGGGACTTGTGGGACTAATTTAACATGACATCATAGGAAGTCCATTCATGCGCAAATGTTAGCATTCAAGACATCACGATTGCACGAAAAATCTCCAAAACTCACTTGATCATAGAGTACCTCTATAAAGTAGTGAGTACTACTACAGATTGTTTTTGCAGATGATTCTAGAAAAGGAGAAACCAATTTGTGTTTCAGTCAGTATTTCTCCAAAATATTGCATTGTGCTTTATTCTCATGATTTTTGATTTATTCGAGAGTTTTGTCTTAAGATATTTTGCCAAAAATTTATCTTTGAAGATTTTCTTAATTTTCTATGAAGGTAATGATTTTAGTTGGAAATAGTACAGTAAAATAACTAAAAATGCAAATTTTCTACAAGTTATCTGCCATCAATCGTTATAATCATAAATAAAAATTGATAAAAACAAGCATTGTAGCAATGGTAATTTAAATATAACAAAACACTGCCATAACTAAAGATGATATTTCCTCTCCCCGTACATTGAACCTAACAGTTAAAAAAATATATTAATCCATTTGATTAAACTCTAGAAGATAATTCAGAATTTAGAAATTTATTTTCTTTTTCAAAAACTAGAACAAAAATATACCTTAGCTAGCTAAGAAAAATGCTAATTAATAACGGAGAAGAAAAAGAAACGGAACATTTTTCATAAAAGAAAATTCTTATTAATCTTATATAAGTTTTTCTGAAATAAGGCCACCTGAAACTAAAAAAAAAGTTATATTTTAATTTCTTGAATTTTTAAAAGTTGTAAAGAAATTGCCTCACTCCGCTTTCATGGATGGAATAAATGGGACGCACATGAAAAATAGAGGACACGTATGAGGAAGTTCATTCTAACGAAGATTATACTTTGACAGATTTAAGATAAATGGAAAGCATGATTTGATTATATTTATTAATTTGTGTGCGAGAAAATTACATCGACAATATTAAAAACATTTGTTGTTAAAAAATTTCATTTTCATAGCTCAAAAGTCAGTAATCTATTTTGAAATCCATTTTGACTTTTATGAAAGTTTTAAAGCAAAAATAATCAAATTTTGACATATTTCATATCCTATATTTACAGGTTGCAAGGTTTAACCTTAATTCTTTTGCCCCGCTAACAATGCGTTTCCTGGAAAAAAGGAATGACTTTTATAAATAGCGCATTTTTTTTTTTTTACTTTTAAATATTAAAACAATAAAAATTTAACTTAAAGAACAAAAGGTTGAAATCGTTATGTTAAACGATAAGAAAATCATCTAACATACGGAGAGATGAAATATCGTTTTTGGTTACTGAAGTTATTTTTATGATTGAATTTTCGTTGCTACCATACTCATTTTTATTGATTTTTATTTATGATTAAAACGATTGATTGCAGATAACTCGCGGAAAATTTGCACTTTTAGTTATTTTACTGTACTACTATATACTAAAATTATTAACTTCATAGAAAATTAAGAAAACCTTAAAAGATAAATGCCGGCAGATTTCAAGACTATTTGAAAAGGGTATATAACAAATTTCAACTTTATGTTGTAATCACCATTAAGGTAATTTTCAAAAGGAAGTTTGGTATGAGTTCCCCTTTTAAGCAGCATGAAATATTAATTTTTGACAAACAGACAATGGAATATTTATGAATTATATGAACCGTGCTGTTTTCTATGAGACGAGTGTACATATTGTTTCGAGATAGTTTTTGCATAGCTTTTAATTTTTCAGTATGTTTCATTATTATAAATGTTATTATTAATTGTTTTTCTAAATATTATTATTATTTCCTGGAATGTTTGAATTTCCTTGCATTTTCCTATTCTATGGTGGGTATAATTTTTATTTTTACTTTGGAAAATCCTGTCGAAGTTGTGTGTTTAAGTCCTATTAAGTTCCAATAAATGATATGCATCGTTTTTAAACGATATTAATTTGGACGAATATATAAGGAAGGAAGTGAAACATTTTTAAATGAATAAATATTAATAAAAAATAATCTACTTTAGCTTTCTAATTGGTTATTTTCTAGATTAAAAATTCTAGTAAACATAATAAAATTAGGAAGTTAAGTATTTTTAACAGCTTGAGTTGATGGAAATGGAACATGTTTCCTCTTAGTCTCGTATTCCGTGGCCAATATAATATATTTAGTATATAGGTTAAGCACATTAATCATGCGCCTTTTAGGCTGCTCTTAATTAATTATGTGTAAACGCAAGATACACGGGATTATAGTAACATTTTACTATATTTCTTTTGAAAATGTAATAATTATGAAAATCTGTTTCAAAATAGAATTCAAGAAGAGGTTGAAGATCTTCTTTTCCTCTTGATAGTGATTATTAATACCCGCAATGGTTTGGAGAGCAATTAATTAGCAGCTATTTTTTAACACAACAAGGTTAAAATGCCTTCTTTAAAAAGAGATTTAATTTAGCAATGCAAATAACAGACGATTTGCAAACCCTAAGCATTGTTCCAATTAACAGATGTTGCAACCTTTCAATTACTGATAAAGCTATGAAAAAAATCACAAGACTATATAATATTACCAAGACATTTGTACTATTACCACTGTGTCACCCATAAAAAATAATGTCCTAATAAAACTGCTGTTCTGCCTTTTTACTTGTCCTTAATATATGAATTAACACAAATTTTAAAGCCTTCCGGTTTGACTGTTATTTTTAAACCAATTTAAAATCCATTTCGTCTCCAATAAATCATTTATTTAAATAATCCAGAAAGATGGGGTTCCTCGCATTTTCCTAAAAAAGCTACTTCTTCAAATTCTATATACTATATATGATACTAAAATTATCCATAGTGCATGAAATATTAATGAATTTAAATTTTAAATTAAGGTAAAATTGATAAGAGAAACCTCAAAGCAAATTCTAACCCAACCGTCTGGAAATCCTTATGCGAAAAAAAGTATGAATTTTCTATCATCATATATTTTCTTTTCCATCACCTTACCTTCAAAATTTCTTTGGTTCACAAATAATTAAGAACAGTCAGTATATTAATATATAATCTTGATATTTTCCCTCTTTCAATAATTTATATTTTTCTTTTTTTCAATAATTATTATTATCATATTCGTTTGTTATTTGCCAGATTTAAATTACATTTTAACTCGTTTTTCTCCGTATTTTTCATTCTTCAACATCTCTCTCTGGGACCGTTTAAGTTATCTCTTTTGTTTTTCTTGAGATTGTATTGCGGAAGTGGCATTCCTCCCCACCATTCTTCTCTCTCCGACATACTGATTTCTTGTAGGACCTCGGCTCTTATTGACTGATGCATAGCGAATTTTTATTAAAACAAAAATGGATAGAGTTTAGTAACTGCTATAAGAGCATTTAAGAGAGAATTGATGCAAGTATAACATTTCCATAGATTTAAAATTCACATCGGTTTTGTATAATTTTGGTTTGTTCAAAAGTGATATTTTATAAATATGACAAAGATATACATATTTAATTTTTGCTTTGCGTATATATTGCCTGTTTAATAAATCTAGAATATTGTATAGTTCATTCTAAAATTATTTTTTCTAGTCGGCCTTACAAGCTGTTGATGAGCACTTGCAACTTAAGAAGAAAGAAGTTGAAGAAGTACACCGAAAGTTAATGAAAGATGAACCTTCCAAAGATCACCTCAAAGCTTTCCAGATGGATTTTGCTAGAAGCACTAGAAGTAATCGAGTATCAAGTAGCTATGCTTCACCTGCATATAATCCACACGTAAAAATACCAGTATGTTTATGTATTATTTTTATAATGCATAATCACCTTAATAATTAAACTACATTCTCATTTTTAATACAGCATGAACATTTTATAAATGCAAGGTATATTCCATTCTTGAATATTAAAAGAACGTTCTTTAGCACAAGTTGGTTCATTAATCGTTTTCATACTAAATAATCTAATAAAAAATGCTTTAATATTCTCCAAAGCTATTTGAGGTTTGAAAAGAGTTGTAAATAAATTATTGAGTAAAAGTTAAAGGAAATATAAAAGTATGCCCTAAATACTTTTGACAGTATTTGTTTTGGTTTTAATTCATTAATGCATACATGTAATTTTTATCTACTCAGTTAAACATCTATTTATATACGCTCATGTCCAAAATTAAAGTCACAAATATAAAATCTGTGAAAACTGATGAAATATTTAATGTGTTGTGTGTTTGGAACGGAGTTATATTACAAAATGAGAAAGAATATAGCTACATATCAATATAAAAAGATTTTAATTGTGAACTAAGATACAGGGTATATGAAAAAGTGTTAAATCATGAATTAGTGAAAAAGAATTTATATGGAGTCTAATATGGAGTGTGACCACCGTGCAGTGCAATACAAGCCTCGAAACGAGCTCTCATACTGTTTATGTTTGTGTCAACAAAGGCGATTCTTCCAAAAGCGCAGCTTTTAAATCCTAACGCGTCCAGGGAGGGCGGGGGTTACGCTGTGCAATGGTTCTTCTTAGACAGACCAAACATATTCCATTAGATTGAGGGTCAAAGACCTCTAGAGACAATTCATACGGAATCCTTTTCTTCAAAGAGTTCATAAAAAAGGGTGAGGCCTGTTTGACTTCACATTATTGTCCATAAACATGAATTCTGAGCCTACAGCATCCCGGAACAACCTCACATAGGCTTGAAGGGCCTTATCTCTGTAGCGATGTGCGTTGACAATACCCGAATCGAGGACATGTACGACTGCCCAACATTATGCCGCCCCAGATAAGGATTCCTTTGCCACCAAATCTGTCGACTTATTTTACTTCGGAGGGATGATAGTGAGCTCCACGTTCTCTCCAAACAAAGATTCGACGAGAATCACTCTGCGTGGTGAAATTCGACCAATGAATTCGACTCATCACTGAGTAGAACGCATCCCTATTTTTGTTATGTTGAAGATTGATGTCTTCAGCTCCATAACAATCGGTCTTTCCTGTTAGATGCAGTGAAAGGGACGCACATGATTGGACGCCGGCTGTTTGGGATGAGGTCCTTAAAGCCTATGTGAGGAAGATCCGAGGTGCTGTAGGCTCGGACTTCATGTTAATGGATGATAATGCGAAACCACACACAGCTCACATTGTTGATGATTTTCTTGAAGAAGAAAATATTCACCGTATGAATTGGCCCTAGAGTTAACCGGACCTCAGTCCTATTGAACATGTTTGCGTTGATCTAGGCAGTGCCATTGTACAGTATAACCCCCCATCCAGGACACGCCAAGAGTTAAAGGCCGCGCTTTAGGAAGAACGGGTTTTGTTGCACAAATATTTATTGACTCCATTAGAAACAGTATGAGAGCTCATTGTGAGGATTTTTTAAAAGTAGTTCATAGTGCCCATATTAGATAGACTTTCCCGAGATAAATGCTTTATCTCTTATTCATTATTTAATGCTTTTTGATAGAAGTGGTTAAGTTACTAATTTAAGTTTAGTTAATTTAATTTTGAGGAAATTTAATCTCAAACACGCTATGAATGCCACAAAATAAGTTTTCACGACTTATGCTGCCATACATTTCGACCATTCTTGTGGAAAATTTTTTCGTACCATGAATGAATAATCGCGACAAGCTCCTCTCTATCAAAATGATTAAATCACAAGGTCAAATTCCCTGATTAATTTCGTTTGATTCAAGATAGGTTTGGATAGACAGACCAGCGCAGCAGGTTTAGCCTGTTAGTATTATTTAAATCATGACTGCCTGAATGCAAGAACCGATATTTGTAAGGCCTAGTGAGCCAGCCGTCCTCCGTTTCTTGTGATAAATGGATTGCTAAAGCCCAACATCAAGAAATGTTTCTTAAAATGAGAATATATCGTGATTACAGGGCCCCCAACCTAATTTTTGATCCCAAGAGCTTTACATATGTTTTGTAAAGCCTTGTCTTCAGGATGATTCAGAAAATCGTTCAGTAATTTGCAGGGTGTTTAAACACGCTACATCGGTTTTTATATGCGATAATTAAAGTTGCAATTAATTTATTCAGTCAGAAATATAGGATGGTTCACCCCAGTAAGAACTCAGTTATATCAGTTTTTAAAAATTATGAAGGAATTAAATTTTTCTCAGACTTACCTTTTTATGCATGAAGTATATTGGAATCACGAAAAATACCAGGACAGAGTAATTTGATAAGAGACACCATGTGTAATGAGAACTACATATCAAACATGGCGCATCAAGTATAACGTTATTCGAATGCGACTGGTCGTCACCAAGTCTACCATTTCCCGAGATATCATAACCCTTTAGAATGGTAACCCTACTGCAGTTCTTGTTAAAATATCGCCCCTATTGTTAGAATTATGAACAAAACTCCGGATTCATATTTGAATGAGACACCCTATATTTTTGACTGAATAAATGCTGTGTGAACGCAATTTCTTACACAAAAATTGTTCATTGAAGTGAGCTGCACTAACATGTAAATTATTGAATAGTTTGTAATCTCAATTTGTTAGCAGATGAGACAGTAAAATGAAAGGATTTTATTAAGTTATTTTGAATTAGTACTTAATTTAGAGAATGAACTAAAGATATTGCATAAGATAATTTATGCAATTTTGCTCAAAGTAAAATAAACTTGCAGTTTATTATAATTATTATTGATTATTGAATTTACAATAAAAATGAGAAAAACTCCATTTTTATTCAAATGATGCATAAACATTTAATAGTTTTCCCTTATATTCTACAAATTAAAAATAGGTTTTTACCTGTACATCAGAGTTAAAATGAATGAATCTATAAGTGATGAAAAGTAAATTTAATAAGTAAACAAATAAAAAATTCCTGTTGTGTTCTGATCCCAATCAATGCCGGAGGGAAACACTTCTTTTAAAATACCATTAAAAAAGAAAAACTCCGACAAGTTTGGAAGGCAAATTAAATTTTCTGTAAAGCAAAGAGAAAAACAAGTTGACTATTTTTTTAACTTGATTTTTTCCCCCTCTGAATAGGATTTTTTCCCAAATCCTTTTTTACTCTTTTTCTTGAAGGGCTTTTTAAATTTCATTCTTCCTTCGTTCAATAGATTTTTAAATAAAATTAATAAATTTAGCCAGCTTTGACGTAAATATGTTAAACTTTTTAGCAGCCTTTTAATTTATTCTGAAAATGAAAAGGAAAAAAAATAATATTATAGAAATTTCACTTACATATTTGTTATAAGATTGTCTAAGGTAATTTCTTTTACGAGAATATTTTTTCTTATTAAACGGAAGTTATTTTTATTTATATAAAAGGCGATTTAAGTGCCATGTTTTAAGAAACATTATATGATTTAAATATTTAAAATTTGCTTTAGAATTGAAATATACGAAACTACTTCTGTTCCCAATAAACATAAAATTAAAAATATTGTAGATTCCCACCCACTCCTTCTTCAAAATAGCTTTGAATCATATTTAGGCAGAAATAGGCATTTTTGTCATATTAGTTTGTTATTAAAATAGCTTTTATAAATAGCTTTCTAGCTGCAAACTAAAAAACTTTTTTCCAGCAAAAACCTACGTTTCTTGAGGCTATTTATGAAGAAGATAATGACTCTGGAGCTTTGTCAATGAGTAGCAACAAAAATGAAAAACGTCGAGAGAGAATAAGACATAGCGCTATGCCAAGAAATCTTACAGCCAGGGTAACATTTTACATTAAATTATTATCTATAAATGTATATATGCATATTTTTGACACTTGCATGTTAATTTGTGCGTATCTATAATTGATCAAGCAATATCACAAACATTAATCGAAATATAAGTTTGACATCATACGATAACATATTCGATATCATACTAAATTCGATATCACGTGTTTTATTACTTTTAGTTATATTTAATTTTATTAAAACTTCACCTTGTTTGCATCATAATCAAAATAAAAGAATTATACGATTTTTTGCCATTTTTTTAAACATATCGCATACATATCGCATTATTTTAACCCTTTGTACTCGAGAGGCGATTCTTACTGACCACTATATTACTGACCACTCCACACTGTCCGTATAAATGAGTGCTCCAAATGTTCTGGAACCAACATTTTAAATTAATTTTCTTCACTTTATCTAATAGCCGAATATTCTGTGATAAATGATAGCGAAAATCTGTAATGTTAGTGATTGTCCAAAGCATTTGGTGTCCCGATTTACAAAGGACATTTGACAACACTAGTGTTGAGTGAAAATCCTTTCCCGAGTGCAAAGGGTTAAATTTTGGAAATCCACAAAATAAAAGAGGAAGCTGAAATTGAATATGATTTTGGTTTGCTCAGCCCTCTGCTTGTTCTTAGTCAGAGATCTTAAGACTTTGGATTTCTGAATATCAGTATTTTAGGATACAAAATTTTACCTTGTTTAATGTTAAAATTCTCCGTTTAAATAAAAAAAATCTGCATGAAAATGCTTGCATTCCGAAATTCGGAGACTTGGCAGCTCTATTTTTAACATATAGAGTATAAATTATTATACATTACAACATGTTTCCAAATAAGAATATGTACTAAGTTGATAATTTCATTTTGTTCAACTGCATAAAAGATTTCAAATAAAGTACAACTTACATGTGGCTGTGTTTCACTAGTAACTATAATATGCTTATACGGTCCATGTAGATTATATATAAATATGTAGATTATATATGTAGATTATATAGATTTCCATTATCCATGTCTATCCAGTGCTCATATATTCATCCGACAAACTTAGAGGATTATTAAGGGACATCAAAACGAAAAAACAAGAGCAATTGTAACTGGGTATGGGATCGTAAACCACTTATTTAGTCACATATGCAGAGAGTTTTAGCCGAATGGAACTCGGGTTGGCGATAATAATTTTGAGAAAAATTAGAATATCGCAATATAAATTTAATGGTGTGTATCTTGTTTTGTATGAAAAGTGATAACATTACGGTAACTTCTGCTAAAACAGGTGCTCATGCAATGGATAATACCGTATGGATGGATACCATGTAAGAGTGCGAGGATATTGAAGAACAATGAGAAATTTCTTATCCCATTGCGGATCCCACTTAGTTATTAATATTTTTTAATTAGTTAAGGAAAGTCATTTAGAAAAACGTGTTCTACAGAGAAAATAGGAGATTTTAAGAAAATGATTGAGAGTCATAGGAAATTTCTTTCTACGGATCCTGGGAGTACCTTGTTAATTGAGATGAACATAGTTTTTCACGGATTCTGTGCCTGTTAAATCTAAATCCTATCTTATGTCGCCGAGATAATTAAGAGATTCTGCGTGAAGACATTCGGAGGATTCTAGTGTGATTTAAGTTAGTCAGATTATGCTTCGCTTATGATTTTTGTTGAGAGTGCTGGTAAAAACCCACTCCCTTGTGTGGATTATCGGAAATTGAATGCAAAAACAAGAACTAAAATTTTCCCTTTGCCAAATATTGAAGAAGTCGTCGAAAAAGTGAGCATTACAGTGATGGATCTTTTATTACAGTGATAGATCTATTGAAAGGTTTGTTTTTCAGATTCCGCTCACGAAAGAAGCTCAAAGATATTCGGCTTTTGTAATATCATTTGGAACCTTTTTACCTAAAGTTACGATATTCAGGCTTTCAAATTCTGCATATTATTTCATTAGTTTTAATTGATTTAGAGTTATTTCCATTTTAATATACCGATGATATGGAAATATTTTCTTTGATTTGAGAGATTCATTTAAAATATGTGGCGGCTGTACTTAAACAGTTAAGAGAAGCAAAACTGACGATGAAACCATATAAAAGCAAATTATCTAAGGTTACGTAAAATTTCTGGGATATGAAGGAGTCAGGAAAAGGTCTCCTAGTGAGGGTAAACTGCAGAAGATTAAAAATTTTTCTATTCCGACAAATAAGACACAACTAAGATTGTATCTGGAAATGGTAGAGTATTAAACAAGGTATATAAAAATTAAGCTACCATAGTAAATCCGTTAACACACGTTTTAAAAGGGAAAAGAAAAAAAGATAAAATCATGTGGGATGAGAAATCTAATAAACCATTCGAAAATTTAAGGTTAAAATTAATGAAAAGTCCAGTGTTATATGCTTCTGATTTTAAGCAGAAATTCATGGTGCAAACAGATGCAAGATTGTATGCGACTGGAAATGTTTCATGTCTAATTATTACAAACGAAGAATACCCAATTTCGTATCTTAGCAAAAAAATTTCCCGTGCGGAGCAAAATATAGTAGATATAGTACGATTATAGTACGATAGAGATGGAATTAGTGGCTGTAGTATATGGCTTAAGAGAGTTAAATTATTTGGATGGGCAAAAAATTGAGATACAAACAGATCATAACCCATTATTGTACTTAAAGAAAATGGTAGGCACAAACTCTTTTTGGCACGTTGGGCTCTGTTTTTGAAGCAATTAAATTTTGAAGTTACACATAAACTAAGAAAATTATATGGTAATGCAGATATTCTAAGAATAAATATAGAATCATGTGGTGATTTTTGGATTGGGATTTAATGGTCAGAATTCAAACTTTCTAAAAATTATTGTAGTTAGGAATTTTAAAATAATATTTTGTATTGTATGTAAAAGTTGCGTTAGCAAAATTGTGTATTGTATTATTATTATTATTTACTGGAATGAGCATCATATTTAAATATCTTAAATTTAAATTAATTTTTCTAGCAACAAAAATGTAAATTCTTTTTATACTTGTGCTTAGATATAATTAAGGAAAAATATGAGGATTTCGTAATTTTGATATGTCCTATAAAACTATGAGTATATATTCTTGAATTTAGTTAGTATTTTTATAATTAAAACAAATATTTATATAGTATTTTAAAAGGGTGTAATGATGGATTTGACCTCTCTGGAAGTGAATTAGAAGGGCTTATTATGTAAACCTGCCTAAATATTTCCTGCAGAAATCTCATTTTTGGGGAGGAAATATGACATCGTGTTCTCAGTACAAGATAGCCAAGAGAATTAAAGGAAAAATTCCAAGAGGGAAAAAATCCTTTTGTTGAAAGATATGCAGGTGTAGATAACAAATTACTTGTGTTTACGAGAAGTGTACAACAAAGGAACATTTTGATACCTCGAAGAGATAGCGGGTGAGTGGACAATTCTGGAGAATTCGGAAGTCTTATAGCGAGGCTACGAAAGAAAAAAAGTGAGAGTAGAGTATTCTAACTTGCAAGACTGGACACAGAATGGCCTTAAATTTTGTAGTAATAGGTTGTATTTTAAGAACACTACCTATGAAGAGCAATAGCATGTATTCATGTTGCGTTTTTTACTCACAGTTTTGGTTATGAAAATGTAAGAATGCCTCATAATTCATCCTATTGCTAGTTTTATTTTAATCTTCATTTAAGAGTTCTAATAAAAAATTTAAGAAAGAAATCATGCGTTACTTTTGGACTCAACATGCATACATGCTAAGAAGGGTAAAACTTCGGCCGACTTCACCACAATGTGTTATTATCTTTTTGGTTTTTAATTATTTACTTATCATTGAATTGAAAGTCATGTGCTTTCAGAATTAAACTTTTCTTGAGATAGCGTGTTTTCTAATGAGCATTCCGTATTGTCCTCGAAAGCTTTAGAATGGACGATAGAGATTAATGGGTAGCAGATTAAATGCATTGGGCTGGACTCACGGGCGCGTACATCAAAAATATATAAGCTTGGTACATAATGATTAGGTTTCTCGTATTTGATGAATCATGCTTATTTTTATTATTTTATTTGTGTTTATTGCGTTCAATATCTTATTGCACTAATGTCTTAGATGCCAAAAACAATTATGAATGATATAAAAAAGTACAATTACGTTTTTTGAGCCTTTAAATGCAATTTTTCAGCATTTTTTAAAATGACTAGGGGATGCGCTAATATTTCTCACTTCGGAGCGCTCTGTATGTAGCTACGCCATTGATGTTTTAATTACGATTAATTTGAATAAAATGTTTTTGAAAGAAAGAACGAGAAACTTTATTTATATATCTTTATATCTGTATATCAACATATATATTAAATATTTAAATCATAAAATCAGATAAGGAACCAACAAGAGATTATCTGAAATTGTAAAAAAAGAGCTGCAAAAGGCGACTATTTTTGTGTTCAATTTTCACCAGTATTTTTCAAATATAAATTTTATAGTATATTTCACTTGCAAATGTTGTAAAGGTGTGTGTTAATTATTTATGTTTTGAGAAACTGGTACGACTTAGAATTAAATTATTGTCACCTGCGGCAGCTTTGTGTAAAGTGACATATAGTATGATTCATAAACACCGAAACAATAACCTATTTCCATAAATATTGCCTCCTGAAACAATGTTTCCAATTGCAAAGTTTCATAAAAAAGGTGAAAAATTTTATGAGATAAGTCCATGGGTGTGTTGGGGGAGGGTCTTTTTGAGAATATACAAAAACAAATTTTTATACCCCCCCCCCCACCCATCGTAGCGTAAAATTTAAAATTAGGAAAATATTCATTATCTATTCCTGAACTAAAAAAAAAAAAAAAAAAAAAAAAAAAAACACTTTAATTTCGATATCTCCAGAATTCGTAGAGATATGCCAATTTAAATAATTTTAAAGGATTTAAGAGATCAGACATAAATTGGAATTCAAGGAACAGTATTGCTTTAAGGAGTTCGGGAAACATTTAAAAAATGACATTGGGAGGAAATTTTTTGGGTTTAATTCAGGAATGGATAATAAAATATTTCCCATGAATTAAGATCCGCACAGATCGTAAAATATACTAAACAATCAATAACATTCGCCAGATGAATTCACGTTTTCAAAGGTTTTGCTTGGATTCATATATTATATACAGGGTGTTTTTAAACTCATGGTACAAACTTTAAGGGGTGAACATCAAGACAAACAATATTAGGTAGGAAACTAAGGGTCCCAAACGTCTTCCGAAGGAGATAGGCGCCATTAAAATTTAGGGTCCAAATATTCAAATGATTATTAAAAACAGAAAAATTGGTCGATTCGTTTGCGGTTTTCGCTAAAACTATTCTTTATGTCAGTATTGTCTTGAAAATAAATTATAAAGATAAATTTCAAAAAATGCTGATAGAGGGCGCTTTAGAATTTGGAGTAACGAACAACTATTTTTTACCGTTATTTTTTGCATCTCATTAAATTCTTTTAGAAGCTTAGACATAAACTTAAATTTTGAGCTCAAAATCTAAATCGTTGAGAGTGGTTAAGTAGCGCAAACTGAACTGTGAGGGGAGGTTCAAATTTCAAATGATTATAAAAAACGGAAAAATTGGTCAATTGATTTGCGATTTTCACTAAAATTCTTCTTTATGTCAATATTATCTTGAAAATAAATTATAAAGGTAAAATTCAAAAATTGCCGATAGAGGGCGCTTTAGACTTTGGAGTAACGTACAACTATTTTTTATTGTTATTTTTTGAATCTCATAAATTTTTTTAGAAGCTTAGACATAAACTTAAATTTTGAGATGAAAATCTGAATCGTTAGGAGTGGTTAAGTAGCGCGCAAACTGAACGTGTTGAATGGGGGTGGGGATGTTCAAATTTCAAATGATTATAAAAAACGGAAAAATTTGTCGATTCGTTTAACGTTTTCGCTAAAACTATTCTTTATGTAAATAATTATGAGATTATGAAAAAAATTATGAGATGTAAAAAAATTACAATAAAAAATAGTTGTACGTTACTCCAAAGTCTAAAGCGCCCTCTATCCGTAATTTTTGAATTTTTTCTTTATACTTTATTTTCAAGATAATATTGACATAAAGAATAATTTTAGTGAAAATCGCAAATTAATTGACTAATTTTTCCGTTTTTTATAATCATTTGAAATTTGAACCCCCCCCCCCCCCCCTTCCCCACAGTTCAGTTTGCGCTACTTAACCATTCTCAACGATTTAGATTTTGAGCTCAAAATTTAAGTTTATGTCTAAGCTTCTAAAAAAATTTAACGAGATGCAAAAAATAACGGTAAAAAATAGTTGTTCGTTATTCCAAATTCTAAAGCGCCCTCTATCAGCATTTTTTGAAGTTTATCTTTATAATTTATTTTCAAGACAATACTGACATAAAGAATAGTTTTAGTGAAAACCGCAAACGAATCGACCAATTTTTCTGTTTTTAATAATCATTTGAATATTTGGACCCTAAATTTTAATGGCGCCTATCTCCTTCGGAAGACGTTTGGGACCCTTAGTTTCCCATTTAATATTGTTTGTGTTGATGTGTACTATCACCGCTTAAAGTTTGTACCATGAATTTAGAAACACCCTGTATATATCTAAGATCTTCATCTAAAGCATATTGTTTTAAAGCAGGGCTGTCCAACCTGGTGCCCGCGAAACACCAGAAAGAAATTGCAGATTTTTTTGCCGAACAGGAGCCTGTGTTCAGGAGTTGAAATGATACCCTCCCCACCCTTCGAACACAGTTCCATTTTCCGCTACTTAATTACGCACAACGATGCAGATTTTCAGCTAAAAATTTAACTTTGAACTTTTATAAGCATTTAATTAGATACAAAAAATAACGATTAAAAATAGCTGTTGGTTGCTCTAAAGTTTACGGTTTAGCTCTAAAATTTACTTCGAATATCTCCGATAAAATAAGGACTTGATTTCTGTAAAAATTTTTTGGTATCGCTTGGGCGCCAATTTAGACAGGCCAGTGTTTAAGTCATATTAATTCGAATTCTTATCAGTGCAAAACAAATATTTCCATTCTTCAAATTGTTAGTAATTATTTTTTTATCGGAATGTGAAATATCAATAGGGTGGGTTTTCAGTATCTTTAGAGCATATGATTTATTAATATTCGAAGACAAAATAAATGGACATGTTTGTGTTAAATTTATTTTCACTTGTAATGTTAATGGACGTTATATAAAAGTCAGATTTAGGAGCATTATTGCTACATTTATTGTATATTATAATCTTGGATTACTGATGTATGGAAAATCACCAGGAAACAGATAATTGTCCCGTTTATTTTGCTCTGTTTACTGATTTATATATTTATTTTTCTGTTTTTCCTCTTTTTCTCTTACAAACCGAGAAGCGGCAGCACGGACAAACATACCACTGAGTTCGTGACATAAATTACCGAATTCATTAAAACTCGGTTCGTATATTAAAACGTAATTGGTATGCCAAGTCATACACCGGGGTGCAAAATAATAAATAGATACAGAAAAAAAAGTTTGCGTTTGCTATGCAAATGCGGAAACCTTTGTGTTAAAATTAAATATGTGATATTCCAATTAATATTGAAGTAATCGTTTACAAAATTTACATAATAGTAATAAGAAATTAAATTAAGAGCCTAGTATTTACCATGCGTATTATTATATTTATGTTCATTAATTTGATTTTTTGGAGTGTTAGCCAAGCCACGTTGCATGTAATTTTTCAATAGACACACATCTAAGTATCTACGAGTTTTTTTTTATGATTTAATATTTAGTTTAAAAATTTAACTTTTTTATTTTTTAATAATTTCTTCTGATGTTATAAATGTGTGTTTTCAAGTTATATTAACAACTACAATTATGTGTCCTAAATTAAGGATTAATATGAAATTAGTGCGTTTATACACGATATTATGTAAAAAATTTTTTTTAGCCAATCACAGATTTTAAAATGCAGGATGCTGTCCGGGTTGACCTTTTGAGAATTGGATTTCTTTTTGCAACATTTTTGTTGATCTTTGTTACGATTTAAATTGGATAATTAATTTTAATTTTGAAATTGTCTGGCTGGCACCGACTCCAAAAAATCAAATTAATGTACATAAATATAATAATACGTATAATAATATGGCAAATATTATTTTCTTAATTTAATTTCTTATTACTATTATGTAAAAAAGTTATTTTTCACTGTGCAATAGATTTTGGAAGTCGGTTTTATTTTTGGTAGAAAAGTTTATTTTTCTCTTTTTAGTTAAATGTTAACGATTTTTGCATTATTATTGTTATTATTTATTTATTTTCATGGAAATTGCTGATTTTCTTGCATGATAAAGTATTAGTCTTTGGAAATTTATAATAAAAAGAGCTTCATTTTACGAAAAAGGTTCTACGAAATAGAGAAGGGGGGGGGCGGGTCCAATAACTTATCAAAAGATGACCGGGAAAAGACTAGACTTTAAAAGAAGTGAAAAGCGCCTTGTCATTAATGAAATTTCTATAGTGCCAAAAAATAAGTTTTGGCACATCTTATTTAATGTGATTTTTTGCATAGAAGTATTTTTATGAAATAAACCTTTTATGACACCCACATTTTACGTTACAATATGATGTAGCTAATACCTTTCTGTTTCACGAGGGACTTTTCTGTGAACTCGATTACAGAAGATTAGTAAATCCATCTTCATTCACATCTAATAGTCATAGTTAATGCGTCATAATCGGTCTACACGTTACTGATTGAGATATTTTAGTAAGCATAGTACAGCAAAACACAGAAGTTTTGGAAGCAAGTTATGATATTCTCATTTCTTTTAAACCATATTAGCTATTAGCTATTTACTGTCGTCATTTTTGTGGGGTAATCTGATTAAAATTCAAGATTTTCGTTTTAAGTACTGATCTTTCTTCTGTTTGCTCCCATTGCTGAATACAAAACAGAAGGCTTCATAGTTCCGAAGTCACTAAGATTTTCCATTATGTTTAATGTTTACTGTCCAGGGCCCGACTCTCGAACTCCACGGCCAACCATTCTGGAGGGCACCTTTCTATCTATCTTTTAAAAATAAATTGGAATAATGTAGAAGTGGTTAGTACTAAACTGCATTCGTATTGTATGTATATATAAATTTTGTACTCTGTACAGTTCACATCTGTATACAGGGTGTCTGAAAAAGATATTCACAACTTTAAGAAAAAATACTAGCAGGATAGTTGCAGAAAAAAATGATAGATTGGTTGATAGAAGTATCTCTTTGCAAACTTTTTACTTTGTTTATCTAAAAGTTATGTCTAAAAGAAAATGTCCCAAATTGGTCATAATCAATGATTTTAACATGTCACGTTTTCAAGAAAACATTAATAAAGACTTTCTTTTGAAAACAATACAACTAAGTAGTTTTAATAAAACTTTAAACATTAATTTTCTAATGAAGTAGTTTCATTTTTGCATTAATGAATGAAGTACTGGAAGAAAAGAGGTGAAGAATGCACTACTTTCCTAAATGTTTGGAAATATTTGGTATCTTTTAATGAAATTACTAGCAGGATAATTGTAGAAAAATTGATACATTGGTTGACAGAAGTATCTCTTTGCAAACTTTTTACTTTGCTTATCTATGTACTTTATAAGATGTCGAAAAAAAAAAATCCCAAATTGCTCATAATCAATGATCTTAACATGTCACATTATCAGGAAAACCTTAATAAAGACTTCCTTTTAAAAACAATACAACTTATTTGTTATAATAAAACTTTAATCATTAATTTTCTAATGAAATTGTTTTTTTGCATAAATGGAGTACTGGAAGCAAAGAGGTGAAGACTGCACTACCATCCTAAATGTTTGGAAATATTTGGTATCTTTTAATCAAATCCTGAATAGTCTCATGGGGGCCCCCTAAAAGAGGGGTCCGGGGCAATTGCCCCGCATGCCTCTGTATAAGTCGAGCCCTGCTACTACCTTTTACGATACTTGCTATATAAATATATTGTACCAACAATGTCGGTAATACAAATTGCAGTCACACTGTTTTTTCTATTTTGCAAAAAATGACAGTAAATATAGTGTCCTAAAATATGCGTAAAAAATTCATTCTCTCGGTAAGACTTCTATGCTGGAAAATTACTCTTATTAATATCTCGTGGAATAATTAAAGTAATATCGAAGCATTCATATATATAACTGTTTAATATAGTATAATAAAGATGTAGGATGTATATAATATACACATATATAAATAGTATGTGCTGCCAATCTGATGTTATGTGCTCAATAAAACGCATGCTAAATTATTGTTTTGTATTATTTTAGTTTTGCTTCTATATTACTTAACATTTTAAATAACGCTTCATATTTAATAAATGCATTTTAAATTAACATTCTAAATGTGATTGGCCTTTTACTATTGTAAATATGACTGGCGATTAACAAATCCGAAGAAACCGATTGGAAAAGATCCATTATTGAATTTTAATGGGAACGCCTCCAAATAAATCAGCTACAGCCAAGTTGGTTTCATTTATAGCAACTTATTTTGGTCGCCAAATATGGCAAAATTTCACTAAATGATGTCAAACTTGGCGAAAACTTGGCGCTGACACAGATAAATATATAGTTTTATGCTTGTGATTGGAAAAACAACAATGAAAGTTAATTTGCGAGAAATCACTAATTTTATTAGTTTTTGCCTAGTTACTAAAATTAATGAACCAATTTCTATGAAACGGAAATGGTACCAATTTCAGAGCAACCTCTTTCATTTAACACGAAACCAAATTAACCGGTTGGATAGTTTCGGAGTAATCGGTGAACATGCATTAAAAAAAACACATACGCGTCAAATTGAAATCCTTTTCCTCCTTTTTAGAAGTCGGTTAAAAACTAACTCTATTGTCCAACTACTTAAATTAATAGTACAATTATAAAAATAAAACTGTATTTAAGTTACAAAACGTACGTTTATTTATACAAAAATACAAATTAAAAATTCTTATATTTTACATACTACTTCGAAACTTTTTTGGGTTAAGTTTTATAGTATACAACTTAATGATGCATATATTTAGTCACTAAAATGTGGGGTGATAAAAAGCTGGCAACCCCCTACCTCTCCAAAAAAATAATAATATAAAAAAACGCTGCAATATACTTTTTGGATTTAACTTATACAATAAAGGAATTATTATTATTTATAAAAAGTGCTCTGAGTTATTTGGTCGGTTTCATTTGCATAGTTTAATTTGCAAAAAGTTTATCTATCTATCTATCTTTATATGTATATAATAGTTTGTCAAGGATGACTCCTAACCAAAGAACATCCCAAATTACTGAACATAGAAGAGTGAAAATTGAGGCGAAAATACATTTTATGACATAAGTGTGCATTAAGACAAAATAGTTGAAAAAGGATTAAAATTTCAGAAACAACTGATTTTGACTATTTATTATTTTGATTATATTTTTGATTATTATTGATTTTGACTATTTTTGATAGTTTATGACTATTAAGCTGTTAATTCACATTCTATTTTAAACATTGTTTACATTTTTTTCGTTATGCATTTCTAGCAATGTCTCTTATTATTTAGTTTATTATTTTGCCTACATAAAAGAGACGAGAATAAATTATTATCTCTATATATCTATCTTCGTAATGTGTCTGAGATATAAAGCCCTGTTTTAATCTGTTCCTAACGTATGTGCTTTTTAATTTTACATCAATCATACATTTGGAGCTATATATTCACTTTCAATACAAATTAAGAATCTTTATTTTGCAAAGCAAAATACCTATTTTTAGCTTTCTGTAAATAATAAAAAACGAACACTACGCTCTTAATCTGACATAAATGTTTAAAGGTTTTTTTTTCTTGTGTAAATTGGACATTTAAGCGTAAACTATTCTTCGAATTTTATAATACCTGTTTCTTATGGCTCCCAAAGAGTAATAACAGACAAACGATTTGGTTACATTGAAAAAAAAAATAATAAACACTAAAATTAGCTTTAAATTTTGAACAATAATTGTCAAAACTTCACCAATTAATGTAGTTTTTCCAACACTCTTTTCTCATTGAAATAAAAATGAATGACTATTTTATTCGGTTGGTCTTTTATTACCCTTCCCCTATTCTTAATTAATATTTTTTTTTCAGTCGCGATGTTCAGTAAAAGAGAAAATCACATCTGCCAGGCCAAGAGTATCAGAAGTATCTGTTCTGCCACCGATAGATATGGGATGGAGTAATGTTCCAATTGATGGCTGCTACACGGGGCCACTCAATTACAGATGGCAAAGAGTTGCAGACAATTTCATTGATAGTGATCTCAGATTACGAAGCAGGTATGGTACACTAGCGTAAAGCAACTTTGAAAATCTTTCAGCTGTTAGAAATATATGATGCAAAATACGACATAAAAAAAAAAAAAAGAGTGTAATAGATGCATTAGAATCATGTGTTGTTGAATCAAATACAATAACATTTAAAACAATTATATAATAACAATTAATATAATAACAATATAATGACAATTTTTAAATTTCTCTATTTCATAAGTATATGTATGATTTCTAAAAAAATTAACTTTTAATTATCCTAATTTTCAGTGAAAAGCAAAATGTGATACGAGTTTAAATTTTTTTATCATCTGTAATGCAGTTTTCCTCGATCTATTTCACATCTACAAGGATTCGCATTTCTTTCGTCTTAATGCCTAGCGTAAATAAAAATAGGGTAACTTTTGTTTTGTTTGTAATTAGCTTTCCCACGTGTCATAAGATTTGTTATGTTCGTTATTAGAAATTTCTTTTTTCATAAAAACACCAAAATTTTACATACTAATTGCGTACTAATCATAGATTTAAGTTTAGTTTATGCGTTTAATATAGATGATTAACGCAATGATTGGCATCGTGGCTTACATGCTACTGTCTGGCACGCTATTTGAAATTTGAAAATCCATAGATATGAAAGATAAACTGATTTTCCTACTCACATATTTTGGCGTTATTCGTAAATTGAACTTGTCAGGTTGAACATCGGACAGCAAAAGATTTAATTTGTATAAGAGTTGAATTTTGATGGTTCCGAGCAGGGTGGGTTTCTTACGGAAGAAACTGGAAGAAATGGAAGAAACCAACAGAAATAAATCAGGTGCTCCATCTTAAAGCATATTAACTAGTAAAAGAATTAAGCAGAAAGTATAATTATATGAAATACTTTTGCATGTAATCTCCTTTGATTATCTATTACCTATTATTGATTGTATATTTTATCAATTCATTTTATTAAAACTACCATATATTTCCATTAATTTACATACAATATGATATTAAAATATAGATTTTAATATCATAATATTCTTAATAATAGTTATTTTAAATTGCAATATTATATATATATATTTATTTTTTATATATCTCTTAACTGTATACCATGTCTTTAACTGTTAGTAAAATGAGTATGCACATTTGTGTTTTTTCAACACGTTGGCGACTAAGTATATTGTAAGTTTTTTCATTTCACTTTTTTTTTTTAATAGTCAAACAATTTGTGCTAATCGATTTCATTATATGATTCAGATAGTACATGTGGTTTTATATGTCCTGGTATTTTACTTACATATTTTTTGACTACGATGAATCGGGCAATGTAAAAATTATGCATTAGGACTTTTTCCTGATTTCTACCTCAGAAATTAATCGTAATTGTTGTGTCTGCATGGCATTGCCCTTGATAATGAGCCACGTACCACAATCTCCAATTTTATTTTTAATTGTTCCAATATTGCTAATTTCAGTTGATTGTCTTGTCATGTTAAAGTTTGTTAGATTGGGTTATTCTATAGTCATTGTAGACGTTGAATTGTAGTATTATATAATGACTATATATATATATATATGCACATCATATGGCCAAAGGTGACCGACCACTTTCGATATTAGGCGTTTTGTGAAATATTTAGAAAAATGCATGAGCAATATTTCAAAAACTCCAGGTCTGTAAACAGAATAGTATAGGTTATATATTTTCTAGAAGATTTTTTCTCGAAATCTCATAGGGGATCGTCAAAAAACTAAAAAAGAACGAAGATCTTTTGGATAACCTTGACAAAACTAATGTAGCAAAAGGGTTCAAACTTCTGATTATGATTAAGTTGTTTATTATAATAATCTGTGCTCAAAAATAATCCACTGATTGAATTTTCTCGAGCATGTGACTTAGGTCGGTGATCTTCTTTGAACCGAAAATGACCGAGTAGGGGTTGGTGATAATTATGACGACCGATTATTTGAACAAGGGATATAAAGCCAAGGAAGAGTGCCCTTCGTGGGAGCCTTTCTAGGAGAACCTAACACGTATATACGAAAGTTCGAAAAAAACCTCGATAACTCCGAATAATTAGGTCGACGGGCGCGACTGAGTTCGAAACCAGCTTCGAGAGCAGAACCTCTCACTCATTGGTGGGGTCGCTCGTGTTATCCATGCTAATATTATAAATGGGAAAGTGTATGTGTGTTTCTTTGTTTTCACGGCAAAACGGAGCGACGAATTGGCGTCATTTTTTAAGTGGCGATATTTGAAGACATGGAGAGTGACTTAGGCTACTTTTTGTTTCTTTCTAATCCCCCACCTCCCTAAAGGGGGGGGGTGAAAGTTTGATCGGAGCATTCCGCAACTTCAAGGTAGAAAGCTAAAGTGTTACTCATGGATTCCGAGAGAAGGCGCTGATAAGTTTCTGAAACAAGATAACGTTGTCCTCTCTATCTGTACGAACGTTAGAGTGCGGGCATCGGCCCGCGCTTCACACTATAGTGCATACGGTACCTGTACTCTGTTATTTGACGATTGATTCACATTAATTTAACAGCTTTCGATTTTTAGCTATTCGTGTTTAGCTTTGCGATTTGGTATTGTTGTCTTGCTTTGGTTTTCGCATTTCCGAAAACAAACTCGGTTTCGGATTCGGTTTTACCGTTCTTGTTTTTCAGATTAGATTAATTCGTTTCGTTTAGATTTATAAAATTATTGGACTTTTAATGAATAAGACAATCGCTTTGGTTTTGGATTTAGTTTTGCTTCGTGAATTGGTTTTGTTGTTTTTAGTTTAAAGTAAATATATATAAAAATAATAAGTAAAATTTATTTTCCACTTATCCCTCAATAATTCTATGAGTTTTTAAAAGGTCGGTAACATAGCTTGTTGTATTTAACGCGAGCGAAGCCGCGGACAAAAACTAGTAATATAATATTTCTTTTAAAATATTGTGAGACTAAATATGAAAAAAAAAACTTAAAGAATGAATGATTTATTTAAACTGGTTCTGAATATTAAAATAGCAATATAATTTCATGAAACGAATGAGAAGATTTCGCTAAATTTTCTTTAAAAAATACCTTAAAAATTATTGTGTGTTAAAATTTTTATTACTTATTATAGTAATACAGCTGCTGAATATGAACATATTAGCATAAAGGCATTACATATATTTTGAAAATGATGAAAAATTGCAGGATTTTCTCTTTAAAAAATGAAAAATATATAATTAATGATGTTATATTTTCTATTTATTGTAGTATTATACGTAGTAAATGATTTTTAGGAAATGTTTATAAAAAAAATGATATTCTTTTTCAGATATATATTACATTGTACAAAAAAAATATATATACAGCAATAAAATACCAGAAATATAGAAAAACATCAAAATATAAAAAGAAGGGAAATTCAAGTCATACATGAAATATGAAGGAAAATATTTTTTTATGTTTTTGAAGGAGATATTAAAATTAAAGCAAAAGTTTATCTTCCGAAATATTATGACTAATAAGAAAATTATGATTCTTGCGATAAATACAAATTAAAAGCCTTTTAACTTCTTTTTTCTCGAAGCTTAAAAATTCCCTGCTTTTAAGTATGTAATTTTAAAAATGGATTTTTAAACTTGATCTTGTTTTTTTCTTTTCGGCACTTATGTAAATTTCCACTTAAAGTTAATGAAAATAAGAAATGTGATGCCTGAATTTATTTCCCTCATAAAAAAAAAAAAAAAAAAAAAAAAAAAAAAAAAAAAATGCTCATTATTTTTCAAAGCAATTTCTTGATGATTGATCCATAAATTACTGTCCTGTAAAAATTTACTGTTATTTCTTATTGATTTTAAATAATGTAGAAATAAGAAGTTTATGTAATTACATAAAATTGAAAGAAAACAAATGTAAACTTTTTTGTTTTCTTAACGTGAAACTTTACTTAAATAAACCGGGGATGGGGAAGCAGTTAAATATAAGGATTAGAAGAATGAAATTATTCTTAAGATTGAAAGCAATAATCACAAAAGCTAATTTGTTTTTTATGGAAGTAGTATGATAAAAATAAAATAAATTTATTGAATTAAATGTGATATTGTTTAAGGTTAAAATTACATTAAAGCAAATTGTTCACAGTACATTTTTTTTTATCCATCAGAAATTCTAACATGAAACGTATGTCAACAGTGGAAAATATGAGCAGCAATAGATCGATTGTTACCACTAATTTTGAACAGTAGCTTTAGACATATTTAATGGCAGAACTTGGAATTTTCTATAAGACAAAGAATACTAATAAAATTTACTGGTGACAATAAGCGTACTATTGCGCATCTTTTTCACCACTTTTGCTTCCATGTATATCCACAAAAAAATCTCTTTAATATATCAAATTCTGAAAATTTGGAATGAAAAATTTTTAATTCTAAAAAACATTTCTTAATGAATATTAGGAAAAAATCATTTTATCTTTCACCAAAAAGATTTAATAAAATTAAAATAATTTTCTAAACTATACTTTGTTGTGGTTTTCTTCGAACCTTGAATTTCCTTGCATAAATACGGGTTTGGGTCTCTTAGAACCCCCCTTTCCCACACACACACACGAAAGTAGCTATATATCTCATATTGTTAATTAGCCGTCATAAACACAACCAACTAACCAACTATACATTGTTATTTCACTTTGAATAAACAAGCTTTGTTAAGTCCTTTTCCAAATTACGTAGAGAAAAATCTTATAATTATTTTGTTACATGAAATGATTTGGGTCATTCCATACAAAATGAGCAAATCAGGTGTAGCTGACATGTCACAGATTTTATTGAAAATCATCATATAAGTAGACATATTCATTTACGTAATACAAAGTAATGCAGGGTAAATGCAAAGTAATAGACTTGTTTATTTAGAAATAAAAAAATTACATTATATATTGATACAAAATCGATGTTTTATGTGCTCGCTTCAAATTTCAAGTTTGATTACTAGCCCTAGGAACGGAAAGACTGTATTAAAAATCATTTACAATTAAAAATGGACAATAAACAACAGATTAGCGTAATTTAGTAATTGTGTTTGTATTCTGTAATTTAAAAATAAATAAATAATGAAAATGCTGTAGGAAAAGAAAATACTTCAGTTACTTGTCTTAACAGAAGTGACACCTCTTACGGTTTTAAAAGTCGGGGAAGATAGGGATACTTGAGCCACTTTTTAAATTTAATTTTTTTTTATTTTTTATAATTTCTTAGAACAAAATAAAATGTTAAAAATGAAAATTTGATTTTTTTTCTTCCACTAAAAACCACTTTTAATTAATTTTGAACTATTTTTCTATGTTTAATAAATGTTTACTTTTTGTTTTACATCGTGGCTCAAATATCCCCATGAGAGGGATACTTCAGCCATGGTGAAGGGGTACTGGAGCCAGTACGGAAAAATACCTACAAAAGTTATGTTTTTCGCTTTTTAAATAGATTTCGTATGAAATACTACCTATTGCGGACGCTCCTATGTTGAAATTTCTGAAAAATGTTTGCAGATTTACGCCGATCATGAAACCTAGACCCCAAAACTACCATCAGTAAACAAGTTTATATATATATATGAGTGATTCTCAAAATAGGGGACAATTTATGTCTTTCGGCATAGAAAAAAAATTGAGTGGTTTTCTGTCATGTTTTTATATTTATATATGTTTGTCTTAATATTATTCATTATTTGCACTCAAGAATTACTCACTTTTTAGTTAAAAACACCTTAAAATAACAGAATAAATGTTCAAAATGTCATTAGCATGGATGTCCACAGCAGCTGTGTCTTGTATATACTAGCTTTTTCAAGAGTTAATATCATGGTTATAACATAAACAAATGTTATTCTTTCTTTAAATTAATCAAGGAGAGGATTTATTCAATAAATTTCTTTTTAAAAATAAAATTATAGTATATAAAAAAAGAATTAAAGTTTGTCCTCCATATTCTATTTTCAAAACAAGGTCATACTATAACAGGTGGTTAATAATCAAAATTTTATTTTCACATATGAGAATAGTTTAAAAATATAAAGTTTCTTCATGGCAACAAGTAGCCATTTTATCCCAGCCTGAAAATAGAAGCATGTATTGTATTTTAAGATTAGAAGTTGAATTTTAGGGGCGTACATCAATTGTATGTCATTAGAATGTATAATAATTTTCATCTTTATTTTATAATTAAAATTTTTATT
The DNA here is from genome assembly GCA_964019185.1 of Maratus speculifer. NCBI lineage: Eukaryota > Metazoa > Arthropoda > Arachnida > Araneae > Salticidae > Maratus > Maratus speculifer. The sequence goes on along the minus strand of OZ025293.1, from coordinate 213,858,667 downwards.
TTACTTATTTGCATAGGACTTTTGTGTTTTAAAAAGCCCCAGAAAGGGCTATTGCATTGTGATTATATTATGGCTCATAATCTTATTTAAATTAAAATTTGTCATTTGCATGGACAAATATCAGTGTCATTAGCATGGTTTTTCTGTCCATGCTAAAGACTCCTAGGTGCGTAAATGTAACCATTGCTTATATTGTATCTTTTACAAAGTTTATTTTTACTTATAAATTTGGGTATTACATTTATTATCCCTAAAATATGCATTAAATCTGTCAGAAAATCACTAAGACAGATTCTTACATTGTTAGAGTCAGAATGTTGCTCATGTAAACAAAGTTTGCTCTTTGGTAATGTTTTTGTTCTCCTTATATGTATATATGTAAAAATTGAAACCATTTACTGAAAAGGAAGGCTAATAAATATAGAAAAAAATATTTAAACAGGAAGAAAATAGAAATTTCTTAATATATTTCTTCCAAGCAATTTGTTTTGTCATTAGCATGGATCAAAAAATACTAATTTTTTTTTTCAAAGCTAATTTTTAAATATTTAGCTCTGCTGACTACATGTAAAGTATACCTAATACTATATTAACAACACCTATTTTTTTCAGAAATTTTGCTAACAGTAATTTTTTTAAGATTTCACTTTTGAAATTGTCCCCTATTTTGAGAATCACCCATATATGTATATATATATATATATATATTTATCACTTTTTTATGGACACGATAACTTCCATAATTCTGAACCAATCTCCTCCAAACTGATACATAAAATCGAGGGATATAAAATCTCGGTCAAGTTCGTTAATGAGCAAAATCGGACCGAGGGGGTGGAAATAGGGAGGATTTTGTGAAAACAGATAAAACGCTATAACTTCTTAATTAAAATAGATATCGAATCAGTTTATATTACTTCTAAAAAATGGGCCAAAAGTTTATGCATGAGTGATTTTTATAAAGTTAAAAATGGGCTCAGGAAGCGAAAAAAATAGTGTTTTTGGGAGAAAAAAAAATCATAACTTTGTCAATTCTCAAGATATCAAATACATCTAAATTTTTTATAAATATTCTCAAATTTAACTAAAATTTTTGTATTTACAAGTTTTTGATAGGACTAACTCTTACCTGTAAAAAAAAATTAAAAACGAAAACAAAAAGGGGTATGAATAAAGAAAAAAATTCTTAACTTTGTCAAATCTTAAACTATCAAATCCAGTTAAATTTATTTTACATCTTCTCAATAATATCTACAATTTTTATACTGACAAGTTTTTCATAAGACCAATTCTTATAGCAAAAATAAATTAAACAAAAATAGGAGTTTGAAAAAATTTCAAATCCAAACTGCTTATTTTCTGACTCATTTTTAAATTCATTTTTGATTTTAATCGCATCGAAATAGCAAGCACTCTTATTTAGGAACTATATAATATGATGTATTGACCAGTTTTTTTTATATAAAAGCAGAATTTATTTTTAAAAAAGGCTGTGAAAATGGTAATTTGAACAGAATTTCCCGACGCGATTGTGATTGAAAAATTGAGGAAATATTCAAATAACAAATTGTATTTTTCCTGACTCATTTTTAAATTCATTTTTACTCTCAAACGCATCCAATTGAAAGGTGCCCTTATTTAGGAACTGTATAATTTGCCATATTGGTTAGTTTTTTGATAAAGGCAGAATATATTTCAAAAAAAGTAGTCAAACTGGGCATTTCTTCGCACAAAATTTCCCTAAGCGATCGTGATTGAAGAATTGAGGATTTATTCAAATAATATATTTTTTTATGACTCATTTTTAAATTCAAATTTGCTTTTAAACGCATTCAATTAACAGTTTTTTCCTTATTTAGGAACTATATAATGTGCGATATTGGTCAATTTTTTTAATAAAGTCAGAATATTTCAAAATATGCTGTCAAAATGAGCATTTGAGTTGAATTCCGCTTAAAATAATTCTGATAAAACCGGTTCTTACGAAAAAATTAAACTAAAGAGTTTTCAAAAGCGGCCAAATAAACTTGTTAAACTGGGTTTATCTCTAATCATATTTTATTTATTTTTTGTTGTTGAAATGAGCTCTCTTCGCAATTTACTTCCGTCTATAGGCCAAGCCAACAGGGATTTTTTTTGCACAAATATTTTACATAATGATAAATCAAGACACGTAAGGGCCTTCAAAATCAATTGTGGAAACAAAACTAGTAACACGATTATTTTTTGTAGTGATAATTGGTGGTCGAAGGATCATTTCAACTTGGGTTTCATCGATGGTAGCGATATTTTCAGTTAGTGGCCATTTAAATTTAGAATCTGCAATTATTTGAGAAAATTTCATGTTCAATCTGTAAGAAAGGTTACAATTTCAATGTACAATATTTAATCTTAATATATTATATTAAAAAAATAAATATTTTAACATGCTGGACCTAACTAATTAAAATATTAGAGTTTATGACCTGTAAAACAGTTTAAAGTTATTTTAATATACTAAGTTACAAATTAAATTGAAAACTATGCCTACATTTATCTAGACAGGATATTTTGTTAATTAAAATGAAAAATAAAATTGATATTTTCATTAAAAAATACATACATTTTTAAACATTTTTTTAAGTCATTATTTTTTTAAGGAAAAAATTCCTTTTATCCAGAAAAAAATAAATCTATTAGTGAATATGATAAGGACATAATTTGTTTCTTACTTGTTTCACCCATATGTTTTATTTCCTAGTGGAATTGGTTGAGCCATGGCTCATGTATCCCCAATCTCAGTGGCTCAAGTATCCCCATTACCACCATTTTTGTTTATCAGAGTTTTACTAAAGCAAAAGTAAAAGAAAAAAAGTAAAAAGTAAGTAAAGTTAAAGTAAAAAGTTAAAGTAAAGCATGCAGCTATTTGAAGTATTTTAGATTCAAAATACAATTGAAATTATACTTATTAAATCTATCTGTATTGTTGCAGCTTTAAACAAAACTTAGATTACAAAAAAAATTAAATAAAAAAAATGATAAAAAAAATAAAAAAATAAAAAATAAATAAATAAATAAAAATAAAATAAATAAAACAACCACTCACCTAAATATTTAGTTCAGCTAGGTAAAAAACAACTATTAATCAGCATATTTTCAAAATGGTACCAAGGTATGTGCTTTCATTTTTACATGTTCAGAACTATAAATATGTTACCATGATGCCAGTTTTAGAAAAAATAAACAACTGTAGTGATAATAGGGGTGACTCAAGTATCCCCTTTCTCCCCTATTTGACGTTATAGCTAATGATATAGATTTTATATAACTAAGTTTTCATTCTTGCCTTTTTATTCCTTATTGACAAAAAAAAAAAAAAATAAATAAAATTAAAATAAAATAAATAAATAAAAAATAAACAGTATAAACTTTTGATGGAAAAATTTAATATTTTTATCACTTGTTTGAACACGAAGAAAAACTTCCAAAACCTTTAAATTCTTTGATATTATAAATAAATGCGTATATTTTAAATATATAAATTTTATACTTGCTTTCAGTTTTTTTTTTGGTCTCAACAATATTTTAAATTTGAGTAAAAGGAAAAGATTCACTTGAACAAATAATTACATATTAATTGTAAAATGAAATAGCAAAAGTAGATGGCAGCACATATCTTTTTTTAGCTAGAAATCCTACAATATTTTAAGAAACGCGCGTGATTTCAAAGAGCGATAGTCTGTAGAATGTCACGAATATTGCAACATTAGCAAGCGGATCTTTTCGTTTGCCTGAAGTAGCCTCTTAAAGGAAAGGACACTCACAAAACCTAGACTAAAAATTTTATTAAATGTATGGTTTTAAGAAATTTTTAGTTTTGAAATAATTAGAGCAATTAAAATTTATAATTAGTACAATTATATGTATATATTTTTAAAGATTTTTACTACCTTATAGTGTATCACGTCCCCACCAATGGTTGAAAGGTTCTGCTCTCGAGGCTGTTAGAAGGAGACGTGCTCGTCTCGAGCCCTATTGCACTCGCCTGCATAATCTTTCAGAGTTTTCCTTGGTTTTCTTCGAACCTTGTATTTCCTTGCGTAAATACGAATTACATTCGCTTAAAAAGATCCCCGCGGAGGGCAACAACCCTCGCGCCGATCTCCCTCGTGGAAATAATCGGCCGTCATAAACAACACCATCAGAAGTATTTCGAGTAAGGATAAATGCGAGACTCTTGTAATTACTTTTTTCCTGGCAAGTTCGACTGTATACATGAATTTAAACTAGTCGGATATGGTAATCGCAAAACTTTCTTCTATCTCATACACGTTAATACTTCCAGAAAAAAGGAACATAGCAGCGTTGCTGGTTAGGTAACTCACACAAAATCCTAATTTGTAATATCTTATTTCCAGTTCTAACTGAATCCGAAATTTGCTGAAAATCCATGTATTAGTATTTGAGTTGGAAACATCGCAGAAATCGAAAAAAAACTGGATAGAAGCGCCACCTGTTGAGCGATTTACTCTAAAAACTAAAGATTACTAATGTATATCGAATTCTAACTGAATCTGAAGTTTGGGGAAAATTCGTGCATTAGATCCTGAGATAAAGCTATTGCGATAATCATGAATAACGCCATATAGCAGTGCGACCTGTTGACTTATTTACTCCAAAAACTGAAGAACACTAATTTATATCAGGGACTAACTTAATCTGAAGTTTGATGAAAATTCGTGCATTATTTTCTGAGATAGAACTGTTACGATAATCATGGATAGTGCCGCATATCAGCTCCACCTGTCGTGCCATTTACACCAAAGTGTAATCAGAATCATATTATATTAAGTACTAACGAAATCTGAAGTTTTATGAAAATCTGTCCATCAGTTCTTGAGATATACGTATTGCAGAAATTGGGAAAAAGGCAGCATAGCAGCGACATCTTTTGGGCGATATAACACCAAAAACTAATCAAATCTAGTTCATATGAAGGTCTAGCTAAATCTAAATTTTTATGAAATTCCTTGCATTAGTTCTTCAGCTAGAGTGCCCAAAAAATTTACGTCACTGACAGACTCGCAGACAGACATTTTGTAAAAGCATGTTTCTTGGAATCTCTGACCCATAAAACGTATTAATCCATCAAAAATCGGAAATTTAACCCAGTACTATTTCCTTGTAAAGATAGAAAAAAGTAAATGTATATGTAAGAATGTGAATGTGAAAAGTTGTTTATGATAGTGATTGACCTAATCATTGCAATCCAATTTAATTCTATAATAGTTTTCCTTTAAATTTTTTTCAGTATATTTCATTGCAAGTGCAAACTACAATGTAATGTTAATTTGATGATTGTCATCCACTGTTTCTTATACAATGTCTTCATTTTTCAAAAAACGATATTAAAAAAAAAATCTTTTTTAATAATACGAGTCTTTAGAGAGAATTTTTATTTATTTTATTCTATTTATATTTATATTTTTTGTGGAAGTTGGGGATTTATTATATTCTATCATAGTATAACCAATTAAGTGCTTCTTTAAAAGCATAAAATAGCTTGGATAGATCTTTTCCCATACATTTTGGAGCCCGCTTACTCCTTTGCGCCTCCTTGCTTAATTAGTGAATGTGATTCAGTTTAAAAATACTGACAAGTATTTTATCCAGTTTCATTAATCGATTAACTCTGTACTTTTCACATCTATAAAATACAGAGTTTTGTTCTTACACCATTTTAACACTTGCCAATAAAGTGAAAAGTGTTTATGCATTCGATTTGTCTGTCCGTTTGTCCGGGCTCTAACTCCCGAAAATATACTCCGATTGCTATGGAATTTTTATACGTTATTGATATTTTACCCTAGCACGAACTCTTGAAAATGAAGTTTTAACCATTATTAGTTTATTTACAGGGATAGTCAAAAGTTTTCCGTTACATTACGGCCTAAGGGAAAAAATCGTTTCAAAAGAATTTCAAAAGTTGTTACACCCAGTCAAACATATTCAGATTTACATGGATTCACAAAGTTTACTAAAAAATGCATTGTGTAAAATATACATTGAAAATAATAGTTATTTTTCATTTACAGGGCCACTCAAAAGAATTCCATTACACAATAATAAAGGGGGGAATTATTTGCGACACATTTTAACTATGTTACACGATATCAAGTATCATAAATTTTATAAACGCTGCTGAGACTCAATATTTCACGCATAATATGAAGTGCATAGCATTTACAGGGACACACAACATATTTCAAATCGTATATTCTATCCGAAGTACTGCATATTATCGATGATAATTGATGGATGGATAAAATGCGTTTTTAATTGTGATATTTGCTTTTAAGTTTTACTCAAAGTCTGTATATTATATGGTATGTATAAATGCTATAACTGATACGGGTTACATAAAAGAGCTCGCAAACTTGACTGAATATGAGGATAATTTACTTAAAGGTGGTTTTTAAATAAGCGGTGTATTTTTATGTTAACTGCTTTCAATTTACTAAGAAATGTTTGTAAAATATAAACAAAATGATATACAGGGTCATACAAAGAATTATCTACATGGTCACCCATGGATGATAATTTCTGAAGTAGTTTTAAAAGTGTTTCTGTTTCAACTAAATTTTAACAAAATACTGGCGTGTAATTAAGGTACTAGGTAAACTACAGGGCTGAACAAAAGTATTGAAGTGTTTTTCCATACATTAGTATAAATTGTTAAAAGAGAAATTTCAACCTGTTAGGCGTTTTCTTGCTAAACTAAACTTCTGCATTATATAGTATATATATCAACCGGCAGATCAAATACAGGTCAGTTCAAAAGTATCGCAATACATATTTGGTTATGCACAGTAAGATCTTATTTTTCTATATAACGAAGTTTTGTTAAAGATTTCAGGAAGTGTTGGAAAGTGTTTCATAATCTATGCTTAACGCATGATTAAAATACTTGTTTGACCTTACAGAAGACATCTTGCATATACAGTAGAAAAAAGTGACAGCAGTCGACACATGCCACCATAAATTTTCTTATATAAGCTACATATGTCTGGAAATTCGCCAAAAAGTTTTCATATACTGTACTATATTCCGAGTCATTTGCGAGATTTATGAATAGTGATACTTTTCACAAAGCCTCCACATGCAATATCACTTTTTTATGATTGTGGATTATCGATCGCGAGACCATTTACGACAAACTGTTTTTAGTGAGATATTTTATTAAAAAACAATTTCAAAAATATTATTCCAAAAAATCATATAATGCTTTGAAAAAAGAAAAGGGTTATTTGAAATGAAATGTTGATTTTGAGTATCCCAGAGAAATTTAATATTTTCATATTCAATAATCCCGCAACATTCACGAGGCTGAGGTTCTCGCTTAAAATTTGCGAAGCATCCGCGAATTTTAAGCGATTACTGTATTTTATTTTTGTTTCGAATGCTGTACTCTTTTGTTCCCAAAGCCATCGTATGTTTCATTATCAAACTGAAAATTTTGCTTAGTGTTCTTAAAAATAATAAACAAAAAACAACTTCACTTATGTTTTATTATTTACAACAAATCATTTTTGTTTTCTTTCAACAGAAATTTTTTTTAAAAAATCAATAGATATTGCTTTCTAGAAAGGTTAAAAGTATCCTTTAATCACAAGGCTTTCTTTTAAAAAGTTGCTTTAATTGTCATTAATTTTAACCGACATCAAAAGGGAGTGTCAGAAATCTAGGTACGATCATAAAAGAAATCAACTAAAGATATTAAAACTTTTCTTTTGAAATTAACTTAAATTAATTTTTAATTGCATGTGTACAAACAATTTTAATCACAAATGTTCTCAATGTCTCAAAATTTAATTTATTTGCCTTATATTCCTTTGAGGTGACCAATAAACATGTATGGAATAAATATAAAATCACATCTTAAAAAAAATAAAAAAAAAATAGAAATAAAATATATGTTACGGTATGGCCGCCAGCATACTATTTTCCCCCTTGATAAGTGCTTCGAATAAATACAACATGAAAGTACTATTCTTATTACTTTTAATTATTTTTATGTTCTACAGCAGAAATAAACAATGTTATTTGCTATTAAATTTTTTTATTAGTTTCCTCAATATAATATATTTTAGAGAAAGAAAACTCTATTTTAATATGTTACAATTTTATGAAAAAGGCAAAATTCTTGAACTCTATAACGAATTTTTGAATATTAAATTTAAACGAATATATTATTTTCCAAGAAACAATTCCAGTTTAGAAATATATAGTGATGAATAAATAAAATTCTAATTTTTTCGTAACTCTGTGAAAGAGTATCTTGGCTACAATATAAAATACTGATCTTTTGACTGAAGCCACTAATACTCTACCCACTGGGGCCTACCAATGGCCAAAAGCTTCTGCTCTCAAAATTGGTAGACGGGAAAAACTGGATTCGAACCTAATCGCACCCGACGGCCTAATCGTTTAGAATTTTCCGTGGTTTTCTTCGAACCTTGGTTTTCCTTGCACAAATACGGGTTAAATTCCTTGAGAAAGATCCTCAGGGTAGACGCCCTTTTCCCTTCTGCCACATCATTTGTGTAGAGAGTTGACCTTCATAAACAACTCTAAATATTTACCAACTGATTTATATAAAGCAAAACCGGTAGGCACAATACTTACCCGGAAATCTTATGAGGATGACTCTGGTCTGATATGTGAATCAGCAATGCAGAATAAATCACAGCCAATGGAAACTCCAGGGAACGTTGTACACATGATTATATGTGTAAATTGCAGGTAATGTAACTCCTAAAATCGCTGGATACGTTTTAACATATGAATAATTAAAGTTGTTATTTTATAATTGCAGACTTTTAGTTGCCAAATTGACAGTCGCTAAAAAGTTAAGGAGCTGCCATACTGTGTGATGAATAATATGAAACATACAGAATAATAAATTAGTATGAACCTACAATTGAAATAGATACTGTCTAGAATATATAAAAAGAAGAAAAATATGTTAAAATGAAATGATTTATCTTGAATTTTTATATATATCTTATTATTATTATTAAATAACAATAGTTGTGATAGTTTTTTTTAATTGTTATAATAGATATTTTTATAAAGCTATGCACAGGAACAAACAATAGTTATAGATTATCAATGTTATTAGGATAAAAACTGGAATATATGTGATAATTAAAAATTAAAGGAGCTAAAAAATATTTAGAACAATGACAAATGAATCAAACAAAAAGTTGACTAATCCATAATATACACAGAAAAAGTTCCGAACTTCCCTACAAACAGAAAGAGGATAAGAAAAACTGGATGAAGAAAGTATTTAGTATAATGTAATAGTAAATTACTAATGATTAATGAATAAAGAATTACATATTATAAATATTAAAAAATATAGGGCTATAATTAGATGGCCTGATATATAAAATACAAATGTAAACAAGGCAGAAAAGAGAAAAAAAATTAAACGTCTGATAAAAAAGTTAATAAATATTTAGATTCCAAAAAATATATAATGTCAATAATCGCACAAAATCGCCAACATGAAAGAAATTGAAGATTAAACAGAAATAATACATGGATAGTGAGAAAATGCAGCTACAAAGAACTGTATTAAGAGAGAATTAAAATAAAAATAACTAAAACATAAGCTATGTATAAATTAAGCAAAATATATCCTTTACTTGATATAGAGAGTACAAATAAAACTGCCAGCATATAAAGAGTTATATATATATGTATATACGATTATATGTAATATAAATTATCACATTAAAACATGAAAAAAATAAATAAAAGGAGTGTAATCGAAATTTGTAGAACAAAAGTAGATTCATGAAGCCCAAAAATACTTTGAAACTACAAATAAAGTGTGTGGTTTCATGTTCGTATTAGCTATGAAAAAGCAAAATGATACGAATTTGGTGCTATCAACACACATAAATCCAGAAATAATTGGAGAAAACATTCAGATTAAAAGGTAATAGCAAGATTAAATTAGATTAAAAAAAAAGAAGAAAATCCTACCAAACAGTAAAGATCCACTAAAAATGCACCAGAAAAAACTAGCATGTTTACATGTAACTGTTGTAAAAAATGGGATATTTTAAAAATAATGGACTAAGGAGTAAGACTCAATATTTAAGGTACAAATATATATAAGATCAGCACACTCCATAGTTCAGCCAAATTCTACCTAGATGTCCTATAAAATATTGTAGTGTTGCTTAGAGGTCTGCACGGGCCCGGGCCTGGCCCGTGGCCCGTACCCGGCCCGGCCCGCGGGCCGGGCCGGGCCGGCGGAATCGTTTCGAATTCTCTAACGGGCCGGGCCGGGCCGGCAGATTTAGAATAGTTTTTTCAACGGGCCGGGCCGGGCCGACAAACAACATAAACGGGCCGGGCCGGGCCGGCAAAAAAATTGAACGGGCCAGACGGGCCGGGCCGGGCCGAAAAAAAATTTTTTCGGGCCTGCCGGCCCGTTTTGAAGATTTAAGCAGAAATGATAAAATATGAGCTATTTTCAGCGAAAATGGCTTTAACGAGAATAAGTATAAATGTGGTCCATACTAGTTTGACAACATCAATATAAAAATGTACAGTGTATCGGCATCGGAGAATTACATTATGTGTAACCCGTTTTAATATTTTTTTAGTTGACTCATGCCGGTCCGAGATCACGCTTACATTATTTTTCTACATATAGACTGGCCGGACCGGCACTAGACTTAATTATTGGCAGAAAACATGATTTGTAAAATTAACAGCGATAAAGAACTTATGTTAGCTTAGTCTTTGGATATGTACTTCTTGATGGTTTTTAAATTAATTTCTCAATAGTGCGAAAGTTTGACACATTTTCTGATTAATTTTAAATTGTAAGAGTATAAAAGTGATAAGCCTAACTATTGTAGGGATTTGGAATCGAATAGCGTTTTTCATTTTTGGTAAATAAAATACTTGTATAACCTTGTTGAGATATAATAGTTTCTCAAATGATTGTAGGTTTTTCTCCATTCCCTTGCTTCCGGAAATTCTATTCAAAACGCTAATTATGACAGTATTTCATTTGTTTGCAGTATTCATAAATTGCTTGTATCAAAAAATGGATAACGCCATTCGATTATATAGTTTCTGAATAAAGATATCTGATAATCTTATGCGTTTTTGAGAAAAAAAATTAATTTAGAAATGTATCAGAAAGGAGCTTCTCTGAATTTAAGAATGAATTTGGATTTGAAATCTATAATAAAATGATATAGAAATATATTTATAAATCTTCTTTTATTAAACAGCTTCAAAATTAACGATGTTTTTAGCTTTCTTTCTTTTTTCTTTTATTCTAAGCCATATTAGTTTTTTAATGAATCTTTATTCGAATGTTGAAAGCCTAAGAATCTAAATAATCATTAACGTTGTTAATGTGTATTTGCTGTAAAATATACTGTAAAATCATTCCATAGATATGTATGCAGTATTCTTTAAAAGAATCTTAGTTCTATGATAAAAATATGAATTTTTTAGAAATCGTAGAAATTGTAACGGGCCAAAACGGGCCGGGCCTGTTTTCGCTGATTTTTGTACGGGCCGGGCCGGGCCTAAAATACAAAAATTTAAACGGGCCGGGCCGGGCCCGGGCCGAACTTTTGAGTTTTGCAACGGGCCGGGCCGGGCCGAAATCACTTTCCTACGGGCCGGGCCGGGCCGGGCCTGGAAATTCCGGCCCGTGCAGACCTCTAGTGTTGCTATCTTTTGAAAAATTATTAAAATAAATGTCACGGAACAAAATGCAATACATTAAAAGAATTATGTATTTATTTATTTTAATTAAATTAATTATACATTTATTGGATGATGCTTAATGCATATACTCTTTTTAGGTATGTAAGTTATATTTAAAATATTTTATTCAATGAAAAACATTATAAGAAATAATATGTAATTGATTTAGTAAATAGTAAAATATATATAAAATTTTATTTAGAACAATCATTAATTAACGAATCTCATAATCAATTGCACGAAACTATAAAATAATAAAAATTAAATCATTCTTACATCATATCCTAATTACTTAACTAAATATATAATATAATGACAATTAATTAAGTAACCAATATCATATTATTTAGATATTAAGATATTTAAAAATAGAAAAGGGAAGAATATTAAATATTGGTATTAATTTTATTTAATGTAACCATATTAACTTAAACTGTAACAATATAGTAGTCGAAGATAACATAAATAATAAAATATAGAATTAATATAGGGGGAACTGGGGTACATTGATACATGGGGCACATTGATACTCCCCCTCTACTGCTCACAAGGTCATTTTAGGAAGTTTCACAACAGCTCTAAAATGTGATGCTAGTGTACACAACTACATACAGAACGTCTTGGCATGATTCAGTAGTTTGATGAAATGGGACGGCTGATTTATTGTTTTTGTAGGTCAAAAGTAAATTTGAGTCGTACAATTGAAATGGTATTATACAAATGTTCCAGTATTTTCAACCCCAAAAATACTCTCCCTGGCAAGTAAAGCTCTTCTTTATCAGTTTCTCATTTTTTATTGTTAGGTAAATTATGGACTGTTGGAATTGAGATTCATTTTATTCAGAATGGGAGTATGGGGCACATTGATACAGTCTATGTCGGGGCACATTGATACAACTTAAATCCTTTTCCAGTTCATTTTTTCATTCCCTTTTATTATTTCTTTTACCACACACTCCTTAATCCAACCATTTTTCGGCAAAAAATTCTAATATTTGTTTTTATGGAAGTGAAATAGCTCTAATTTTTTATATTAGAACATTTTATAGTATTTTTGCAAACAGAAGACGTACGAATTAAGCCAGTATAACGAACAAAAGAAAAGACCGGCAGCCTGGCAAATCTCGAATTTATATCGATTCTCCAGAGAAAAAAGTATTTTCGACATGAAAAATGTTAAGTAAGAGAAACAAGCTGCAGAACAACAAAGGATAATTATATTATAAACAGAATTTTTAATATAATTACCCCTTACCTTCTGTTTATAAACCGATTTATAAACAGAAAACCTGGTAATGTTTTCGCCTTTCCTAAGAAAGAAGATAATACTGGGGTTGAAATGCCAGATATGATAATGTTACCACAGCCAACAATCAGACAAAGAACACCCAGAACATCAAGTCATTATTCATTTAATTTTGATTGCTTTAATATTACTTACAGATAAATTGTGGGTGATTTGAATTTCTATAAATAAGTATAAAATGGTTTGCTTACTAATTTTCAATGTAAAATATACATTGGTGTTATTTTGTCTCTATTTTTCCCAAACGTATCAAAGTGCCCCATGAGGTGTATCAATCTGCCTCTGGGATGGGGCACATATTCATACAAATTACTTTATTTGATTTTATTTAAATTACATGCAAAAATACTATATAAAACAATGATTGCACATTTTTATAACACATTACACACGTTTTGCTGACACCACATGGAAAAATAACTTGGAATTTCTACTTTCTAGACACCAAAAAAATTCATAGAAAAAAACTGTATCAATGTGCCCCAGTTCCCCTTACGCATTTTATGCACTTAGAATATAATATTTTTGATATTGTTCAAATTTGGCTAAAAGTTAGATACAAGTTAATCATTAAAATTAATTGTTAAATTATATTAATACATTTAATAAATATAACCATATAAATATTCATACATGTGTGTCAATTCAACATCCGGCATAAAATGTATTATTTCAATATGCCAAATTATTGCCAAATAAATATTATATTTTCAGAAGCCCCCCTCTGTTTTTTTTAATAAATTAACCATTGAGTATTATCCAGACAGCCTCGTCTACAATATATATATATCTATATATGTATACAAAGAGAGAGAGAGAGAGAGAGAGAGAGAGAGAGAGAGAGAGAGAGAAAGACGCAGAATTTCGGTTTGAATGGCAAATTAATTTGTGCATTAATGCTATCTATTAAATTTCTGGATTGATTGTTGTTTCGATTAACACGTCACGTATACACTCTAATTCCAGCTGTATTCGACATTCGATACTATTATTCTATAAACTGTGGTTACAGTACCAGTTCTTGTGAGCCAACTATCCATAAATCTATAGGATATTTTAAGAAATAAGGCAGCAAAGCTTTTTATTTCTATATTATTTTGCAATACATTTGCCCTATAACTACTTATTTGTAATAAATATTTCAATATTTAATTTCTAATTTTTAAATATAATTATTTTAAAAGGGTTTTTGAATGCAAAAGTAAATGCAAAACTACCATTCACGTAATCTTATTTCCTTACATTTAAAATCAATGTCTTTTGAATGTTTAAAAAAATATATTAAGCCTCAAAATTGCATATTAAAATATTTTTTTAAGTTTCGTAAACATAATTAATATAAAATTTGAAAAAATATTTATAAAAAACAACTTTTTGGCTTTACATCTTTTACGTGAAAAATAAAATATTGCATGCATATTAAAATAGATCTAAACAGCTCAATAATATATCAGAATGTCATGTACTCTTTGGAATTCCCTCAAAATTCAAAATGTATGGATGTGTAATCCCATTAACTTTTCATAATGAATTTTAAATATATTAATGGTTTTACCTTATATTTTCATTAACTAATGATATGCATACAAAGTGAACCGCACGAATTCACTTATGTTCTACAAATTTTCTTTCGATTGTAAATCTCTTCTGATTGTAAATCTTTTTCAAATAACGATCTAATTTTTACACGATGCAGCTAATCGTAATTCCCAAAATATGTCTTTTGGAGCGACATTGAAAGAAAAAATCATTATTAACTCGTTATTTATTTTTTAAAAAGTTTTTCATAAATTAGTATTTGATTTATCTATGAATACACAAATTTACCTTTACATAATTATACATTTCCATACAAAACGTTCCAAAAGCATCGACACTTGTTCATTCCTTTGAAGGGAAAGCTAGAAAATAAGTAGATAAGAAGATTAAATGTTAAGCAGGCTTAGTGTAATCTGATTTAGTTCTTTTTGACACAAAACAATAAATAAAAAAGGGTATATATCTTCCCAAAACATCATTGCACTTCATGAATATTCTACATATATTAATAATCAAATTAGAGATGCCGTCGAAATGCGTGCAGCTATGAAAATCCTAAATATATGCAATCAACTGAAATCGTATATTTACGCGGTACTTTAGGATGCGTGATAGGATGTTTTGTTTTCTTTCAAATATTTTTCAATTTTTTTTTTTTTTTTTGCAGTTCTAAATTATTTTTTTTATAATTAATTACAAATATTAACTTTATATTAAAATTGTATAGAGGTACTTTTAGAATGTTTGTAACACCTCCTCTAAACACCAACACCGCAATTTTCACTTCTAGAATTTTTTACATTATGTTCTGATTCGCCATTTTTTTATGCGCGTGGATAGGAAAAAATTATCCAGCAAGCCAACCCATTCCAATCAGTATAAAATTAAAAGCGTAAAGCATAGATTTTAAATATATTCGATTTTCCATCATGTACGTATAAGTGTAAGTGTTCGTGTGCTCGACAGATACCTTTCTATAGAAGTTATAAAAAATGTTAGAAAAGCATAGCGGCGTTAAAGTATTAACTCTGCATTGTCCAGCTTTTCATATTTTCAAAGTAAAGTTTGGACTGAATTTCTTGAATTCTCTTTAAAAGTTTTAACACTGGAAGCGGATTTTATCATAGAAAAGAAGTTTTTTTAAGCGGTAAGAATAAGAATTTCCCATCAGTTGGCATTAAAATCAATAACAATTGGCTTTGTATATCGATGTAAGATAATTTGGCGCGTAGTGTCTTGTGGCGGTAATCTGTTGTAATTAAAATCAGCATTACTAATAAAAGTAAAGGCTTTATATGTGTGTCTGTGTACGATGGCTAACGAAACCTACTGCACGTAAAAGTCTGAAAATCTATGTGAGGAAACGCAGGTCCCGACGCTTAAATTTTTCCTTTTAGATAGCTTTCATTACAAAAAGTAAAAAGCTACTTATTGCAGCCGTCCGGATTAAAGCACTTCCAGAAAATTTTGGTACATTTTCACCGATCATGACCTCCAGACCCAAAAACCACCCTCCGTTCAAATGTTGACATATATATATATATATATATATACATATTTCTGATATTTGTCATGCTGTAACTAACGTATTTATGAACCGATTTGAATGAAACTTGGTATATACATAGTACACACAAATGTCTCGACCTCGTTAGCTAGCATCATCCGCCGTCTTGTTTCAAAATGACGGACATTTAAAATTTTTTAAAAAATTTTAAATTTAAAATAAAATGCGAAAAAATTAAAAGTTGAAAAATATTTTTATTTTATGTGTTAGGTCTTAAAACACCGATTCCAGAACACTTTTTACTTTGTCTATATCTTAAAAAATGATTGAGTTACAGCACTTTGAATTTTTCTTATGGCTGACATTTTGAAACGATCTGATTTTTGTCATGTGATAGATAACACGCGTATTTATAAATCTATTTGGATGTTACTTGGTGTGTACATAGTACATAATGAAGCCAGGATCGAGTTCGTTAGCCAGTTCCATCTGCCATCTTGTTTCAAAATGGCGGCCATTTAAATTACTTTTAAAAATTTTTAATTTAAAATTAGGTACAAAAAAGCGAGAAATTGAAAAAGATTTTTCTTTTATGCATTTGACATTGATACAAAGATTCCAAAGCATTTTTTATTTCGTCTGTATCTTAAAAAATGGCTGAGTTATAGCACTTTTAATTTATAGTGTTGCTCACACTTTGAAATGATCTGGTTTTCGCGTGATAACACGCGTATTTATACACCGATTTGGATGAAACTTGGTGCATAGATAGTACATACCGATGCATGAACCGAGTTTGTAGGCCAGTTTCAACCGCCGCTCAGTGGGGCAAAATTCCGAAAAGCTGGCCAAAATATGAAAATGTTATTCAATTTGTACGAAAATTCGTATACAGGTGTTTTTGAGGATGCTAAGTAAGAATACAAAATTAAAATAAAAAAAAATGGCGGATACAATATGGCGGAACAAAAATTTAAATGTCTCGAAAGTTATTCAATTTGTATGAAATTTCGTAAACTTTTCAGGATGCTAATTAGGATTCAAAAGTTTAGCTTTAAAAATAAGTATATAAATAAAATGACAGATTAAAAGTAAAAACAATTCAATTTAAATAATATTTAAAATTTCGTGGCTAAATTTAAAAAGGACTTTTCAAGGAATTAAGACATATTTAATCAAAATTTAAGTACGTTAATGGAAAGTAAAATATTAGACTATTTAATTTTTATATTATTAAAATAAAAACAAAAATATATTCCAGAAATTCAACTTTAGAATCAACTGTAGTATAATAAAAATAATTCTTCAGAGGTTAAGATGTTGAAATAGTTAGCAGAACTTGTTGATGGTATTAGAAGATTCTGTAAATCTTAGGATCAATGATTTTAATTTCTTCAATGATAATTTACCTAAACATGAAACGAAAGAATCTGATGACATTAAAAACGCAAAAATATCTTACTTTCTTTCGCGCTACTGCATGTTTGCGATAAATCTTTTCGATGCCTTTTGATCAGTTTGTTGCATGATTCTTGAGTATCTAATGGCATTTGAAAAATTGGCAGTAATGAATATAATGTTATTTTTTTGTCATTAATAAGTAGAGTACTGAAGTAGGCATATAGAACCAGTGATATAGTTCAAATCTACGAGGGAAAATCTTCGAAATTGATCAAATAAATGACATGGCTACAAGAAATTGCTTACGACATAGAATCGTTTAATCAAATCTTCGTATACGCTCGTTATAGAAGCACAAACAGTTGCGTTTTCAAAGAATCGTTGAATTGTATTGCCATCACTTGTGCTTCCAAATCTGGGATTTGGTTACTCAACGAGAAGTCTTAATTGTAAACGAAATATTTTTTGCATATTTTATTTTGCGATTTCAGTGTTCTTCTTTTCATGCAGAGTACGAGTTTTCCATTTTTTCTATCCAGTTTGTCTGCCAGTGTAAACGCTCTCTAAACATCTTAGCATGTAACGTAGATATTCTGAATTCTAAATTATCTCTATCCACTTTTAATTAAAAAATGTCATATCGGTAAGAAACTTTTGATGTTGTCTGACACAGGTAACAACGTTGAGCATTACACTAATTCGTATTTAACGACTATTTTTTCTGTATCAACAATTGTATTAAAAGAAATAGGTTAATTAACCTGGTGTTATCATTATGGGTAATAAAATCCCATTCATTGACAATAGCTTCCGTATTTCTTGAAAAAAAAAGGGATCTTGATTGGCCCGATAAAATTAGTGAAATGAAGATCTCGGAATTTTTAAACTGACGATTCATGAATTATTCGCAACATTTATGCATTCTAATAGCACTGGAGAAGTGAAAAACATATTAGAACCTCCTGCCATCTTCATAGTTAAATATTTGTTTAAATGTAATTAGAATAGATGTGCCATCACATCTCACTTACAAACCAAATCCAAATTGCTAATGTAGGCGATAGTCATATTCCTAATGATTTTCACTCGCATTAATAAAATGCGCTCAGCAGTTTGATCTAGAAAATATTACCATAAACAAAATAATTCTTCTAATTACAATATAACAAACAAAATTACTATGTATAAAGATAAGAAAATGTTATTCCATCGGATCAATAATAGAGAATTATTTTATTTTTTCATTACTAAGGTTACTTATCAAACTAATTTAATCTTATGATTATAGTACTTATTTACAGTATAATAGGTAATAAATTATTACAAAATCGAATAATCCAAAAATTTGAAAAATATTAATCAGCTAAATTATTGTGAAAAATACTCAATTTCAGAAGTTTTGAAGCGGCCGAAAAGTGGCATTTTTACTTGCGGTTACTAAAATATGCGTGAAATGCAGAATGGCAGTTTTTGGCAGCTGGTTTTTCATGAATCATTAGACAATAGCCCAGGTTATTATTTCCATTAAATTTCGTTGCGGAACACTGTGAAACATTTAAACTTGTTGATGTTTGAAAGCAGAAAAATAAAATATTTTCTAAAATATTTTGTCAAAAATGACTATAAATTTATTACTTTTTATGTGCTTAATATAAATTTTGTAAGATATGCAAATAAAGTACACACTATCATAGTGTGAATCCATTTCGAATCATTAAAATCTGATGATATTATAAAATGTAGCGCACGTTTAGAGGAACTGTTGTTTTGCTGTTTTTGTCCGCTCGAAAAGATTCTCCTTCAAGCATCATTTTTGATTTGATGCTGCTTGTAAGGGCTAAGCAAAAAACTTTTTTTAAATACAGATTCTGACTCTCCAAACATTATTCTAACCAACTATATAATCAAAATTCCCTAAATAGTAACTTCATTTTTCGACTTTTGGCCAAATTTTTGGGATTTTGCACAACTGTGCGCCGTCTTGTTTCAAAATGGCGGAATATTACTTTTTTTTATTTAAATTTTAAAATTAAGTGCAAAAAAGTAAGAAATTAAAAAAGATTTTTCTTTCGTGTTTTGACCTTGACACAAAGATTCCAGAGCATTTTTTGTCATGTATATCTTGAAAAATGATTGAGTTTTAGCACTTTCAATTGCCAGTGTGATTGATATTTTGAAACGGCCTGAAATTTATCACGCGATAATACGCATATTTATAAACTGATTTCGATATAGCTCCGTGTGTACATAGTACATACCACTGTCTTGACCGAGTTCACTGGCCAACTTCATCCGCCATCTTGTGTTAAAGTGGCGGGCATTTAAGTTTGTCAAAAATCTTTTAAATGCCTAATGATGTAACAAACAAAAAATTAGAAATTGAAAAAAGGCTCTTTCTAAAGGGTTTGATCTTAATAATGAATTACGGAGTATTTTTTGCTTTGTCTTTACCTTAAAAAACACCTGAGACATAGCAGTTTAAATTTCTAATATGTGTGACATAAAAAAAAATCAATTTGCCCTCGACAGCACTCGTATATATTAATCGACTTCGATGTGAGTGTGTATGTTTACATGAATTAAGATTTCGACCAAGCTCATTGGTTTGCTTTATCCATCATGTTGCTTTAAAATGGATATCGTGGAATTTCGCGACCCTATTAATCGCTTAAAATAAAACCAGGTTGAATAAAAGATGACTAATTTCTAAAAATACCTATTAATATTCAATATTGACAAAAACTAGTATTAAATCTTATATAATCGTGTTCCACTAATTTGAGCTTCGTATATTTGAATAATATAATTTATTTTAAAATAAATAAATAAGCATATGAAAGCTACCTCTTTCTCCTGGCACTGCCGGAAGAACTTTTTTGATAATCAGTCTAGATATTAACTAAATTCTTCAAAAACGAATTCTTTTTTCTCGAAAAGAAAAAACGGACATGCTTATTTTCAAATTTCCCAAAACATCTACTCAGAATGAGACTTTAGCGCATACCTTTTTTTTGCTCTCGTAGCAACCCCTATTTTTAAAATAAAAAACTGCGCAGAGCACAAAAAGTATTTCGCCTAAGAAATTGTATAAGAACGGTTCGGATTAACGTCGACCGTAAAAATAAAAAGAGAAACCTTACCGGATATGTAATTATTTATTTATATGTGTTTTAATATGTGTTCAAGTGTGTGTCATCGTGTCGTCCTCCTGTAAAAAAAGAAATAAAGCGTTAAAACATAAAAGAAAAGCCAACGTTTTTCAACAGCCCATATACGATTTACCCAGGCGGGATTTCACAATTATGTGAGAAATAATGGGATTGTGGGCTTAAAATGTCAATTTGATCTTAAGAAGTTCATCTATTAATCATCATGGATTAATTTTGCATGTTTCTCAGGTATTATTATTTTGAATCAGGCAGACGAGTTATCAAAATTAAAAAAGATTCCCGGAGTCACAAAAAACTGCCATTATTTCTATAATAAAAAAATAAAGACATATATAAGTCCGACGCACCAAATTTAGTTGAGTTTGAAGAAACTCTCGCACAATTAGAGCAAATAGGAAGTGATTTAAAAGGAGACGACAATGAAATTTTATTATTGCTCGACGACTTATCAGAAGTTGAAAAAGACGCGAAAGCGTCATCTAAATATCATGATAACATCAAGTTATGGAAATTTGGAGTAAATAAAAGAAATAAAGCTAAATTAAAAACGCTTTTTAAAGAAGATAAACAGAATTATAAAACTGAAATTTCCCCCATAAATCACGTGAATAAGTCTGTCGAATCTATTACAGTGAAACTCCCCACACTTGAAATTTAGAAATATTATGGTGATATTACTCTTTTTCAAAATTTCTGGAATTCCTTTAGGATCGCAATGCATGATAATGAGCAACTGTTTAATATTGAAAAAATGAATTACTTATTAAGTTATTTAAGAAAGAATACATTTAATGCAAAAAATTTATAAGTTTATATGGACTAATGTATGATAAAAAAA
The DNA here is from genome assembly GCA_964019185.1 of Maratus speculifer. Classification (NCBI taxonomy): domain Eukaryota; kingdom Metazoa; phylum Arthropoda; class Arachnida; order Araneae; family Salticidae; genus Maratus; species Maratus speculifer. Next base: position 213,837,116 of record OZ025293.1, on the reverse strand, counting down.
ATATATTTTTAATGAAAATTTAAAATTAAAAGACATAAAATGTTATTAAAATATTAAAATACTTTTTTAATTTCAAAAAAGTGCAAGCATGGAACTATCTTCTTTTTGCTGCGAACTCTTAATTTTTTTAGATATTTTTATAGAAGAAATAATAAATAAACTTGCAAAAAAAAATTAATCGGTTCAACTTCCAGTAAAACACAAAGGAACCATTTGAAAACATCATCTATGACATTATAAATTTACTCAAAATAATTTCACGCACCTGTACAGGATTATATGAACTAGAAATATTTTTCACTCATCACAGAACGTCTCACAGTTGTCCCAAATTAGCCCCCATAGTGCCAAAAATAGGAAAATCTATAGTATTTTTTTTTCTTATACAATGATGCATAGGATAGATGTGCCAGTAATGGAAACCCCATCTAGTAATGGACATCCGTCGATATTTTTGGTTTATAAAAAATAACCAATAAAAACTTAGTTTTTATAACTCTTTTTTGTATTTTCACCTTGCATACTTTATAATTTTTCACAATTGTTAACGCTCTCAATCAAACTAATCAGAAATCTGAAAATAATGTTTCGAAGTTCGTTTTTTATTCAGTGAAAGGCTTAATGAACATGCTTATTCGTTTGAAAATTAAATATATTATTTATTTTCTTGCAAAATTTGCAATTTTTTGTTTTTGATAGTAGTAGAAAACTTTGAATTTTATATTCTACTACCCATTTTTATTATTTCGTTCATTTTTAAGGCTTTAAGAGGGGTGTCCATTACAGGGATGCTTTAAAAAATAATTTTTCACTAATGGGCACTCTATTTTAAACATTGTAAAAAATCCGATTTCGATAATGTTATAATGCATAAAATATTTTGTCTTAAGTGAAAATCTAAATAACCAAATTAAATTTTTAAATTATACATATCAAAATGTAATAACAAAATTTTTATAAATAGCTGATTTTAAGTTTTTTAATGTAATCAATATTTCAATATTTTATTATTTTTTTAATTATTTTTTTTGAAATGAATTAAACTCTGCCTTGCATATTTTAATAACTAATGTTCTGATAATTACATCCATTGATGCAGACAGTGAAGATATCACAAATAATTTATTAATTACTGGTGTCCTAATTGTTAAATTTATTTGAAAATAATTATTTTTTAATTAGTATGTTTTCAATATATTCTGGTTCTAAATACAGTCATAAAATATTATATTTATTATTTTTTATATAATTGGATGTCCATTATTGGTACAGACGGTGTCTATTACTGGGCCAGAGGATGTCCATTACCTGGCTTTTGTTTGTTTTGATATATTTCCGCTATTTAAAATTAAATTTTGATTCATATTGGGAAATGAGACTATAAGAATGGCTAAACATTCATGATAGATTGATATAATACTGAAAAAACTGGAATATAATAATTATTACTATTAATAAAAAAATAATTTCAGAAGAATTTTCTTAAGGTTGTCCATTACTGGCACGTGTACCATATTCCACATTATTCCAAAATATCTGTATGTATATAAGGGAAAAAAAATTTTGGTTTTATAAACGTATGTTTATGTTCATATTACTTGTTTGAAGTTGGGGGTTTCAGACATTCTTCTCGTGTAAATTTTGTGCAAATTCGCTACTTTTGAACGATAATTAAAATCTTTTCATTTCATAGTGTTTATGGTTAAATACTTCTGTAAAGGAACATTAAATGATCACTTAAATTTGATTTTTAAAATTGCAAAATATCTAAAAAATTTAAAAAAAGTTATTTTAAAAAATAAATGGTTATAATGATTTTTTATATATAAAAAAAGTTCCGTAGAGTTCTCCAAAACTTTTCAGCAGAAAATATGGAGAATAAACCTTCTAAAACCATACACCAAAAGATTAAATGCAATTTTTGAAGATTTTGTGAGAAATAACGGTTTGAATTTGACGTTGTAAACTGCCCTTATTAAGTAAAAGTAATAAGTCTGCTTAAGTTCTTCCCATTTTTTACACTAGTGAAAAAGACACAGTTTTTTTTAATGCAATACTTTAATTAATATAACACTGGGAATTTGAATTACTACTAACTGGAGAGGGGAGGGGGTTTGAAGAGAAGAGAAGCGTTTATATTCATTTGTTATTTATTAATTTAACACTTTTATCCCTGTTTTATTTGTTAATATTAAAAGTAGTATTGAACAGTATTTAGAAAAAGTATATATTAAAAATTCATTAGAATTATTCACCAAATTTGCCCTGGTTCCAATATGCGTGCATGGGAATTTTAAGTAACTGCAAAACTTCATTATTCGGATCTTTCAAAAAATTCTGGGGTTTTTAAATTATTTTTTTATTTAGAAGAAATAGTATTAAATAAAATTTAAATTATCCTGTAACGTTATGTATAGAGATTGATTTTCTTTATATGTATTTTTCTGATACACATTGGTACCGTTACTGTTACACATTGATGCCTATATTGATTAACTATAGTAATTTATTTACATCTTTAAATTTATTTATTTATTACATTAATTTTAGACTTATTTACAATTTTTTAGTATTAAAAAAATAAATAATTTCGTATATTAAAATTTGAAATATGCTTAATCAAACATTGACTATAACGTCTAATCATACATACTGCAGTTTCTTGTAACATTTTGACTTACAATTTGTATACTTTGACTTTTACAATTTCAAGAAAAATGTCGGTCTGGAATTGTATATCCATATAGAATTATAGCCCTATAAGTGAGTGGTTAAATGATTTGTCTCAATGGTCAGCCACATTATTTTTATCACTGTCTTTTGTTCGTTCTCTGCCCCTCTCTTTACTGCCCAACTTATTTGTCTTTTATTAAGAATGTATTATTTAAAATTTAGACAAAATTAAGTACACATCAGTTACGCTTAATTAGTTAATTATTTTGAACAATGAAAATAATTATGTGCAAATAATTATGTGCAGTTAATAATGTCTAATGTTTTTTTTTTTTTTTTTAATTCTGATAAGCAATAACTCTATGTTTTAGTAATATGTTTGTTTACTTAGAACAAGAACATAAAAAAATCTGAAATATTTGGGCAAATTTTGGGATGAAATTTGACGATTTAAAATTAATATATCCGCTTTTCTGATGCGTTAGTACTTTTTTTTTTAATGTTATAAAATTGCTTTTATTCGAGATGCAAGTGTAAAAACAGCCAAAAAGACAGAAATAGGAAACATTTGATTTTGGCTCTTAAACGAAAACGACATTTAGATGATTTATTAATTATTTTATGTTACAAAAATAAAGCAACAAAACAATTTTTTAAAAACTGGTCTTTGAAAGTTTGTTATGTGCGACAAAAAATGCAAAGGGGTAGTGGTTGGGATGGTGGTGGTGTGTGTGTGGATAATCGGATGTTTCAGAAATTCCGTAATTAATGAATCAGATGATTAATTAATAATCCACAGTAAATGCAAAGCTATAAAATTAAAATATAATAATAACAAATTATGTATGCTTTGGCAACAAATGGAATACGGAGACATTTCTTGTGTATCTGGCAGGGGATTCAGCTGTTTAATTTTTATTGTTTATTTATTTGATGTTCGTGTGTAGTGACGTAAAGAAAAAAATTACTTTGAAGTCTGCATTTTGAGGGAGGATGTCAAGGAGAAAATTTACGTGAGGTGTAGTTTTCTATTTACTTAATTTCTCTTGATCTAATTTACTCCTTAAGAAATCTAATACTTACAATTATAGAACACACTTATCTGAAAAATATTAAGAAAAAGTAGTAGACACAGGAATTCTACTTTTTTCATGATTAAATTCTTTTCTTGATAAAATCAATTTATAATATGTAAAAAATTAAAAAATAAAATTTAACAAAAAAGCTCAAAATATATACCGAGCCCTCTTAATTGAATTGCATTAAAGGCTATCATTTTGAAAGAAAATTTTAAGCAAAGTTTTTTTTTTTCTAGTTCCCCTCAAATAAGATGGTATTTAAAAAAATATGTATTGTTATAAATCTAAATTTCTTTCTTTCAGGAGGAGATGTAGATCGAGAGCCCTAGAAACAAAGATAAGGCTTGGTTATCAGTATGAAGACGAGACCGAGGACGAAAGCAATGGACATATCGAAACGGAATGGAGAATACCCCGAAAAAGACAAATCACTTTTGGACCGCCTCATAGTACATCTTACAGCAGATGGTTCAGTCATTTTAATGGACTAGATAATTATAATTGAGAGTAACATTTAACAACCACTTTGTGGTTAACAAACCTTCAAAACGAAAATTAAGAACAAATCAATTTATGAATTTTATTGTTTTTATATGTGAAATTATGATAGATAATCTGAACCAATCTTTTACTTTAACAATGTAAACAACGTGCGAAATTATTCATATGTGCTCCATAAATATTCATTACATCCTTTCTATGTGCAACACGTGTAAAGACTAATATTAATAGATAAATAAATATAGTGAATTCATTCGAAATACCAAAAATATCTGTCATGCTTCACTTACACTATTCATTCAACTTTATATAACCTTTATACTTAATGTCACCTTTGGACTTCACACCGGACGGAAGACATTCCTATTATAATCCCTCACGCAATTTGATGCAAAGCACAAAAAGAAACTACTGAATTACTGGAAAAAGTAAGATCCTATGGAAAAAAAGAAAAGATATATCTGCCGATCAAACTTTCATCGCATCGCACAAGTTCATTCTTTCTGGACAATGGAAATCCACGACAGACATGGACATTACCCTCTGAAAACGCTGTAATACGTGCTATTGTATTCACTTTTATGCAGATCACTCACATAATAAGCCGGATATAAGACTTCCAATACCATGGGCGAAAGAATTTGTGAAAAATGATTTTAAGCGAAATTTACTCTGAAAAGTGTCTAAGAGATGTATCGTCGGCATCATTCTTTTCTTACCCTTTTGACTTTGTGAAAAACATTTTTTTCTAAAAATCTCAGTTAACTTTCACTATATCTATATATTGAAAAGACAAGTTTTAAAAGGAAGCTCCAGGAAAAATTAATAAACATTTTCAAGTTCTTTATAGAGGTGTTATATTTTTGTGCGTTACAAATATTGTACAGTTTATGATAATGCAAAATTTCTTACAAATATTAGCTAGAAAATGTTGCGCTATGTAATTTTCTTCTTTAAAATCTGTAAATTAAATAACAGGAAGAAGAAGCACATAATATGAAAACTAGTGTTTTAAGAAATTTTAATTGAAGAAAAAACACAGAGTACATAATATTTTAGCTGTATTTATTTATTATTAGTATTAAAAAAACAATATCCAGCCTTTCTTTATCATAGAATAAAACAACAAATGGATAATTAGAGTTCTTTGCCAAATACTGAAGTTTTGGTAAAATTCAAAAATTAATTCATTATCAATTTTGTATTAACACTTTTCAGTATGTTTGAAAACGCTTTATGAATTCGGTTTATCATTCTTTCAGTTCCTACTCCTGTCTGTCTCTCCGCGCTCTAACTCTAATAAATGTAATGCAATTTTTGCGTTATTGATGTTTGTTATTGGGAATCTTGGCAAGTCCACTACTGAAAACGAAGGATATGATATTTATAGTTCGTTTACAACGTCACTCAGATGAATTTAGTTACATTACTGTGTATGGGAAAAATCGTATACGGTATATTTTAATCATGTTACATTATTTCAAACATAATGCAATTTATAGACATTGTTGAAATGCAGTGCAAGAACTCTTACTATAAAATATAGAATGCGCAGCATTTATACCTCATTTACATCGTCATACAAAATCTAATTACATAATGACCTACAGAAAATAATCATTCGCTGCGTATTTTAATGATGATGCGCTATTTGAATCATAATTAAATTAATAGATTTACTGAAGCGCCGTATTAGATTCTTAGTGTGGAATATTGAGTGTGCAACAATTGACGTTTACTAACAAGAAAATAACACAGTTCAGCTGTAGCACTATCTATAAACAATAATTGCTCTGTGCTAAGGTGAATTCACAATTTTGGTTTGCGTTTTTAAATTTAACTAAATTTTTGCATGCAGCATGTTTGCTATAGATCATAAATAATGCAACACAAAGGAATGAAAGTGTTACTGCTTTTGGTCATGAATTACTGAATGATGATTTTTAATTACGAATGCCTGTTTTAGCAGAATTATATTCAATGCATTAATATATGTTTGAAGTCTTTAATAAATAATATACAAGTTACACAAAGAATTGAATACAATACCGTCTATGGCTAGAAATGGGTTTTTAGATATATTAACTATTTTTTACCTAGAATAAATTTATCTTGTTTTGTGGTGTGTGTGTGTGTGAAAAATCGGTAACTAATCTACAGAAAATCTGCAGAAAATATTTCGAGTACCTTTCATACTGTAGATGCTAATTGTTGAAAATATGTTTTGAAATGTGTTGAGGGATTTCCAAATAAGACACTCAAAATATATCTTCTTCACCATATAAAACTGTGAAGTTTCATTATATTATTCTATATGTATTGGAAAGTGTTTCATAATATGTGCTTGGTGCATGATTTTTCTTTCTTGTTGTTTATAGTTTAATTTTGTATGCAAATTTTTATAGTGGTATGAAACTGACTGTTTCTCTGAATTATTTCTCAAAGCTGTTCAGTTTAGTAAATCAGATAAACAAATGTAATATCAGATTAAAAAAATAATAATAAAATCTTTTATTACAAAGTGAAAAGGAATATTATACACACTCATATGGATATGAAAACTGTTCAAAACTGTCGTAAACTTTTTCTTCTTTTTTAATAAACACTTCAATTTACTCAGTTTTACTTTAAATTTACCTTATAGACATTAAAACATATTTTTTATTAAAAAGAAAATATAAATTACACTCCAATTTATATAAATTTGCTCTATTTTGCATAAGTTTATTATTTAGAATTCGAATTTTATAACAAACCTATCTCAATCTTTTACTTTAATATATTTTTAACCCTTTCCAACATAGTTGAAAATTGACTAAAATTTCGGTTTGTCTGGCCACCGCTATATGTCTGCCTCTGTGTTATAACTGGCGTAAATGTACTCAGATTGCTATGTAACACATATATGTTATTGAGGTTTACGAGGCATGTTCGATATTGAAAATGAAGTGTGTAGCATTTATAATTAGTTATAAAGGCGCTCACAAATTTTCGTGTCTATAGCAAAAAAAAAAAAAAAAAAAAAAAAAAAAAAAAAAATGGAATGTATATTAATAAAGTTACGATACTTCAAACACATTGAAATTAATATAAATAACCGAGCTAAACTGCTAAAATGTTGCTATGGAATATTGTGTGTATAGTATTTATCGTTCATTTGCTGGCACAGACAAAATATAGGAATAGAAAAATTCGCTTACAGCATTGTATGTAAGCGATAATTGTGGAAGTGCGGTTTCAGTTGGTAATGTCTTTTTAAATTTAGTTTTTTTTACGTTATTTTGTGTTTATAAATACTATAGATAATATGCAGGACAGCACAAAAGAATTTGAGTATTTTCCGTTTTCGACGGAAGTCGTGAAAGGTGTTTTTTCAATTGTGTTACGCGTTTCCTAACTGCACTAAATTTTAGCATAGAAAGCAAACCTATTAGTGATTAAGTGATGAAGTGTGTAAGTTTATTAAGTGATAACGTACATAAGCAAACCTATAGAACATATGTTTCACAAAAGAACTCGAATAATTTCCCGACTATTTATAGTAATTGCTGAAATCGGGTTTTCAAATGCATTGTGCATGTTCCAAATTTTTAGCTTGGATATAACTTTTTACCTACTTAAGCGATGAAGTTTTGTTAAAGTATTTTTAATGTGTCGGAAAGTGTTTCACATTCTATGTTCAATGCACGATTTTTTTCGTAATTTTTTTTTTAGTATTAGTGAGAGATGATGATGTTTTACACTGAAAATACAAATATTCATATGCGCCATTATTAACCCCTTCCCATTTCAATGAATGAATTACATTTCCGATTTTGTATTGACTTTTAGACTTTTAGTATTAGACACTTTAGTCTGTTTACTTTGTTAAAACACGATTGTATGTATTGTAAAGATATTTTGTTTACACACGATATGCATATTGTTTATAGTTTTAACTCATCTAATTTAATTTCAATTGTGTTTTGTGACTCTAATCTTATCTACAGTATACAAAAATTCCTAATTTTTCTATAATTAATAAATATACATAGCTGAAGACAATTTTTTGAGCCACTATCTAATTATATGTTTCAATTATTTATTCTACTGCTGATGTTTTTAGATGCTTTTAACAATAATTTTGTTTATATATTTTGGTATATGCAAATGATATTTTTATCTAATTTTATGCTTAATAATATTGTTATTTAGAAAAACACACTTACTTATGTTTGAATTACTTATGTTTGAACTACTTATGTTTGAATCTATGAATTACTAATATTTGTTATAATGAATTAATCCCTAAAGATGTTTTATCCTTTTAGAGGTAAATTTAACAAAATTGTTTTTAAGTATTGTTATATAAAATCTGCGTAATTTCCTATTCATGTATTTTTTTAATATTTTTGTATACTTTACAAAATTTATTTAAAGTAGCAATGCAAATAATTTCTTAAAATTATTGAAAAAAAGATTTTTTTCTTTCTTTTTACTCAAAAAGTATAAATTTGAAAGAAAAAAGGTTTTTGTAAGAACATTAATGTACGCCTTTTTTAATTTTACATATTCAGACCTAAAAAATCTCAAAAGAATACATTTTTGCAAAAAACGTATTTAATTTCTCTTCCAGAAGTAAATTTTTCATTGTACCTATAAAGATAAAGTAACATTAATGACTTTTAATACATCTTTGAGCATATGTATTACCAATAATATACATTTATTTGTAATTGATTCTCGAAATTTTTATACTTTATCTTAGCTATATGAAATACTTAAGTTTTGCGTTTTTTCTGTCTTGTCTGTGCTTTAATTTCTTTATGTTCTTGCGTGCTTATTTCTGAAGTAAAAGAAATAAAAGAAAAAAAATGAAGTTTCTGAAAGTATTTGACTTTTAAGCTAAATTTTTCTCAAGCATGAAATGAAATTAATTTTTAATTTACAATGAATTAATAATTATTGCAATAGTTTTTTAGTCAAAGTAAAAAGTATATATTTTTTGTGATAGATGCTAGAACTGGTTACCTGATGATTTCAGGTAGTAGAGTTCAAACGCTTCTTATAATTAAAAGTATTTTTAACAATAATTTGAAAAATAGTTTTCATTTAATTATATAAGTACCTGAACAATAGAAGAATTATAATTTGGTCACTTTAAAAATCATTTTTCTATGTATAGTTTAAGCAGGTCCGGTGCGTATATTTTTCAAAGCGTTTGTTGAATACTATGTTGCTCCTTTTGAAAAAGAAAAAGAAAGGAAAATATTTCAAACTTTATACAAAAATTGTGTAACACTTTCCATTTTTAAGTGAATATATTACACTATGCTACTCTGTTTTTTAAAACCCAGCTGTTGTTGTTTACGCTCATTGTTTTTTATTGCAAAAACTCCTCTGGGCAACATATTTTTTATATATGATTTACTACTTCCTAAAAGATTAAACCACTGTACAATTTTACAAATATGCGATTATATAGGTTTATTTCACTCAAGTATAAAATATTTTGCAAGGAATCAATTCTTATTTCGCTATAAAATTGTCGCTTAAATTAAAATCGTTTTTCACATCACGTGACATGTTCAATGCATCGTTTATGATGCTTATAATTTTGTAATGTAGTTTGGTCTTCCTTTACCAAAATATTAAAAAAAACCTTGCATTATTTATATATTTTACAGGTAATAATAGAAGAAAAAATTATGGTCCAATTTACTTAATAATAAATTGTCTAAATTTATACGAATACTCCACTCTATTATGAAGATACCTTCCCCGCACTTTGTAGAGATATATTGAGTTAGGTGCTTAGAATTTCCAAAAATTTTTCCCATTAAAAATTTAAAATTTTCTCGAACCTTTTGAAAATGCTTCTGGGTGAAATTGTCTTCGCTTTCATAAAATAGACATAAGTACCTCTGAGCCCAAAGCATCTGTGTAAAATGCACATTTCCTACATGTTACGTACCGGGCCTGACTAGAACTGTTTGTTTATTGTGTATAAATAATCAATGCACAGTCGTAGAAAGAAAAGTAAACAACCCCTATTAACTCTCCAAGAATTATTGTAGAAGACAGTTACTGGTACCGAATAATTGGAAATAAAATCTACTTTTAAATTATGTATTTAAAAAATACTTAAAAAGGCATCTACATATTAAAATAAACCCAAACTTTATCATTTTCAAAAACAATACCCAATTTTAACAAGATATTTCAAATCTTCGGCTCAAGTTATGTCTAGACACCAAATTTCAAGTCTTTTCAATGATAAATTTTTGAATGTTTTAAATGTTAAATTACATTTTCATATTTTGTTAAAATCTCCTGAAATTTTTTTCCTAATGTGCTAATTTTTTATGTAGCATTATTACTTAAATACCCAAACATAAATACGTTGAATTTACAATTTTTATAATTTTAGATATGAATTATGAAATTAATATTCGAAAAAATTATGAATTGCAACCTACAATTTTTTGATGGATTTATATTTATTGAGTCTTGGTTTATGGAAATCCAAAATCCAGTTTGAAAATTTTCTTCCAAGAAGTTTTCAATTTATGCTTTAAAAAAAGCAAAATGATGGTTTACAGGTACTATGATAGAAAGTGACTACCTTTTCTGAAATTTCTTATACTGTCCTATAATCTAGCAGTCTTCAAATACTGTTTCAGTAGTGCCTCAAATGCCTTTAGAAGGATGCTCTCTCGGTCAACAATCGAGTACCGAAGTTTAATTTGAATACAGCTCCTAAAATATACTCATTTTAAAATAACTTATTTCCCAGAAACGTATCATACGAATTGCATGAAAATGTATTTTTAGGCTAATTGAAGGGAGTAAAGGTCATTTATGCTGTCAGAATTGGGTACTGCTATTAAGGAAAAAAAGTTAGGGTTCATTTTAAAATGTAGATGGCCCTCTAAGCAAATTTTACATACATCATTTAAAAGTAGACTTTATTTCCAATCGTTTGATACAGTAATTTTATTGTGCAATAATTTGTCTCACAGTTAGTTGGGAGTGATTACTTTTTTTCCACGACTATAGTACATTGATTTTGAAATGTAATTGCTTATATTAAATTAATACAATAAAATGCTCTTGAAAGTGAAATGTTTTAGACTGCTTTATAAAGTTATTTTACTGATTGAAAAGACGCATAGGGAAAGCAATAACTATTATTGAGTTTGTATTTTGTATATGTTTTATGTATTCTAAAAAATAAGAAAGGGAAAAAGCAAGCATGCCAAGCCTTTGTATCGAATTTTAAACAGCAAAAAATAATAAAATGAACAGCAGATATAAATTCCAACATACAAAAGTTAACCCATTTGAATTTTCACCCAATTTTTGATTGTATTACCCGATTTTCAGGAATATTTTGAAGTGACTTCGGGGTCGAAAATTTAAATTTATAAATGTCGTTTGTTTTCATAATTTAATAATTAGTAAAATGTTTACCGGGACGTACATTACATTTAAATGTCTATTTGCATGGTTATTGTTAGAGTTTGAATAAAATAGAAAGTAAACATATTTCGTTAACATAGCCCTGAAAAATAGTTTTACAATATTACAAAATTTAAAACCACAAATTCGAAAAAAATAATAACAATTTCTGTTTGAAAGTATGCCAGGGCTCACAATTTTTTATTTATTCTTTTTAGACTTATTCAATGGAATCCTTACCAGGTGTGACTTTTTATTTTAGAAGTACTTTACACGTAGAAATGTTTTACAAAGTTTAAATTTTATTATTTTTAAGTAAATTTTTCATTTTTTAAACCTTTTAATTCTTGATCTCGTGACATTCATAAGCTGCGAGCTTCACGTTTTTCATTCAGAATTATTGATTCCCACCAGTTTTATAAAATAGTGTTACTGGCTTTATTCTAGTATCATTTTGCTTCTCATTAAATAAAGTGAATATTTCTTTTTCAAAAAAGCGGTGGCAATAATTAATCTGAATTTTCAAACCGTAATTTAATGCGCAGGTTTAGGGGTAAAATATGTCTAAATTTTTATTTAATTACTGAACCTACATCTCAATTTGTATAATTTTTATTATACTTTTTATTTAAGAAAAATGTTTCTAATTGTTTGTGCTCATTTTATATGAAAATATTTCTTAAAGAATATATAATATTTTTAAATGTAAAAAAAAGAAAGAAAAAAAACAGAAAAAAATCCGACTAGTTTTTGCTTTGGGTGAAATATTTATTTAAATGCTACTTGAAATGAACAATCCTAAAGGTAATTACAAATATATATATATATATAATTAACGTTAGTAATAAAGCTAATTATTTAACGCCACCCAAAATTTCATATGATTAACTTAGAAATAATTTAAATTTTATCAATAAATGGTGACAATTTTTAAATAAAGGCGAGTCTGAAATAAACACTTAAAATGCATCAGGAATTTAAGATTTATATGAACAGTACAACAAATAAGCTGCAATATATCTTGAGGTATGCGCCGCGTCGCATATAGAACCATTTATCGTATTTCTTAAAATACTGTAAATATTTTGATAAAATGAAACAAAGATGATTTTCTTTGTTGTTGATATGTTTGGATAATCAAATATCAGATTACCATGAAGTTCAAGATTTACATTGCAAGATATATTATCCTTTATATACCTATCTGCAATCGCTCTGTAAGTGAAAGAGTGTATGTCAGAACATTTAAACTTTTTTCACTAATACTCTCTTTCCATGAGAAAGAAGCGTGATTGGCGAAAAACGAATTTTTTTCCAATATTGAAAATGTCTTCATAATAGAAATCATAAAAAAAAACGGGTTACATCAGAATGAAATTTAATACATTATGCTATACACTTTATTTTAAGCAGCTTTATTGCGTCTAATTTAAGAAGAAACCCCAAGGAAGAAATAGAATATAATAAAACAACATAACAAAATGAAAAACAAGTAATCTTAAAAAAAAGTTATATATCTTTGATAAGAAATTAAATTTGCAACTAATCTACGTTCTTTCAATTTCTGTTAAAGATCATTCTTAAAATACTACCAGACTTAGATTTTTTCTAAAATAATAATGCCTTAGAATATGCTGAAATAACTGCAGTAATTTTTGCTCAAAAGTTTGAATTTATATTTCTAGTATCTTCCATAAGAAATTCAACGAAACCAGTTTCATAACATTTGCATTAATCCATTTCTAATGATTCACGTTCGCAGGAACGAATTTTAGAAAGTTATTTCTGGAAGACAATCGTTATATTGTACTTAAGATTATTATTTTTATATAAGCTTAAAGTTCGACTTGTTTTATAAATAGCAATATAATTTAGTTCTTTCGTTTTTATTGAAAAGAATTGTACATTCATTTTAACGATAAAGAAACTATATTATTGATATTTTATGAAGATGCTTTGTTGTAAAATGCCTTTATACAATGCATGAAAATTTATTTTCTGTGTAAAATATGTCTTAACTCAATTCGTTTTACAGATGTACAGCAGCCATAAAATATATTTTTATACCTGCTTTAAAGAATTACTTTGCTAAAAAGATAATAAAATTTTTAAATAATAAATTGGTTTTTTATGGCTGGAAATCAAATTAATTGCACCAGTTATTAAATTTGCTACAGAAATTATTTTCTATTTACCTACACTGGTTTTCAAAAATTAAGGAAAAATCGCAAAAATAGCGATAACTCGTTCAAAAAGAAAGCAATCCTTATGAAATTTGCATATATTGTTAAATAAAAGATGCTGAATAAAAATACCAAATGCAAATTAGAGGCGCTGCAATCGCATTGTGTCATCCGTGAGGCACATAAAAATGCACGTTTAGAGATTAAGGTTGCAGTTGTCGCTGTGATAGTGATATTATAAATCTAGGATAGCAATTCCAGGGTGCGTAGTCATCAAAAAACTAAGAGGATTTTAATTCTCTTAATATCAGAAATTCTTTAAAGTATTGGTTGTTACATTTGAAAAAGGATTTATTTTTCGTTAAATAAAACAAATATTACATTATAAAATTTCTGGTAAAAGGTCCTTACAAGGTCCTTACAGACTACGCACCCTGAATTCATTACAATGGCCTCGGGGCATCATTTGCCCGCAGAACTGCGATTTAGAGCTATTGGGAGATTGGAGGTAGGACAAAGTCAGGCAGAGGTGTCTAGATGGCTAAATGTGAGTCCTTCGGCGGTTCATAGGCTTTGGCAACCATTTCAAACCCACTGGTTCGGGTTCAGGAAGATTCAACCAAGGACGGTCAAGGGTTTCGACAATCGCCGATGACCGATATTTTCGGTTATGTGTACGAAGGAATAGAACCGCAACACCATCTCACCTTAGATCCTGCCTTGCTGCAGCCACTGGAAGGTTGATGTCAATGTCTACTGTGCGTAGAAGGCTTCACGAAGGTGAACTTTACGCGAGGCGACCAGCAATTTGTGTGACGCTCACCTCACTTTACCGGAGGGAATTTTGATATGGGCATGTCGATCAATGGAGGCGTGTTCTCTTCACGGATGAGTCCCGGTTTAGCCTCCAAAGCGATAGTAGGCGTTGTTTGATTTGGAGAGAACAGGGAACACGCTATCATCCATCAAACATTCGTGAAAGAGATTCATATGGAGGAGGCAGTGCCTGCGTTTGGGTATGGTATCTCTTTGGGTGGGCGCACAGACCTCCATGTCTTTCCACATGGAACCGTGAATGCTCACGTCTATAAAGATGACATCCTTGATGCTTATGTGCGACCTTATGCCAGTGTAATAGGTAATGATTGTCTGTTACAGGACGACAACGCTAGACCGCACAGGGCTCGCATCGTGGAAGATAATCTTCAGCACCAGACAATTCAGCGCATGGAATGGCCAGCACGATCACCGGACTTGAATCCTATTGAGCATGTTTGGGATGCTTTAGTGAGATGTGTCGCTGCTCTCAATCCCCCTCTTCTGACCCTAACCACGCTTATAACTGCTTTGGAAGAGCAATGGCTCTTACTTCCCAGCGAACTCATAGACCGCATAATTGACAGTATGAGCTGTATTGCTAATATGGGTTATCATACCGCATATTAAAGGTACTTTTCCTATACCAAACTGGCAAACTTATTTTGTTAATTTTATAATTATGCTATTTTTTGAAACACCATAATTGCCTGGTAATTTCTTTTCATGTTATTTTTTATCTTACTATGAGTTGTATATTGTCGCTGAGTTTCATTAAAATCTACATGTAATATTTTGAATTATCGCTATTTTTGTGATTTTTCCTTAATTTTTGGAAACCAGTGTATTACATTTATTTGTTGTTTACTTCCATAAATTCAGTTTCTTCCCATATCATTTTGTTATTTTATTAAAAATCAAAAGATTTTCAAAGATGCTGTTCGCGTAAAGAAGGAAAATGCATCCCTATATATGCAGGGTGAATCTAAACTCTTGGGCAAAACTTTAAGGACTGATAGTACGCATCAACACAAACACTATTAAATAGGAAACAACTTCTTCCGAAGAAGGTAGGTGCCATTAAAGTTTAAAGTCTAAAATTTCAAATGATTATAAAAAACAGGAAAATTGCTATATTCGTTTTCAGTTTTCGATAAAATTATTCTTTATGTCAGTATTTCCTTGAAAATTATTTTTAGGATAAAGTTAAAGAAATAACAATAGAGGGCATTTTAGACTTTGGAGTAACGAACAACTACTTCTTACCATTATTTTTTGTATTTCATTAAATGCTTTCAAAAACTTAGACTTAAACTTTGAGTTCAAAATGTGAATCGTTGGGCGTGGTCAAGTAATGCAAACTTAACTGTGTTCAGGAGGGTTTTGGACCCAAAACTGTAATGGTGCTCACCTCATTCGGAAAACGTTTGGGAACCTTATTTTCCCATTTACTATTGTTTGTCTTGATGTGTACTATCATCCCTTAAAGTTTTTCTCAAGAGTTTTAGATTCACCCTGTATAACGACGCGCGCCGTTGTTTTCCCAGCATCGTATGGTGCGAAGCGAACACAAGCAGAGTTCGTCGACCGAGCGGGACTTCTAAACATCGCTGGTTTTGGTGGCCGGCGGTATTTCGCGGCTCGGCTATTACATGTAATCGTGGTTAAACTGGGAGGCAAAGATCACACTCCAAGTTCATTGGACCTGATTTTATTCCCTTGTTAAGTAAAAGACTTCTTTTGAAACCATACCAAGCCGGTATAACTCAGAAATTATGAAATCGATCATTGGAGTGACATAGAGTTATTTAGCAAGTCCTGAGGTTGAAAAAGTCACACAAAACGTTTCTACGGTCTATTTAAATGCTGTAATTAAAGTTATTTCTGCCAGGTGCGACGCTAGAAGAATGGTAGGTAATCTGATTTAATAGATTAAAAAGAATCTGGTCTTCGTAACGTTAAGTAAATGCGCCGATCTCTGCTCCTAGCTGTAATCAGGAAAAGTGAGAATTGCGCTTAAATCAGCTTTTTAATCTTAAAGAGTGTCCAAAAATGATATCTGAAAGTAATAAGATGTTATTGTTGGAAAATAAAATTATCAGGGACAAAATGCATTCAAGCATCAGGATTAGAGTTACAAAAAATATCGGTTAAGATTTTAAATTTTAAAATTTTGAATTTGAATTTTAAATTTAACCCTTTCAGGAGCAAGGTATTTCTGCTCCATATGTGTTCAAATAATTAATTCACACCGCAATTGTCAAACAAATTTATCTGATAACAATCAAAAGCTCTTTCTTACCCATATTATCAGATTGATTTTGTAATAAAAATTTACTGGTGCCACTTGGAAATTTGGGTATTAAAATTAAACGTTTGCAGACTCAAAATGTCACCCCTCAAGAAGTTAAGGTAATTTTATAAAAGTGTTAGAATTTTTCCTTTCATACCCTCCCCCCATTTAAACAAGAGTCATAAAACTCACCTACAAGGTCTGCTGGTCTTATCTCAACAAAATATTTTAACCCAAATTTAAGGACTTAATTTTTTTCTCTTTTAGAATATAAAGTCAGTTGGACCTAGTTTTTATATTGTTTACATTGAAGTTTACGTGATAGTATTATTCTTTACATAAAAATTACTATATTATACATCAAATATATGTCACTTTATTGCAATTTATGTAAAACATATGTTAACATAAATGCAAACGCTAATGCTGCAGCAAACATATAACGGACATTCTCAGGAAGTAAACAGAAACATTACTAAAAACAAAAGTGACCGACTGTATGAAATAATGTCCAAAGGAATAATTGTCAGGTGGCTATTTAGTATTTTCGCATTCACAAGCAACTTTTGTAAAAAGTCCTTTACATGTAGACAATTTTCAATATAAAACTTCTGATTATTAACATAGATAACATGTGTAATATTAAAAATAATAAAACAAAACACTGATTGTGTAACGGACAAAACATTGGAATTTATAAATATTCAAAGATACACATTTTTTCAAATATACAAAACCTTCGAAAATATCAATAAAAATTTTCATAACACAATCATTTCGGTTGTTTCCTCTTGCTTAAAGTTTATTTAGATGTCTTTGTGAAAAGTTTTTTGGAATAATCTCATTTTGGGTAAAATTGCAAGGTTAAACTAAGTAATATACTGAATTATTCAAAGGGAAATATACTGAAAAACATAAAAGGTATTCAATGTAAAACACGTTCAAAAATATTCAAAAATATAAAATATTCATTAATACAAAATGTGCAATAATACTATCAACAACAAATTAATGTACAACAAATGCATTTTCTTTATTATACTAATTTTTTACACTGGGATATCAAGAAAAGTAAATACAACGCAACACTAAGTATGATACTAGAAAAAAACTCTGCATTTCTTACTTTATTCTTAGATACTTAACTGCACCTGTCACACGTCAGCTTTGTGGTTAAATTCAGGGTAATTCAATCATACATAAGATTCGAGCCTTGGAAAATTATAGCTAAAAAAAATAAATATATAAACTTGCTATAATTCTCAACATGCCCAGAGTCAGTGTAACAGGGGTTTTAATAATCTGAGGCGAAATATCATCCCAAAAAATGTGCTATTTGTACGCTAGAAAAAGGAAGGTAGGAAGTTGATATTCACCTACAGAGGGTAAGTGAAGCAGTTTTGCCAAATTTTCCGTTCAACTTGGAAAGGTAATCTGGAAAAACAGTCCGGCTAAAGATGGATGGACACGGAGCGGAGGACCCCATACAGATGTAATAAAAATCATATAATAATAATAATAATAATAATAATAAATTATAAGAATGCTTTTTAAGCCGTTAGCTTCATCCTACACGGCTCGGGGTTGGGTTAAACATCCAGCTGGGGTCCTTTTCAAAATGCTAAAAATAGAGGGACGATAGGACAGCAAAAACAAACAATTGAAAGATGAAAGAGATTGATGGAATAAGTTATATACATAGAAATTCTGTATCACAAGTTGAAGCGTCAGATTTACCTTATTGAATCATAATTCACAGTAAATTTTATTACTTGAAAATTCAATTGAATGATGTCAATCTCCTGAAACTAAATCAACTCTGAATTTTATATACAACGAAGTTTATTCTGGATTTTGGCTTAATTCGATCTCCCCCATTTTTATGGTAATTCAGACAATTGGATTTCTTTTAAAGAAATATTTAAATCTACAATATTGGAAAATGAAAAGGGCATAGCCGGATAAGCATTGGAAACATGCCTTTCAATCAAATTTCTTGATTTTTTTCCCAGGTGTGCCTACCTATCTGATAATCTATCTATCTACCTATCTATCTTCCCCTATTATCACCCTATAAATATTGATATTTTATGAAATAAAAATATTTTTTCAATTTTTCAAAAACGTCATTTTCTCAAAAACTACTATACCTAATTACATGTGATTTTTTTAGTTTATATAGACATTAAAGATGCATAACTGGTAATTTTTGTATAATTTTCTGATTATAAAAAGCGTGTGCAAAAAACGATTAAAAATTTTTGAAAAATAAAAATCGTATCTTATAGTTGTCGGAAAATTACCATTTCCTAGTAAAAATTTCCTCATTTGTGCCCGCATATTATATATAAATGCGGAAAGTTTTCGTTAGGTACTACATATAAATATTTACAAAAATATGTATAAAAATTATTTAAATATTTAAAGGCGTTATTTGGGGCGGAGCTATTCATCTTTGACACCTCAAGAATATCTGGAATATACACTTACATAATTGCTGTATTTTAAACTGTAATGAACACATGGGCTTCATTGTCAACGCTGACGATACAGTTTCGATAGCAAAATTTCCTGTTGGTGTCGCATACAACAACAGGGAAGAATATTTTTGTCATAGAAACAAACAATGTTCTTCCATATCTCAATGTAACAACAGTGATCACAGCCAATTTAAATGAAAATGGTTTTCATCAGTTTTTATAAAGAGAAATTATAGTTAATAGTTTCAAGCTTTTTAACCGAACAATGTTCCTTGTTTGCCATCATGCTATATGTTTATGTCTAAATAATATTTAACCGCTGAGATTGGAAACAGATTTAATGTAATGATTGATTTGTATTTCTTACTATGTCATTTAACCCATTAGTGCCTAGCGTCCCTTTTTAGAGACGCTTAAAAAGGTGCATGTAGCACTGTTTTTGACACCGGTAAAAAAGAACAGCAATCTTTATTTTATTTAATTGAAACATTTTCGTAATTAATGAACTAAACTTAATTCTTTTAAAAATAGTGGTGCCTACTGAATAAAATTTGCGCAAAAGGGGGTGGGCACGAATGGGTTAATAAAGATAATCCGAAATGTGATTGTTATGGAAGTTTCTTCAAGAACATGTGGTTGCAGAAAGAAAAAAAAAATTTCATTTTTATGCGTAAAATAATGTAATACATTATCAAGTGTCAGCTGTTTTTCCCCATAAAAATCACTGTTCTTGAAAGTGAGGTCTTAAGTACTGAACTCGACTATGTATTTCCATATAAGTTTATAATATATTTGAAGAAAAATCGCCTGCTTCTTTGGACTATATTTAAAATAACATTTTTACCTCATCAAACATGAAACGGTTCAAATTTATTTTCATTACAAAATGTCTTACAGTGCTGTCAGTTTTGCTTTTTTTTTTTCTTTTAACTCACATTATGTGTACCTATCGCTAAGTTTATCTTCGGATTAAATAGCCTCAGAAATCTGCTATTAAGAAAAAAATTATGATTACCATATGTCTTGAATATTTTTTTTTGTTAATACCTAATCCTGATGATATCGCAGAATCAAAAGATCGCATTAGGTTCCAATTCCATTTATACGATATTCATACGTGATTTGAGATGTAAAAAAAAACCCGGCAATAATTTAACACTAATAACTGAACTACTTACTCATATTACCTTTCATTAAAAGTGGTGAGAATGTTCGAATAAAAATCATTATAGTAGTTGTCGTTAGATTTAGATATCGAAGAGTGTTGTTGTTTTCCAATTGAAAATACTTTGTTGTCTTCGATACAAACCATCAGTTTTCGATATTGAAATAATATCGACGGAGTTGAAAATTATGACCTGTACTCTTAATGAAATCTAAAATACAGCTCATATTCAAAATATTAGAATAATTGAGAAAAAGTAATAAGAAAAAATTATTTGTCATTTATTTATTTTTTATACTAAGTAAATGCTATTATATTTCTTATAAATTAAACCTGGAATGTTTAGATAAGATTTTAACATTTATAAAATATAAAATGCAGCGCAATAAATTAGGTATACAGCTTCCTTAAACACACCAGAATATTAGAATAAAATTTAGATTGGTTCAAAATATTAGAATATTTTATTTTACGCAACAATATTACCTTATGAATATGAAGTAAATGGTAGTTAATATTTTGTAGCATCCCCTTTAGCTTTCATAACAGCGTACAACCGATCTTGCATACTATATACAAGGTGTTTACAAACATTTCTATCAATATTAGCCCAAATAGACTTTATACGTGACACTAACTCAGTTTTACTTGAAGGAGGATTTTTTTGAAGTTTTTTCTTCATTATACACCATAAGTTTTCGATGGGATTAAGATCTGGTGAATTTGGTGGCCAAGGAAGTACCTTAATGTTGCGTTGGCGGAACCAATTCTTAGTTGACACCGAGATATGCGGGGGCGCTAAATCTTGTTGAAAGATGAAATCATCTTCAAATAAATCTTCTGATGATGGAATCATGTAATATTCTAAAATTTCTTGATATATCAGAGAATTAACCTTTTCGTAGACGATGCATAACTTTCCAGGTCCTTCTGCACTCATACAACCCCAAACCATGACACTAGCAGCAAATTTTACGGAACGTTTAAGGCATTCTTTATCAAATGCTTCTTGCTTCATTCTCCAAACTCGAATACCTTGATTACTATATGAAACACAAAACATACTTTCATCACTAAATAATATATTTCTCCAATCTTCATTGCTCCATAAACGTCTTGATTTACACCAATTCAATCTTATACGCTTTTGTCTTGCAGTCATGAGAGGTTTTGATTTCGGTAGACGAGATTCAAATTTAAATTTATGGAGACGTCTTAATGTTGTCGATGTAGAAACTTCAACTCCTTCTTCTTTCCATTTTCGGTGCAAGAATCGCACACTTTTAAAACGGTTTTTCTTAACTATACGCTTCAGTTTCCTGTCATCTCTAGCAGATGTTTTTGGTTTTCGGCCACCATTTCGGCGATTATTTTGAATTTTTCCAATTTTTGAATATTGTGTTAGTATTTTACTAACGCTCGATTGCGAACAATGTAAATAATTCGCTATAAAACATTGATTTTTACCGTGCCGATACAAATCAACCATACGAAGTTTAGTAGATTCAGGAATATCACTCACACGGCCCATTTTAAGACGAAAAAAGGAACAAACTGCAAAAAAGAATACTGATTTTAAATAAAATAGTCTGAATTTAATCAATGATGCCACCAGTTAAGAATTGGTAATAATTAAAGGAGAATTAATGTGAAATATTCTAATATTTTGAACCACTTCAATAAATATTCTAATATTTTGACTTTTCAAAATAATTTTTTTTGCAATTAATCTTTTCAAAAATGATATTAAATTTAAGGTAACAAGTAAGTTTAATCAACAATAAGTTCTTAATAAAAATATCGTTTGCATATTTTCATTAAAATACATTAACTTACCAAACGATATTTTCAATTTCTAAAAAAAAGGTAATTATTCTAATATTTTGAATATGAGCTGTACATGAGTTGACACATTATCTGTTGACTTTGTTCCAAAGATACTTCGGATTTCAAAGTTGCATAGCTCCGCCCAGTAACGCCTTTAAATGAATTTTAATAAATTGTATGGATATTTCTGTAAATCTTTATATGTAGTACCCAACGCAAACTTTCGGCATTTATATATAATATGCTGGCACATATGAGGAATTTTTTACTAGAAAATGGTAATTTTCCGACAACTATAAGATATGATTTTTATTTTTCAAAAAATTTTAAATGCTTTTTTGCACATTATTTATAATCAAAAAATTATATAAAAATTACCAGTTATGCACCTTTAATGTCTATATAAACTCAATAAATCACATGTAATTCGGTACAGTAGTTTTTGAGAAAATGAGGTGTTTAAAAAATCGAAAAAATATTTTTATCTCGTAAAATATCAATATTTATATATAAGGTAATAATAAGGGAAATACATTGTCAGATATGGTAACACATCTGGGAAAAAATCAAGAAATTTGATTGAAAGGCATGTTTCCAATGCTTATCCGGCTATGCCCTTTGTCTGATATTGAGAAAATACAATATTTGCATTCTTCTATTCGGGGAACGGCTATGCTTGTTGGCCACCGTTATTTTCGAAAAGTTTGCTTCGCCTTATTCAATTTATGAGTTATCTCCGATAAAATATGTCACATTTTTCCGTTCTAAAAGACTAGTAGCCAAAAATCGTAGTATATGACAGACATGACAAGTTCGCATGGAAACAGCCATATTCGTATAAAACTAACGTTCGTATTCACCAACTACTTCGACCTCGAGTTATACCAAAAACCTCGATCGAACACTCACATGCTAGTCATATCTAATCCTGATTGGACGTCTCTTTGATAACTTCCAATCAAAAGTTACCATGGATTTCATTTGAACTTTCGACCGAGGTTTTCTAGGTTGAGGTAGATAGTGAATACGAACATGAGACTTCGTCTAATAGTTTAGTCCATGGTATTTTCATTGAAAAATTTTAACTTTACCTTTAAATCTAGTTACATTAGTCTGAATTAGTAGTTCGATTTTTCCGTACGTTTTGGGATGATGACTGCTTATTAATCTGTCCTTGGCGTTTACACGATTCACGTTATAAGTACGAAGAAATCTTTTAAGCCTGGAAACATTAAATGTGCAAAATGATTAATTTTGCCCGTTAACAAATTTTCTGTTGCTTTTAGTTGAAATAACTGTTCAGTTTCAGTGGTTACACTGAAATATAACATTGACATGAGTTGAACACATGCTTTGAAGAAAGAACGATGATATTCTTGAATAATTCGTGACAACTAATTTAAAATACATGTTAGTTAACAAGACGAAGTCTTTCAAATAAGGAAAAGTTAAATATTTACGTTTACAATAAATAAATAAAAATAAGATAAAAAGAAAAAAAATAAGTTAAGAAAAACCCTCGTGCAGTCCAAACAGAAATAATATAAAAAATGTAACATTTAAAAAGTATCAATAATGTGCAATACACCCGTACGGGTAGGATCATAATTAGCACAAAAGATGTATTATGCTCCATTGACATTCTTTTCATTAATTCAAGAAATTTTGGGCTCAAACAGTATTCAATTTTTCGAGATGCGCAGATTCATTCGGAAGGGGAGAAATAATTTCTTTTTCCAAAACACTTAATATTCCTGGCAAAATAGTTTAACGTTCAGACAGGATTGGCCGCCCAGATGGTGGTCTAGCAATTGCATCCAACTCTTCATTGTCCTCCTGTCTCATCTATTTCAAAAACTGCAATCTTTCTAAGGAAGTCATGGGTGTTAGTGTCTTTCATGGCAATACATCCATAAATCTCATTAATATTTACTGCAGCATAAGTGTGGTAGTTGATGATTTGGTTAAAGTGTGTCAGGTCCTCACCGAGCATATTGGGTGACTTCAATTTGCATCACCTGTTCGGGGCTGCTCCTGCTTACTCTTGTGCCAGTGAGAATTTTATCAATGGCTGGCGAATAGTACCAGCTTCCTCGCAAATACATCGCCTCTTACTCATATGACCCCCGGTGGGGTCTGTTCCCTCATTGACTTTTCTCTATGCTAAACTGACCTCTTTGCCTGTTCCTCCCTCAATGTCGAAGATGACCTATTCGACAGTGATCGTCTCCCTATTTCTGAAAATCTCATTCAACCCATTTTAGATTGGGTCAGGAGCTGTCAAGGGGCTAACACAGCTCCCTCCTCTAGCCCAATTACCGACTGAATCCTTCTCTGCTTTGATCCAGAATCTA
This sequence comes from Maratus speculifer, assembly GCA_964019185.1. Taxonomy (NCBI): domain Eukaryota; kingdom Metazoa; phylum Arthropoda; class Arachnida; order Araneae; family Salticidae; genus Maratus; species Maratus speculifer. The sequence continues at coordinate 213,812,305 of OZ025293.1, read as the reverse complement.
ATGAGGAAACATAAAATCTCTCGTATTCCGCATCCCGATAGTCTCCCTGCCTAATGGTCGGTTAGATGTAACAACTTATAGAGGCAAAGAAATTTCTGCTGCGGAAATCGCGTCACCTTGTGTCAATGTATTTCTGGACGAGATATAAGAGGGTGGCAGCGAAAATCTGCCAGATCATCAGGGTTGCAAGCACCATTTTCAGGATTCTGCCTGCAAGAATGCGAATGATCCCAACATCTTATATAAATATTTTAGGAAGATTAAAAATCGCTCATGTTCTTCCAATGACGTTATCTTTATCTCTCCCAGGATGCGTTCTTGATCCTTGATGCTATTTCACAAGAAAAAATATTGGCAGATCATTTTTGCAAAGATGCTGCCCATGAGCCAATCTCCTTGGATTATGGTGGAGCACGTAGTGCCCAGCTAAATTGCCCCTTCGAAAGCGACGAATCAAAGGAACTATTTGCCACACAAAGTCCTCTTCTCCGAGTGAAGATAAGATCAGACCAACCTTCTTTAAGGAGTTTAATTAGCATTCGCTGATCTATCTTCTTCGATATGTAATAACATCTGGTGCTCTGGGGGATATCCTTCCGGACTAGAGATCGGCCAATATTCTTCCAATTCTTAATCCAGGAAAATCTAAAAAGGAATTTGCCTCGTATCGTCTAATAGCTTTGACTTCTGTAATGTGCAAGATTTGTGAACGTATTATGGCAAACGAATAAGAAGATATCTTTTTGAAAATAATATCTTAACCCCGCTGGATTGACACGGGGTATTTTGACACCCCATGCCTGAAAATATTCATTAGTTGTTTCCCCTTATAAACCGAAGTGTTCAGGTCCGTTAGTACCTGCATCCAAAATTAACTTCCGTGCGTAGAGTATGAAATAGACAGTTTAGACTTATCAAATGAATTTGGGTGTGTAGATATTAAAAAAATCTAAAGTTTCTGATCCATGCACACCGTAATTTTTATGAAAATTAATAAATCTCTGTATTCTTATCCACAATAATGCATAATTTTATTAAAGTAAAAATTGCAAAGAAGAAAAGTTATTTCGGAATACATCCAAAAGAAAAAAAAAGATTTTCGAATAAGAAAATAAAGATGAGAACTTTTATTTTTTTAGAAAAATTTAAAATTAACGAAAACTTAATATTTAAAATATTATTTTTCATGATAAAGAGTAATTATCATGAATTTTATTTGCAGATCGAATTCTGAAGATTCTTTTCTTATTAATGCCATTTAATATGTTTGGTGTTGCTGACACCCCAAGTCCGTCCTGGTGTACGGTATAACTTTCGATATATGGTGTATACCTTTCACGGCGCCCATCCTGACGGGCCAAATCACAGATACCTTGGCTTCCAGCCCTTTCGGGATAGTCATACTGTGCTGCAGATGCTACACCCTGGACCTTGCTACAATTTAGGCGAAGAAAGATAAGAAGTTTCTTTTGAGAATATCCCTAGACCTTCGGGCTGCTTACGACTTAGTTTATGTTGATGACCTAATCTTAAAGTGCGCAGAAATTGGCATTACCGGCTCGATTATTTTTTGGATTCGTCGTTTTGTACAGACTAGGAGCATCAAGGTGTTTGGGGGAGGCCTTTTTTCATCAACTTGCGACATTGGTAGAGGGCTCCCCCAAGTTGCAGTTCATTATCCTGTTCATTATTTTGTTCTCCATTTTCATGCACGGTATCTTTGAAGTCTTAGATGGCCTTGGGGCACGTACTTGCTTTACGACGATGATATTTTTATTCATTGCGCTGATGCCTCGCTGCTTTTGTGCCAAACAAAACTTCAAGAAGCTCTCCGAATGATTGCACAATGGTGCCGGTACTGGAAGTTGATTATTCACCCTGACACATGCCATGCCATAAAAATCTTTCTAAAAGACATGGTGATTGTGACTTTGATTTTAACATCAACAGTTACCTGATAGAGTGGGTTGAAGAAATTAAGAGTCTTGGTGTTTATAATACAAGTAGGGGGGGGGAGGGGCTTCAACCCTTTCAATCACACATATCACGCGACCACTGTCAATTGAGGTGATTTCATTGAGACCATGGTTACTGTACGGCTATATAATAATTAAGCGCTAAAAGGAAAAGGAACAAATATATTATAGCATGTAAGAGCCTCCTCCTCTACTCTTAATTTTCTTGAGACATTTTTTTCAATATATTATCTTTTAAATGTTTATATGCTGCCAATACTGCTAAAATGGAGATGTGGGGGGATCAGTACATCATATTTGGGGTTTTCAAGTGATAAAAAATGGCACGCCTATTTTGATAAGCAAAAATAAACATAAAAGTAGATAAAATTTGCAAAAAGTGTGAATGACATTTGTGAACTTTCAGTGACACTTGTGTAATTTTAGATATTTACACATATAATAGCGTAAATTTGACTAATTTGCACATTTAATTTTTAGAGTATATGGGACCCTGGACAAGTGAAAAATAATGTCGCTGCACCTTCAGATATCCCTTGAATGGATATAGTGAATCAAGTATCCGCCTACAGTAAAATGACAATGTGCTACAATAAGAGAATGATTATAGCGACCCCTAATGATTGAAATTAATTGGAAAATGTTGACCATACCACGAACGAAAAAATGAGAGATACCGTAAAAATATGAATTATAAAAGATTATAGTATCCTCCTTTCTGTAGGAAATGATGGCTTGCATGTAAAAATAACTGTATTAGGAGCTTTGAAATGTTAATTGTTCGATAACCAATCATCGGCATAAATACGTTGCTAATCTTTTTGATATTTTCGAAGCTTCTAATGAATCATTTGGACTATTTGGACATGTAAGACGTTATTTCATATTGATCTGGGGATAATCTACATTTTCATAATTGAATTTTTGTTGGATCTCTCAAATTTGTTCCGATACGATCAACAACTTCCACATTGTGAACTAGAGGTGGTGTAGAGACTCTCATGTGATAGTTTATAGTCATTTTATTGCAGATAAACATTTTATTTTTACAATTCCAACTTTCTGCGTTCAAGAAAAATACATAAGTTTGCATCAGTGTGGATCCTAGACCAGTTTACCCGGAACAATCCACATACACTGACGGAAAAAAAAAAAAAAATCCCAACACCAAGAAAAACTTATTGTAGAGTAACGAAATTTGGACAGTGCATTTGTCTAGTTAACATGTTTAATTGATTAGATTTTCGAGATCACAGGTTAATTTAAGGTCAATAAAATGCATTTCAAATGTGAAATGCTGTTACATTAATAGTTACTATAACCGCCTGAATTTGGAATGCAAGCCTGAACACGTGCATGCATTGTGTCACACAGGTGCCGAATGTCACTTTGTGGTATGGAGTTCCATGTTTGTTGTACTTCCTGTGTCAATACTGTGAGGTCAGTGCTGGCTGGGGATGACACCGAAGTTCTCATCCAATGATATCCCATACATGGTCAATGGGAGACAAATCTGTTGATCTCGCTGGCCAAGGTAACATGTCGACACTCTGTAGGACACTCTGCGTTACAACAGCGGCATGAGGTCGAGCGTTATCCTGTTTAGTCTCCTCTTGAAAGCTTCTCTTGAATAACAACACTACAGGTTAAATTACCAGACTGACGTACACATTTGCAGTCAGTGTGTTTGAGAGACCCACGAGAGTGCTTCTGCTGTCATAGGAAATTGCTCCCCAGACCATTACTCCAGATTGTAAATCCAGTATGTTTAGGCCGCAGACAGTTTGGTTGCAGGCGTTCCCCTGGCCTCCTTCTGACGAGAACACGGCCATTATTGGCACCAAGTTAGACCATGCTTTCATTAGAAAACACAACAGATCTCCACTTTATCCTCCAGTGAGCTCTGGTTTGACATCATTGGCGTCGCAAACTGCAATGACTTTGACTCAGTGGAATGCATGCCTTGCATCGAGCTGTCCTTGAAGTAACCGATTTCTAACAGTTCGTTGTGTCCCTATGGTACCAACTGCAGCTCGGATTTCTGTCGCAGACGCAATACGATGCACCACAGCCGTACACCGAATACGACGGTCTTCCCTCTCAGTAGTGCCACGTGGTCACCCGGAGCCTGGTCTTCTTGAGGCAGTACCATCCTTTGACCCCAGCTCCCAACAATCATGCACAGTGGATACATTCTATCCAAGTCTTTCTGAAAAATCGCGGGAAGAAAATCCACTTTCTCGTAGCCTTACTTTACGAACTCTTACCAACTCGGGGAGTTGATGATAATGGCTTATTCGTCTTCTTAAAAGCATTCATGATCAATCTCAACTCAATCCGTCAAATTTTATAGATAAATAACGCTCACGAACTTTACAGCACGCATTTAAAGCAAACCTGGTTTTAAAGTTTTGACTGGCGCTACTAGCGCCAGACGTATACGCGAAGCATGAAATTTAAATCAGTGTCCTCTTTCAGATGTATAAACACGCCTACAAAATTTCGTTTAGCTAACACAAGTTTTTATTGGTGTTGGGATTTTTTTTCCGCCAGTGTACTTCAGATATTTTTGTGTTATTCTTTCCTTATTGCAGTGATATCAGTCTTCTCGAAACATTTTTAGAAAAAATTTCTACGGCAAATATAACTGTGAATCTCACACAAACTAGGTGATTTCAACCTTACTTTATTTATCTCATACCGAAAAGACGAGGAGAAAAGTAGAGGAAAAGTTTTCTTTTCAATTAAACACTTACTTGATTTGCCATTACGTCATACGAGCAACGTGTTTTTTCTAAGCATGATTTGTTATTCTCACCAGTAATTTTTTAATGTAAAATTTACATTATTTAAACCGAGTATTTTTCTGATTCAACTAGGCAAAAATTTTGCTTTGAAAATCCGGTGATAAAAGATTAAAAATTGTGTTAAAGACATGAAAAAATAGGTATTATTTGAAAGCTTTTTAAGTGGTTTAGGTTATTCTTTCCAGTGGTACTAAGGTTGATTGGATCAGACATGTCACTTTTAAGATATATATTTCTGAAAATTGGGTTAAATTTATATAAAAAAAATTGAATGGATTTCAAAGAAGAATAAATTAATGGAGATTTAAGGCAGAGAGAAACATTTTCAGCACCTCTGTAAAAAAATTTACGGAATAATTGATAAAATGACAAGCGTTTAAAATAATTTATACTGTAGTAACCGCTTGTTAATGTAAGGGAAAAAATTTATCGCAGTAGGTCTTATGGCTTAATTTGTGGCCTAATGTGACGATTTTTTTTCTCATTAATACCGCAATTAGGATTTTCAGGAAAGAAGGTTGGATTTTATCACCATATTTTCAATAAGTGATGTTTCTTTTATCATGAGCATTATTATGAAAAACTTGGTGAATTGTCCATTTTTTTTGCTTCTTTCGAATTGTGGACTAATAATTCAATGTATAACGTCTGACTACAACAATCTGCAGATTTCCATCTTAGGTGTATGTTCTTTTGCGATTGTTCCAAAACTTAAGAGGAACGAGCAAGAACCGTATCCAAATTTAATTTACTGGACATGAAATGACTCGTTAAGTTATTAAATATTAAAATATTAAATATTTATGAATAGTGTCTCAGATCTTCAAAGCTAGTTAGACTATTAGCATGTTAGATTTATCATAAGATAGAATAACTTCCGGCACCTTCATCCATAAAATAAAAATTTTTTAAGAAAATAGTATGCACAATATAACACGTTTTTCATTAAATTCCTCAGCTATACTTCATAAAGTGCTAGCTGAATGCATTTACAATATACAATGCAAATTTATAAAATTGACGTGCATTCTGAAACATAAACTAATATTATGACGACATTGAGGAACGATAAATTATTTGGATTGATGTTAAAACTATATATTATTCCCGGTTTTAAGAAGAAATAGACACTTAAGATGAGCAATATCTGCGTTGTCTACATTTTTTACACCATTATGCTCAGCTTTGGGCATAAACCACCATTAAGTGTCAGCGTTGACGCCAAACGCTATTTATTTAAAGACTATAATTCATACATATCTTTGCGCCTCTGAAAGCTACAATAAATTAGAACTTATAAAAAAATGCTTATAAAAATGCGATATGAAACTATTCTTATGCTAGTATGTCGGAAAAGGCTCTGATATATCATAGATTTATCGTTAGTATCTGTTATGAAAATAAGGAAAGAAAAGTGACTTGATGAATTTTTTCGTGACAAACGAGGTTTTATTTTTACTTGAACGTGTTTCTTATTGTTGCAAACGAGAATTAAAAACAGTCAACAATATACGGTATCGAAAAAATAACATAGATGTCTTGATTCAGGTATGAAAGTGGTAATCTAATATTCCAAAATGAATGTAATTTCTCATTTAATAATGTAACTACTTTAATAGAAAAATGCTATGTTATATTTATATATTTACAAATTATCCCAAGTATTACAATAGTTTTAAAATGGGGTTATTTATACATACTTTAAAAAACTTTATATTCTTTAAATATAGTGCATAAACATAAAATATAATTTCAGATGTTTTATAATAAATTTATTTATATTCTGAATCATATAAAGTATATAAGTTATATAAAGTATAGTCAATATTTGAACTCTTGACGTGGAAACTGTAATTGTCCCTTCAATTTGAAATATGGATTCATTTAAGAATTAATCACTGTATGAAATTTTCTAATGTTTCACGTACTATGATAAAGGACAAAGTAATATATTTAAAATTTGAATTATTATGTATCCAGTAAAAGAGATATATTTTAAGAAGAATTATACTATTTTTAGAGCCATATAAGGAAGTATCATTTTTTAAACTTTTAAATATTTCATACGATGTATGTAGTTTAAGAAATAGTACTAGACTTATTGATTTTAAATAAAACTATACGGAGTGCCATTCTTATGATTGAGAGTATAAATAAATTTATTATGAAGCATCTGAAATTGTATTTTATGTTTATGCACTAAATAAAAAAAATAAAGATTTTTGAGGATTTAAAAAAAAAAAAAAACATTTATAAATGATTCGATTTTAAAACTATTATAATACCTGGGATGGTTGGTAAATATATGAATATATAGTTACGATTACAAGTATTAACTAAAATAAAGATAAACCTTTAGTTTTTCTTATTTATTTTGTATGCTATGTTAGCTAACATTTTTTAAAAAGAAATGGAGAGGGGTGATGTGCTTAAGACTTATGCATCTAAAAAAAGTATTATCCTGTAAAGTATTTATAATGTTTTAAAAGGGATAACACAAGTGTACTGCACGTCAAAACTTATATGCAGTGATATTAAGTATTATTTTTGTGGAAATTCGGATAAGAATATTTGTTTTCGTTAGGTATTTAATCGAGAGAAACACTTTTACACTTTTGTTAGGTTACAATTATACATATTTAGTAAACAAAGTATTAGACAACTCACTCTTATCAGATCCAGACGTTTGTTAATGCAGTTAATAAAATGAAAATTGTAACGAAATATGAATTTGCAGATGATATGCGATGACAATATAACAGGTAATAAAAATTGCAGACTGCACGCTTTCAAAATGTGATTCTAATTCACACAATGAAAAGTATTTACTACCTCTGACTATAAAGTTCGGTGAATAGTTCTGTAACATTAATGTAGATGAAACACTAATGAAAGTTACCGTACCATCCTTCGAAATAGTCATCTCCCATAAATTTACACCAATGACATCTGCTATACATGTCCTGGGAAATTCGCAAGAAGTCTTCTTTCTTGATGGAGTTCAAAAGCTTCGTCACATTTCGTTGGATGTCAGCAATATGGTCAAATCTCTTTCACAGAGAATTTGAGTCGTGAAAATAGGAATAAGTCTGGAGGATTGAGATCTGACGAGTATGGTGGATGTTCAATTTGCACAACCCCTCATGAATTTTTCGGTGTCTTGCAAAAGCTAAAACCAAATTTTAAACTGATCTTTTGGTCGTTCATTTTCCTGTTCTCAGTTGAGAACCAACACACTGAACAAGCACTTAGTAAAGCACGTCTTACACAGAACATAAATGACGCTCAACGGAACAATGGTCGGGGAAGATGGTCAACACTTGCCTCTATGCAGGTGCAGTGTTTTGTTTTCCCAGTGTTGCCAGATCGCTCGTTCTGAATTCATTCACCGAACTTTATTGTCAAATGTAGTATGTTAAAATTATTAGTTGCGATATCCGAATTGTTTTTAAAGGTTACACTACGAGAGCAGGTTTTCCTTACAGTGAAACAACCTGTATTTTTCTAACAAAGTACTAAGATTACCACTCCTAGTTCCTTAACAAAACTTGCCTGTCTTTAAGAAGCACTTTCAGTTTCTTCATTTAAGAAATAAAGATAATTATACTGAATTTCGGTTAATCTTCACCATCAGTTTTTGAAACGAAATAATAAATTTAATTGCAAAAAATTCAATATAGTGAGTTTTTACGCGAGTCGAACTTTGAAGAAAGAATTTAGGAATGAGTTAGTATGGAAGGATTAAAAAATTCAAATTCTTTCAAATGTAAATTTAATTTAAACACATTTCTACTGCTATAAAAACACAAATAGAGACACAAACGTAAACATGCATTAACACAACGTTCATAAAATGTAATGGTGGGATTTCTTGACAATCGCTGTGTGACGTTATTACCTACCATTGTGGGTCATAATTCATGCGAACAAAACTGTAAAATAAGATGGAAAGTGGCACGTAAACTGTTCAAATCTAAAGATGCAAGCTCTACAGTCTTCGAAATAGACAAATTTTTCTTATTTATCATTAACTGAGTTATAAGTATGCAGTAATAATCATTTGATATTTTACTTCTGATATGAAAACTTTTTCAGCACTTAGGACATACAAATTTAGCTATATCCATTTCGGTTTTCAGTAATGACAATTATGCTCTGTCGTGCATAAAATGAAAAACAAAACCTCTTTTGATATAACTCCAATGCTAAAATAAATCAACCGGAATAATAACGTCAACGGATGGCGCTATTACCCCGTTATGTCTAAGCATGACATATTGTAAACGAACAAACGATTATCAAAAAACATGTAAATACGCGGGATATCGCAAAGTTTTAATTGCAGGTAACTATTTTTGTATTCCATTCGCACCACTAGTTTTTAAAGATACATATTTCTCTTATAAAATGTTCTCGAAACGTATGTAATTTTTTTTATTATATTGGGAAAGTGGTGCGATGTCGCATTAAAAAAATATTTGCCTGTAACTGAAACTGTGATATACTTCCACGTATATATATATATATATATATGTATGTATATATATATATATATATATAAACATTAATTGTAAAATAATATATTAACCATTGAATTTAATACTAAATTCCCGCAATGAATCACGGAAAAAAAATGGAAAAATGGCAAGTAGTGTTGGATTTCCCGCACAGAATTTCAAGTTAGACAAATGGAAATCCCTGTTTTGTGTGAAACCATTATGATTAGAATAAATTATATTTTAATTTCAAGTGAGGCATGCAACGCAATTCATCTTTTTTTTCTTATCGTGTTTATTTATCATATTTAAATCTGTGTGTCAAGCTCAAGATATGACTGTGAAACGGCGAAGATGCGATAATCCGTTTAGAGTACTTCTCAAATCAGTCAACAGGTGACAGCACCATGCAGACAAGCATTGTCTGCACGTCGGACATCATATTATAGCCCAGAGACAATAAAACAGCATAATCATCAGTTTTCTATTGTGTATTGAACTCAATTTTATATTTTAGACTCCTTTTCGTTGTTACGCTGTTGTGAGCAGCTTTTTATCATGCCAAGCCAATTGTTGCGGCTGGCTAAAATATTTTAATCATCTAAACTGTGAAAGCTAAAGAGCTTCACGAATATGTTTTTTTTTATATGTTTTAATTAATCTAATTTTTGTTTAAGTTTATTTTTAGAAGTGTGTAGTGATTAAATTTAGTCAAGACAGTGAAATTCGTGTCAGTGTGTCTCCCTTACGTTGTTGAGTCTTAATTCTGCAGTTACCTAACGGACACACGGCAACCAGCTCCTGAGAGAGGTAGGTGCGAATTTTTATTACCTTTTCTCTTGGAACGAATATATATAAAAAGGACACTGCTGGAGATCAATGGTATAAAACTTTCAAGTAGTAGTTACGTGAATACTTTAACTATATAACTGGATATTTGTTGCTAACTTTAAGCGGAATTAGAAACCTATTTTGACTAAATTAATCACAAGGTAACGGACTTGACGCAAAATGAGGGACAAAAAATTTCTGTTAATTTCTTAATGAAAATATATTTTGTAATAATTTTTTTCATTAATATAGAACACTAAGAGTTCATATTTAAAATAATTAAACCTTTTTATTTAAAAAAGTTAAATAAGATTTTGAAAAAATTACAGTTTGCTGTTTTTTGTTTTTCGCTTAGAATCACTATTTTAAAGATTTATATCTCAAAAATTTTTATTGATTTCTTAAAATTTTCATGTTGGAAATGTTCAATATCATCTTCTTTAGCTAATGCATAGCTCAAATCAAACTTTAAATATTAATTTATGTTTGAATTCTCTTCTTTTTACTCTGGGACAGCATATGTAAGCGAAATTTGAAAATGGCCTATATATATATATATATATATATATATATAAATACTTTTATAAATACATCCAAAGTTATTCAGACAATACCAATAAAAGAACCAATAAAACCAGTATTTTTACATTCATATTATTAAAAACAGTTGAAGTTTGAAGAGAAATAGAAGGCAGATTACCAAATTACTAAGAAATATGTGGATAAATGGACATTATATAACCAGAGTAATTCATATATTACCATACAATAAACCAATGAAACCAATATTTTTACAATCATCTTATTGAAAACAGTTGAAGTTTGAAGTGAAATAGAAGGCATATTACTAAAATAATGAAAAATAAATGGATAAAAAGGCAGTAGAAGGCTTTTCCATTAAACTACGTCATCAGGGGTGTATAGTTTAACAAAAAAGCAAAAACATCCAGCCAGTTTCTGTTATGAGTCGTGCTGAAAGCTAAGAATTCGACTCACAATACACCCGACTGGCTATATATATATATATATATATATATAGTGTTAATATGAAAGTCCGAAATATGAGAATGTCACGGTGGAATACGTCGGTGAAAGACCTAATATTTCATTTTATTCTTTTATACATTAGGACCATGATCGGCGAATTTTGAGAAGCACAGGTGTGCTCTGATGGAGGTCGTAAAGAGAAGCCGTGTTCGACAGAGATGCAACAATCTGTCGGCAAATTCCTTGTTTTACTGGAATTTAATCAGTTTCAAGCAAGAATTGATGGTGAACGCAACCATTTTTTTTTTAATTTAAATTCAAAATCTTAATTTAAACTTAATAGATACTGTAGTGAACCGTGATTCTTTAAAAAAAAAAATAAATACATTAACTGAGTAGTGAACGAGAAAGCAACTGTTTTATTTTTCTCGAGAAAAGTACTTTAAAGTACTTTCTGAAGTGATTCCTGCTAAAACTAAATACAGCACATCTTTGGACTACAGACGATTAAAACATTTCAATGCTTTAAAAATAAAGAAGAAATCCTGCATAAAGCATTGATTATGAAACACTTTCCATCACATTCAGAATAATGTAACAAAAGTGCATCGTTTAGTAAGTCAAAAAATTATATCTAATTCAACAGTATGGAAACGCATAACAGATTTTTGAAAACACATGTTCAGCTGTTCCCATCTACAATCGGAAAATTATCCGAGTTCTTTGAGCAGCGCTGTATATGATGTATAAATTTGTATCTATTAACTACATGCAAACCAAAAATTCAGTTCGGTTAAGAAATAGATATATACTTTAGTTGTAAATTTCCCTTTAGCAATTTCAAAAAGAAAATTGTAGGTGAATTCTTTTGTGCAACCCTGTGTATGAGACAAGGAATTTATATACAGAGTAAAAGGCAAACAAGTTGGAAATTTTATGTCAAACGTGACAAATGAGGTGTATTCGTACGATAACTGGTTTTATATGTATTCAGAACTTAGTGCAATAGATTTTTCACTCTTTTGCAAAAATGCCTGAATACAAAATTTATAACGATTATATATATGTTGAATGCGGTAATACGGAAATAATATGACCTTCATTTTAAATGTGACATAATCACCATGACAACTCAGAATTATTACCTATTATAGGATACAACTGATTAGTCACGCATTATGGGATTTAATAGAATGAAAAAAGCTTTTATTATTTTTTTTAGTATTGATTCGATTTTCGTAAAATTTCAAGTGGCTAAAAAAAACTTTGCAACGAGTATAGATAACAGATGTAAATTTTTCATTTTTAATTTTTAGGAGAAAAAAGTCCGGGCCTTTTTCACCCAAAATGAAAAATGGAAAATTTACATCTGTTATAACTAATTTACCGATTGAATAATCGTGTTTAAAATTAATCAAACGAGTATAGATATTAAAAATTAAACCATTCGGTTTGGCAGTTTTTGCGGTGTTATGTGCGGACAGAGGGCCAGACAAACGGATGGACCAGATGACGATCTACTTATGACGACCTATAGGTGCTACGTATTTACATAATTGCGAAATATTCTCATAATCCATAATATAATGAAATACTTTCGAGTGTCTCTGTAAATGAACTACAAACACTACATAATTTATTTTCAATGCCGAAAAACACAACATAATAAATCTCAATAACATATAGAAATTCCATAGCAATTCAACTATATTCAAGGAAGTTAGAGTTACGACAGATAGACAAACAACTTTCCAAACTGAAATCATAAACACTCTCAACTATGTTAGAAAACTTTGAAAACGCATAATACGTTACAATTTGACTTTCAGCAATTTATACCAGTAGACGAAAACTTACCTGAGTTCATTTGTACAGCCCTGTATGTCACCGACTATCTTTAAATGCACGCCACTATTTAGGTAATGTTTATTTAAGACGGAAACACGCTTAAGTCCTTAAACAACGTTTCTAGAGATTACAATCCATTGTCGGTCATGTATCCAATTCTTTCCGTGTTCTGTATATCATTTTATTTCTATTTTATAAACATATTGCAATATACTTAATGTTGTTCGGCGTAAAAGTTCATAACTCATTTAAAGACCACGTTAAAACTGTTTTATTTCACACTCAGTAACGAATACGAATCTTTTTCGTAGCCCTGTACATGATTCACACCATTTATACACACAATGTAATATGCATGAAAAATAGTTAAAAACTTAAATCACAACTAAAGACTTCCTGAAATAATCTCTATTACACAGTATTTCTGATACAATATAGCATCCAAAATGTTTTATATGTCCCTGTAATTATTATGCATTTTCTGTTCGCAGGAATTAACTTGTAGTAAACCCAAGCAACATATATCAATTTGATTATATGTGATATAGGTTAAAGTAATTAAAATATGCCGAAAATAATATTTTCCCCTATACCGTTATGTAAAGGAATTCTTTGTGTTCCCATAAATGAACGACAAATGCTATGAATATCCTATTCCATTGTACTCATCTTGAAAAAATGAAATTCCTTGACTTATATCAGTTTCATTACATTTGAAATAGCGTAATATTTAAAAAATAATCTGCAAACTATTTTTTTTCTCCATAAAACATAAATTTATGGAATTCTTCCGAGTGTCCCTGTAAATGAACTATCAACCGAACCTATTTCATATACAATATCAAACACACTAAGGTGGCTTTAAATATGGTTTACCAGTTGAATGAAAATCCGAGTTTATTTACGGGAGTTAGATCTTGGACAGACGGATAGGCAAACCGAATGCATAAACACTTTTCAACTTTGTTGGAAAGTGATAATAATTAATGATCGCGGCTGAAATACGGGGAGGTAAATGCAAATTTTCAACATTTATCATTAGTGCATTTTGAATGTCGATATTTGTAGTGCAAGTCGGTATGTTAAGCAAATATTTGGGACATACACCAAATTACTATGTAAAAGTTGAGATTCACAGGTGAAACTCAGCATTCTTCAGATTTCATTCTTTCACGGTAACATATACATATATATATAGAAGAGGTCCTCTCTCAACGGTGGTCAAATTCCTTAACCATAGTCACAAACATATTGTTCCAATTACATAATGTTTTAAATGAGGGAAAGAAATATTTTAAAACCGATTTGGTTCAAATTGAATATTTCTTAAAAAGTTAACAAATTAAAAATTTTATACGGTACCCCGGTCCTATAAGTTATATTTAGTAAAACTTTTCTGTTACACTGACAAGTAAGACAATAATGTCCAGTTATTCTACGATTTAAATTGACCGAGTAACATCTCTTGAAAGTTGGAGCGTAGTTTTTGCTGCAAATCAGGGTCATTCACAAATTTAGTAAAAATATAATTGCGTCAGAAATATATATATATATATAAAAATGATTGAGAGTAAAATTAAAATTGCAATAAGTATTTGAAATATTTAATTATTCGAAATTATTAATGCAAAATTAGTATAATTTGTAATAAATACATAAGGAAAAAAACATATATTTTGTTGAATAAAATTACCAAAATTAACTGTCGCGATTCTTTACAAAATGATACATATTTTAAGATGTTAGATTACACTAGCCTTCTAAAGATTGGTTAGTTCATAGTTCTTCGCTTTTGATAATTGATTCTTATGCATTTTGTACCACTGAATCCCAAACCGATTTCCATTTTTTACCATCACGTAAGGACATTTTGCAAATCGAAAATTTTAAAGTAAAAATAAAAATACCGAAAATTTGATGCTATAAAATAGATTTATACTTTTGATGATTGATCTTTATGTATTTTTTACTGCTCAATCCGTAAATAATCTTTCATTTTAACCATCACGTTAATATTTTTCGCAAATTGTATATTTCAGAGATAAAAAGTTCAAAGTTAAAATTGAACCTCTTTACCCCCCTCATCGGACCCCTCATCTGTTTAGCTATAACAATCCCAGTATAAGCCAAAAAACTGAATAAATAATTGAATTAAATTAAATTAAATTGAACAAAAAAATTACACATATTTTGTAGTATCGCTACAATTAAGCTTTAACATTTACGATTTGCAAAAAATAATCTAACTCGATGGTTAAAAATAAAGGTTATTTTCAGATTTCAACCTAAAAAGTATATAAAATGAATTATCAAAAGTTAAAAAACACAGACATCTCTTTTATTTTAAATTATCCGAGTTTTCTTATTTTTTAACTTCGACATTTTATAATTTGCGAAAAATTCTGACATGATAGTTAAAATTTACGGTAATTTTCGGAAACAGCGATAAATAATATATAATAGTTAAAAAACACAACCATCGCAGTCTTGTGTTATTTAATCTAATTTTATTTCTTATACTTCTTGGCTGTAATCTGTCCAAAATTTTTGTGTTATCCTGTAAAATAAGTACAAATATACGGTATCTACCAAAAATCATAATAAAATTAGATTGTCATCGGATTTACGTTAGTATGTAAAACTTAATATCGATCGGATACTTGAAAATGAATTAAAGTTTGTGAACAAATTTTGAACAGCAAAAACATACAATGATCAAAGTTAAAAAACTTATAAAAATACCACAATTTTTGCTGAAAGACATTATGAAAAGAAAAGTCCTAAAACCTTACAAAATAAAACATTTGGTAAAATACAATTATTTTAATCAATTTAAAAAATAACAGTTAACTCAATCGTAAGACTTGTACAATTTTTCAAAGCGCCGATGCACATGAAATAAGTTCTTTGAATTACTTTAAACACTTGGCATATGGCCCCTCAAAGCAGACTGAATTGATATGCGTTCACATACTGAAAAGTGATATAAGTCATGTATTTTTAAAGTTTCATAACTCAGTCAATTTTAGTGTTATATTAATGGGACTTTCCTTCTGTTACTCGCTAGTGTAATAGGAAAATTTTACTAAATACAGGGTTGTTATAATTAAAGTTCGCCTATTCAGAAGGCTCTAGAGTCGGTTCTATGGCTCCAAACAAATCAGAATTTCACTAGTACATAGTTGAAGACATGCGCTCTGCGAAAATGAAAAAAAAAATTAGTTAGAATTTTTGTCAGTAGGTGGCGCTACGCCAATATTTAAGCCAATATTTGCAGATTCCTTTATTTTCTGGGGATTTTTAGAAGATTCTGTATCTAAAGACAGATGTCAGACAATCTCTGATCTGAAAGACAGTATTAGACTTCGCATTTGCTCAATCTTACAGGACAGTTTACGAAATGCTGTAGAAAGCACAATTCTGAGAATGGAATGCATTATTAAAAATGGCAGAAAATTCATTGAGCATGCATTATGTTATTCTTCGTTATTTTCTCACTGCCGAGCGACATGTTTTATTTTTGTCGATGATGCAGTTTACATCACATGAAATGATATTCATTTTTCTGTATTGTTTGGAGTCATAGGTCAGGCTCTAGAGCTGTCTGATTAGGTGAACTTAATTATAACAATTCGCAGTTCGTCGAAGTTTGTTGAAACTTTTAAATTTGGTTGTTTCGTCTGGATTGACTGATATTGATATAATGAATCTGCAACCATCACTTTGAATATTGGCGCAGCGCCACCTAGTGACAAAAAATTGACTAATTTTTTTTTTCGATTTTCGCAGAGCGCATCTCTTCAACTATGTACTAGTGAAATTTTGTTTCGTTTGGAGCAATAGAACCGGCTCCAGAGCCTTCTGAATAGGCGAACTTTAATTATAACAACCCTGTATAACATATAGGACCAGGGGATCGTATAAAAATTTAAATTTCGTAATATTTTAAGAAATATTTTTATTGACCCAAATCGTTTTAAAAATATTTCTTTATCCCATTTACAACATTTTTGTAACTGGAACTATATATCTACGACTAATACGAGATATATATTATTTTGATCCAGAATTATAAGCTTAAGCAATTTAAAATTACACTCTTAGATAAACAACTGGCTGAAGAAGTGCATCTTTTGAAATAATTTCAGTGTTAATCTAGACATTCGGAACTCTCTAATGCTATAATTAGGAGAAGTTTCTAAACATCACTCGTAATTTCGTTCATTTACAAAGAAAACGAAAGTTTGTAATTAATTTTTTAATTAGTTCTTCATACGATCTTTTCCTCATTAAGTCTTTCAAATTCTTTCTGCATACAAATAGGCTACTTTTATGCCTTCAGGTAATTTCATTTGCTAAATGAGGCGTCGTATTTACAATGTCATTAGGGATTAGTGAATTCGTAAATAGAAAAAACTAAATTTTAAAAATAATAGAAATATAATGAACAAATTTTAATGTTTACAATATTGGGAAGCGACTTTAATTTTGAAGCTACTCTGCTGTCGGCAGCATTGTAAATTTTGGGGTTTTACTCAAAAAAATTTTGGAAAATAGATTTTGTTGGGGATAAATTTATTAGAAGATTTTATTATAGGGAAAGCAAAATTTCTCTTTGTTAGAAATCCAGTTACATTTTCGCTTTTATTTGACTTCTGTTAAAATTTCTTTTGAAAAATACTCTTATTTTTATATTTTTCATTTTATATAAGCAAAAGTCGTTTTAAAAAAGGAAATTATTCATGTTGCCTAAGAAAATGAACCCTATACCAGTGATACTTCATATTCTATATAGCACGGCTGCCTGTCCCTGGTGAATAGGTGGTGATGATGCTTAATTATTCGGGGCGCTGCTGATTTGGGGTGTTGCCAGCTGTATCTCGGAGGATTTGATTTGGAATCTAGCTGGAAATAATTTAGTTCGATCATATGTATTTATCGAAAAACAAAAAAATACTTTGAAAAAAAAAAAACAGAAAGATTTGGCATATTTCAATTAATTGTTCATTATAAATGTTGAGCAGTCATAAACAGTATTTTACAAATTTTGCCAGTATGCATAAAAAATATTTTTTCGGACTGTTCTTATTCATTTAATATCTAGTTTTAATTTATAATTGTTTAATTTTAAATGTACTGAAATTTTGGATCTCTGTTCCGGTTGGTTTGAATTGCTATTCTTTAACAGGTATTTCCATTGACAACAAGAATTTTAAATATATATCTTAAAATCTAAATTGATATCAACCCATAAATGTTATTAAAAATAATAATATCTTATATACTTATGTTGTACACTATAAAAAGGCAAAATAACCTATTTTTCTTTGTGACAGTCAGAAATTAATCAACACAATGAAAAAAAAGTGGGTATAATTTTTTTAATGAATATGCCCAAGCAGAACAAAATATTTTCAGCTGAGAAAGTTTTGCATATTTCTTTCTTTCATTAAAATTTTCTTTGAAAATTTTGAAATACCATGCATAACTTTTAAAAAAAATGTGCGAAACTATTTTCACTTTTCCTTGTTTCTCGAGAATCTTCTTTTAATTTATTCAAAGAAAAGTTCTGAAGAGAAAATAAGAAAAATCAATCTTTAAACAAGTTATATAAAAGTGATATAACTCATCTTGAGTTGCTTCATGTGAAAGTTAAACTGATGAATAATGTCATGGAAGTCTAATCATAAAATAAAACATATTAACTTAAGACGGTTAGATTATTTTTAAATATTTAGGAAATACTATATTATTCAAAGCAGCCAATTAAGGCTGTTTTCAAATTCCTTGCTCAATAAATGCGAAATTTCATGAGATATTTCTCTCTCATTTTAAAACATAAAACCATAAAATTGGCAGAGTTCTTTAGTTAAGTGATTTCGGAGCTAAAGACGTTTTGTATTCTTTGATAAACAAATTACTTATTAAGTTATAAGT
Organism: Maratus speculifer; assembly: GCA_964019185.1. Taxonomy (NCBI): domain Eukaryota; kingdom Metazoa; phylum Arthropoda; class Arachnida; order Araneae; family Salticidae; genus Maratus; species Maratus speculifer. The sequence continues at coordinate 213,793,423 of OZ025293.1, read as the reverse complement.
GATATAACCTCACATGATGACAGGTTTTTCTTATTTTCGCAGAGGTAAATCCGAACGTTCTGTTCAAAACACCAACTTTGGGTGTATTATCTGAAAGATCTTTTCCCTTTACCGAAAACGGAAACCGATATTCAATTACATAGTTTCGGAATAAAGAACCCGGCTAACTCCAGGCATTTTCAAAACAAGAAGAATTGAGAAATGTGTCAGAAATGAGCTGTTATAGATATGAGACCAGTCTTAAGAGTTACTCGTATTTCCATTATTTATAACTTGTATCATTATGTAATAAATTTGATTAATCGGTGGTATATATTCTTTGTATTATTGCTAATGACTTTTATAGCCTGCGTTTGTTTATATGAGTTAATAGAATGTTTTGTTGTAAAATATAGCCAGAAGCGGCTTAATTGCGACTTTGGTAAATAAATAAAAGTTCACTGGAGAAATATTATTCTATGTTTTATTGATTATTGATGCCTGTTTTGATATGAGCTATCATATTGTTCCGTTGAGCAACCCAGGATCCGCCTAGGATGAAATGCAAAGTGTTTAAACCTCTGTTCAATCAAAATTCAAGATGAGTGAGATGCCGAAAGGGTTCCGTGTAATGAAATTCGTCAAAAGGTTATTCTAAAAGCAAATGAATATGATTTTTCTTATCTGTAATTTATATACAAAATTTAAACTATGTTTAAAGGTGAAAAAAAAGAATATGTAAGGCTTAAAACCACTGAAGTAAATCTAAATATGAATGATAAAATGACTATTGCGGATTTAAAAACGATGTTATTTAAAATAGTGAAATATTAAAAAGAAAATAAACCAGCTTTTGTAACAGAGATAGCAAATATTATACTTGAAAATCAAAAACACGAGGAGCAAAAGCAATTTGATCTGGAAAAAATGAAATGAGAATTATCAAAAAATGAAATGGAACTGACTAAAATTAAATCTGAAGCTAAATCTAATATTAGTGAGAGTGAAATAAAAATAGAATCGTTAGATCAATTGATAAAAAGTAATCAAACTTTCACTGTAAAAATTCATAAGTGTTCTGAAGGATGGGGGTTTTATTTAGTAAGAGCTTTTAAGCAAAAATGTTTCAGAACAAAATAAAGCAGAAATTCTGTGAAATTTATTAGGAGACACAGATTCTAACTTAATAAGTTACTTACATTATAGAAATATCGAGAATTGTGAAAGAATAAAAGAGTTTCAATCAACGCTTTATTTTTGCTTAAAGCAATTTTAAAAAACTCTTAAACAACCAAATGAGACTCACGTACAATTTACTTCACGACTAATCACCAATTGGGAATATTATCTAAATTTAAATAATATCTCTAATTTCGAAAGCCTAAACCAACTGATTGTGTCAGATAAATTATAAAAAAACATTAGATAAAGAAGCAGCTTCCCACATTGGTGTGACACAAGGAGATAAATGGTTTTAACCAGAAGAATTCGGACAAGAGATTCATTTATATTTTACATCACGTGGAAAATTTCTTACTGAGAATTTCAGTTTTAATCGTAAGTATCCTAACCCCAAAATTGTAGCTAAACTATTTTTATCTGATGTTAAAACATTAAACTTTGTTTTGTTCCACGAACATCACTTTCTTGCAAAATACATTATTTAAAAATATCTGTTACTAAAAGGTTGAACGTAATAAAACGTAACAAGTTATGCTTTAATCGGTGAAATTTACACTTAGGAGTAAATTGTCCATCAAAATACACTTGCTTTTGTAAAAAAAATCATCAAAAAACTATACATTTCTACAAAACAAATAATAACACATACATGAAAAAACATGTTTCATGGGAACGAAATACACAAGGTAAAATAAATGTGGAAGAATTTTCAGATTCTAGACCGGTAAATTATGATAGATCAACCTTGAACTCTAATATTGAAGAGTTTGTTCAAAAAATTTTTAATAGTAACTATTCAAATAAAAAGAGCAAAGTTTTACTTTCAACTGTAATATGTTTTTTAATTGATGAATCGGTATGTAAATATAGAGTTAAATGTTTGTTATATAGAGGCAGCAAGTCTAATTTTCTATCCCGCCATTTAATAGAGATATTGAATTTGAAAAAAGAGAGAACAGTAATTTTAGTGTCAGATCTAAACGATTCTGTCATGGTAATAAATCATAAAGTTAATCCATCAATATGCAATAGAGATGAAACTTTTGTTTTAAAAAAATAGATTTCTTGGTAGTTCCAAAAATTTAACGCATTCTCGTACAATTGAAATCATAAAGATTTTTCCTATCTTTAATAACATTCCTTTCGTTATATTAGTTGATGACAGATCCAATGCAAATCCGGAAGTACCGTTAATAGCGAGTGGAGGCTATTTTTTCCAGCAGGTCAATCTCTCAGTACATGTTTCCCAAACTTCAAACTAATGGTTTGATGCTAATTTCGTGAAACCCCTTGATTGGCCGGACATAAGTCCTTATCTGAACATATTAAATAATCTGTCAGGTATTCTGGCACATCAAATACACTGCTAAGCAAAACTTTAGACACTGGTGTTTTTTAACCTTTAAATAAAAAATACGAAAACGCGAGTTTTACAAATGGCTATACTTATTTTGAAATATATTTTAAACAATGTAGAATAAAAATAATGGTTATAATATAAGATAATATTTAATTTAACTGGAAAAAGTAAAAATTGCATATTGCAAAAGTTTAGACACTTTTTTAATTTTTAGCCAACTGTTCATGGAAAAATTCGAATTTCCAAGTTATGATGTCACATGTCTGAAGTATTTAATTATACCTCTATATAGCATGAATTAGTGAAGATGCCGCGAGCTAAAAATATTCAGTTAGATGAGGTAATTGAAGTAGGAAAGCTGAAATGGAAAGGGAAGATTGTTGCAGAATTTTCAGCAGCATTGAATAGTCCAAAATGATCTGTCTATGCTGTATAGTCTAAGGATGATTCCTTCAAAACAAAACATAATCTGGAAGACCTTGTGTGACGAGAAAATGAGATAATAAAAGTATCCAGAAACTGAAATTTACACAAATAATGATTGATAATCACATTAAGTCAGGACTTTCTGTGTCGACGGACATGATTCGTAGATGGATTAAAGAAATAGGTAAATCAATTTACATGAAAATGATAAAACAATCAGCTTTAAAATCTCGCTACAAACTGGCGAGAATGCAAAGAACTTGCAAACATACATCATATGGATCCAAATGGTACGCTATGATATTCATTAACGAAAAAAAAAAAAGTGGAATTTGAATGGCCCAAACGGATGGGCATACTATTGGCACGACTTACGTAAAGACCTGGGACTTTCTCAAGTCGACAACAAGAAGGTGACTTTTTAATGATTTGGTCCTCATTTTGCTTTAATGCCCGAGTATCTGTGGAGTTATTCATTGGTTGCCAAGCAACAGAAGACTACGTATATACGTTGGAGAATAGTTTTTAGTCATTTGGGGAACTTTTAGCTGATCTAAAGTATGGATTTTAGCAAAATAATGCGTCTATTCATGTTACATACAAAAGAAGAACTTCGTTTAACTCTGAAAATACTACTGATCTCAACTGGCTGGCGCGTAGTTCTGATCCGGACCCAATCGAAAACCTTTGTAACATCATATGTCGTAATGTTTATGCAAATTTTTGCTATACTTTCCTTTTAAAGAGTTTCGAGCTGTTGTTGAACATGTTTGGTATAAAATAGACTCCCAAGTGACGCAGCATTTAGTTTCTTCGATGAAAAGTCACATTCTTGCACTAACTGCAAACAATGTAGGTGCAACTGGATTTTAATTTATAGTTATTTTTCTGTAAATATACAAATTGTCTATACTTTTGCTACACTGATAATTTCATTTTTTTTTTTTTTGTCATTATATTTTATGTAAAAGGTAAAATTCAAAATTGATTGTTTTTCAATAAAGGATAAGTCACAAATAATGTACGACAGGTTAATTACAAACATTCGGTACATACTTCTGAAAATAGAAGCGTAATCGATCATTGTCTAAATGTTTGCTGAGCACTGTATACAAAAATGGTATGCAATATGAAAACAAGCAAGAGCTCATGTCAAAGCTTGGTCAAAAATTTCCAAGAACCTTCTTAAGAACTGTTAAACTCCATTACGTGAAGATTAATAAAAAGTGATTGAGAAGAAGGTCGAAATTATTAATTATTAGTGTCTTTCAGGCAGAAACATTAATTGTCCCTATAATTTTGTCCAATTTTTACAATGGGATAATTTGTTAATTGTGGCATAATATTCATAGTTTGCATTTTCCAATGTTTTGCAGTCTACAATGACTTCTACCATGAAAAAGCATTTTATTTTATGTATACATTTCCCTTTATTTAGTTCAGAAGTAATTTTTTTCTGTACACTGTTTAGTTGTTTTTATAATTCTGACTACCACTGTACAAGTTAATAGAATGTTTTGTTGCGAAAAAGTAGCTATTTGCGGCTTAATTGTGACAATGTTAAATAAATGACACTTCACTGGAGCAATTTAATTGTACGTTCTATTGAGTATTGGTAAGTGTTTTAATATGAGCTATCATTGATAAACATTCTACTTATTTGAGAGTCTAACAGAAGAATGTGAAATGAAAGAAAACCATATTGTGTATATATCATCATTAAAGAAAAAGGGTAATTTAATATATAAGAAAATACTTAAAAGAACTGATTCACAAAATACGCAGAAAATGACATCTTGAAGCTTTTAACAAATTACTAGAAAGAAAACAAATTCATGCTTTAATATTATTTATAGGTTCTTGTTTTTCTACAACATGCAAAAACTGTATGTGTGTTTCCAGCAATAATTAAAACAGTAAAATTGCCTAAAGACAGTAAAACATGTAGGGTAAGTTGGAGCAAATGAACCCACGAGGTAACTGGGCCATAGGCTATTTTATGAAAAATGGTAGATGACTTTAGCTATCGTGAACATTTCACCCACATCTTTACTTCTTAAAACAACGAGTGTTAACTCATTCATAGCTCTGCCTTTTCTGTGATAAGTTATCGAAAACTTGGGCTGGCTCCTTTAAAAAACAGTAACAGTTTGGTGGAGCTTCTTCGAATTTTATTAAAATATGGTAAGCTTTTATTAAACAATATTTGTTTTAAAAACTACACCTTTAAACACATTATTATTTTTATGTATCTATACATTTTTATGTCACTTTTCCCATGTAAGGCTGGTGTTCCAGTTACTCCATAATTTTTTCAAGAATAAAGTAACTGGGACATGGGTCAGATATAATTAGACCATGTATGATCCAGTTACCTCAACAGATTCCAAATACATATTTGGAGTTTTTCTTACTACGGGAAATTAATTTCTCCATTGTTTTTTGATGACAATAAATAAAATGACGTAATAAAATTAAAATAAAAAGCACATCAGCGGGTATTAAACCAAATTTCTTAAGGGAGATATCTAAACTTCGAAATGTTGCGATAGAGATGAAGAGGGATACATAAGACAAAGTGACATTATTACAAAACTGTCGAAATGAATCAAAAATAGTTATATTTGATATAAAAACATGGTTACATTCATCACAGATTTATTGGACTTATATTGAAATTTTATGGAAGTAAATAAAAAGGATAATCAAATACTAAAGTACATACGTACCCGTTTGTTCATAGATTTATCTTGTTTAACTTTTTTGCAATGCACATGTAACTTTTGTTTTTGTTACTTTTTCGTTAACATTTTATCTAATAGTTAAATTTTTTATGTGATTTTTGATTTTTTTTTTTTTTTTTTTTTTTTTACCAATTTGTATATTTTTAACCGACTTCCAAAAAGGAGAGGAGGTTATCAATTCGACGCGTATGTATTTTTTTTTTATGTATGTTCACCGATTACTCCGAAACTATCCAACCAATTAACTTGATTTTGGTGTTAAATGAGAGAGCTTGCTCTCGAATTGGTACCACTTCCGTTTCATAGAAATTGGTTCAGTACTTTTTTAGTAATTAGGCAAAAACTAATAAAATTAGTGATTTTTGACAAATCAGTAGTAATATATATATCGAATAAATTTACCGATGCCAGGATGGCCGAACGGTTTAAAGCGCTTGATTTAAGATCTGGTTTTCAAAAGGCAGCGTGGGTTCGAGCCCCACTCCTGACGTACGTGTATACAATAATCTTTTCCGTATTATAATTTTTAAATATATATTTAACAAGTTAAATACTAATTATGCTATTAGGAATATTTTGTATTTAACCGTTACCACAGAGTATCAGAGATTTTTTATTAACTCAATACTTTATCAGTGAAAGAGTACGCAAAAAGAGAATGGACTTCGAAAAGTAACATCACATTGAATAAGTTCTCCGACGGGAATGAAGTCCGGACAGCCGAGCGGTCTAAGGCACCGGGTTTAATCTCTGGTTTTGAAAGAGAGTGTTGGTTCGAACCTCGCTCCTGACATATGTGTATAATATACAAAAAAAATAAACTCCGTGTTATATATATTTTTTAAGTGACTTCAAAAAAGGAGAGGATGTTATCATTTCGGCGCGAATGTATTTTTTCCTATGTATGTTCACCGATTACTCCGAAACTATCCAACCGATTAATTAGTTTTTTGTGTTAAATGAAAGAGACTACTCTTCCATTGGTACTTCTTCCATTTCATTGAAACTGGTTCAGTACTTCTTTAGTAATTAAGTAAAAACTAATAAAATTAGTGATTTCTCGCAAACTTAAAGTAACAAGGATGATGATTAAGCTCGCCGAATGGAGTGCAGTCAGGTGGCTTAGCGGTGTAAGACAGCAGATTTGATTTCTGGTTCTTGAAAGAGATCGTGGATTCGAATCCCCTCCTGACATACGTGTATGATTTACAGTGATTTTTCCCGTATTATAATTTTTATTAACTGACTTCAAAAAAACGTTAACTTCTAACTAAAAAGAGAAAAATAAACTTTTCTACCAAAAATTGAACCGACTTCAAAAGCTACTGCAAAGTGAAAAATAATTTTTTTACAGAATAGTATTAAGAAATTAAATTAAGAGCGTAGTATTTATCATGCGTATTATTATATTTATGTAGATTAATTTGATTTTTTTAAGTCGGTGCCAGCCAAGCCAAGTTCAAAATTAAAATTAATTATCCAATGCAAATCGTAAAATAATAAAGTTAAATTTTTAACTAAATATTAAATCGTAAAAAAACTCGTAGATACTTGGATGCGTGTCTATTGGAAAATTACATGTAACTTGGCTTGACTGGCACCGACTTCAAAAAATCAAATTAATCTACATAAATATAATAATACGCATGATAAATACTACGCTCTTAATTTAATTTCTTAATACTATTCTGTAAAAAAATTATTTTTCACTTTGCAGTAGCTTTTGAAGTCGGTTCAGTTTTTGGTAGAAAAGTTTATTTCATACAATGCTTAAATTTTTATCTAATAATTGTAAATATAGTAATGTTTTAATAAGCTGTATAATTTCTTTTTTCCTTTTACTTTATAAAATACATTGAAAAAAAATTACTAACTTTTATATGTTTCATTCTACAATTAAATTTTTATCTGTTTGCAGACTTTTTTGTGAGAGTTGATGTTTGTAGTAACTTATATGTTTTTATACATGTGTTAATTATACGTTTGATGTTTAATATTTTTAGATAGCTAATTATTTTTGATTGATTAATTCTTTTAATTGATTATTAGAATGTAAATCAGTGGTAAGTTTCAAGAATATAGTTACTCAATATTTAATTTTTACTATATCTTTAATTTTATTTAGTGATTTTAAGATGTTAAAATCACTAAATTATTGTTTATCCGTTATTAGTTATTGTTTATCCGTAATACGTAGGTCAGATAAATGTTAGTACGTTTAGGAATAAAGTGAAATTATTCATGATTGGTGTATAGAACTATAACGATAAAGATAAATTCGTTATTATATATTCAAATTCGAGAAATTATGCATTAACATAGGTAGTTCTATAATACTCCAAATTGGTTCTAGAAAAATCCCTTAGCTACCATTGGGATTTTTACAAAATTATCTTATATTTACCGTCAATAGGGAGAAAAGATTCTAAAATAAACTCTCCTTCTTTTAAGTAGATTTCGTATGAAATACTACCTATTGCGGTCGCTCCCATGTTGAAAATTTTGAAAATTTTTTGCAGATCTACGCCGATCATGACCTGTAGACCCCAAAACTACCATCATTAAAAAAGTTTATATCTATCTATCTACTTATCCATCTATCGGTCTATATCACTTTTTTATGGACACGATAACTTCTTTAATTTTGCTCCAATCTTTCTCAAACTGATACATAAAATCAAAGGGTATAAAATCTCGATTAAGTTCGTTAATGGGCAAAATCGGACCAAGGGGGTGGAAATAGGGAAGGTTTTTGTGAAAACAGAAAAAACGCCATAACTTCTTAATTAAAATATATATAGAATCGGTTTAAAGTTTATATTACTTCTAAGAAATGGGCCAAAAGTTTATGCATGCCATAGTTTTGATAAAATGAAAAATGGGCTCAAGGGGCGAAAAAACAGGGTTTTTGGGAGAAAAAACTTCATCAATTCTTAAGATATCAAATCAAACTAAATTTTTTATAAATGTTTTTAAAATTATCTAAAACTTTTGTATTTACAAGCTTTTGATAGGACTATTTCTTATCGATGAAAAAAATTAAAAACGAAAACAAAAAGGCGGGGGTGATTAAATGCAAAATTCTACAACTTCGTCAATTCTGAAAATATCAAATCTAATTAAATTTATTTTACATCTTCTCAATAATGTCTACAACTTTTATACTGACAAGTTTTTCATTGGACCAATTCTTACAGCAAAAATAAATTAAACAAAAATAGGAGTTGGGGGGAAAAAAACCTCAAATCCAAAGAGGTTATATCCTAACTCATTTTTAGATTCATTTTTCTTTTAAAACGCATCCAAATAGCAGATCCTTTTATTTAGGAACTATATAATGCGACGCATTGGCCAGTTTTTTGATAAAGACAGAATATATTTCAAAAAAGGCTGCCAAAAAGGGTATTTTGAACAGAAATTCCCGAAGTGATTGTAAATTTGATGAAGTATTCAAATAAGAAATTGCTTTTTTTCTGACCCGTTTTTAAATCCATTTTTGATCTCAAACGCATCCAATTTACAGATCCTGTTATTTAAAAACTATATAATGTGATGCATTGGCCAGTTTTTGGATAACGACAGAATATATTTCAAAAAAGGCTACCAGGCTACTATTTTGAACAGAATTTCCCGAAATGATCATGACTGAAAATTTGATGAAGTATTGAAATAACAAATTGCGTTTTTTCTGACTCATTTTTAAATTCAGTTTTGCTCTCAAACGCATCCAATTGACAGGTTCTTTTATTTAGGAACTGTATAATGTGCCTTATTGGTCAGTTTTTTGATAAAGGCTTAATATATTTTTTAAAAAGCTGTAAAAGTGGCACTTCGCACAAAATTTCCTTAAGAGATCATGATTGAAGAATTGAGGATGTATTCAAATAACAAATTCATTATTTTATGACTTATTTTTAAATTTAATTTTGCTCTCAAATGCATTCAATTGACAGTTTTTGCTATTTAGGAACTATATAATTTACTGTATGGGTCGATCTTTTAATAAAGTCAGAATATATTTCAAAATATGTTGTCAAAATGGGCATTTGAGCCGAATTTCGCTTAAGATGATTCTGATAAAACCAGTTCTTACAGAAAAATGAAATTTAAAATTTTTCAAAAGCGACCAAATACAGTTGTTAAACTGAGTATATCTCTAATCATATTTTATTTTTTATTGTTGAAATGAGCACTCTTCGAAATCTACCTCCGCCTGAAGGCCAAGCCGACAGGGATTTTTAAAACAGGAGTTTACAAATACTAAAAAGTGTTCTACTTCGTATTGAATCATATTCAGAACTTGGTCAAAAGAAGAAAAATACGACTTGAATTAAAAGCAACTAAATGAATGAAACTAGTCATTGCTGACCTCCGTAATACTTACCCATCATGGATATGCATACTATAGCATTTGAAAATGAAACGTGCTTAAACTATTTATAAGATGCATTGCAATTCCAAAATAAAATTTAAACATATAAAATAACATATAAATTTAAACATTTAAATATTTTAATGTATAGTAATGCTGTATTATGAAATTGCGAGTACTAATTGATTATCCCGTCGGCCCATTTCAACAAATTATAAGTACTCGTATATAACTTTAATTATAAGTTTAATAATTTAAACTACTCGTAAATAATACAAACTGACATAATTTTTATTTTAGATAACGGAAAAATAAATAAATTCGTAAAAGATTAATATAAATACAAATTAAACGTCGAATTAATGATTGCTTGATGATGTAAAAAACGCATATAACGTGTTTAATGTCAAGTGAATACGACATTTACGAAAAGCTATTATTGACATTTAATCTTGGCGATAATTTTTCGGTCGATGGGATAATCAAGTAGTACCAAGTTGCGTAAAAGAAACATCCTTATACCTCCAAAAATAATAATCATATTAACTAACAATTTGCAGCGTCGGATTAAGCATCACATAATCAATTAAAATATATCTTTGAATAGAAATTTGAATGAAATACAGTCATGAAATATCGAAGAGTGTGGAAAATAGGATTACAAATATATTGGGAACTAGTTATCCGATCAACTTTGTTCTTTATGCAAAATTTATGTTTATTTATTTTCTTTTACATTCACTCCTTAAAATAAAAAAAATTCTAAAATTTTTATATACCTTTCATCGGAACGAATATTTCGAGAGTCCGAAAAAATAGTTCCGGAAAATCTAAATTACTGTTATTCAATAGATTTCTTTCCATTATTACATACTATATACACACTAAATTCCAAGTGTCTGTCTCAATTTATTCGGGAGATAGAGCATTTACAGACAGACGGACGGAAATGTTTTTTTCGGAGTCTTCAGCGTCTGAAACACGCAAATTCGTCAAAAAAAAATTTCTATTTTCAAAACCATTGCAAAACTTATCCTATAACTATGTTATCCTATCCTGATAACACAGCTTGACTAGCAAAGCATTGACTTTGCATGGTTCCGTTGAACGGTACCATGCTTTGATAGTCAAGTTAGAGTTGATAATGATGAGAACTATCGCAGCCTTTCTTTTTGTACTCATGATCACTACACAAAACTGATTTTATGCAAATTAATGCATTTCAGTCGATAAACAGCTCTACTTATTTATTTTTAAAAATTCGAAATCCCATGGTGTACTATGCATTCTCGTGAAATTTTGTTACGTTTTGTCCAATACTTTACTCGCTAGAGGGCTCTGAACACCTCACGTTAATTACTAACCACCCTGTATATTAAAAAAAAATTGCTTTTCTGTCAGTCTGTCTGACTGTAAACGCTCTATCTCCCGAAAAAATTGGGATAGACTTTAAATTTGAATCTTACTTAGCATGTAATAATGAAAGAAACCCTATTGAATATCAGTAACCTGGATTATCCAAAACTATTTTTTCTGGCTCTCAAAATATCTGTTCTGATATAAAATATATATTTTTTCGAAATTATTTATTTCAAGTAGTGAATATATGGTATTAAAAGTCATAAATTTTGCATAAAAAAGGAAGTCAATCGGATTATTAGTTTCCGAGATACATTTCTAATCCTATTTTTTACACCCTTCGATTTTTCGTGACCCTGTATTTCACTCAAATTTTAATTTAAAGATAGATTTTAATAAGAAATGAGATGCCTAATCCGACGCAATAAACTGTTAGATAATATGATTATCATTTTTGAAGTTATAAGAATGTCTCTTTTTCGCAATTTGGTAATACTTGATTACCCCGTCGACCAAAAAATTATCGTCAAATTTGTATAAATTTGTTCAAATCAAAAATAATCGTTCAAGCCACTATGGCGATATATCGCCAAATCTGACGACAAAAGTTATTTTCCAAAAGTGATGCCAACATTGCACTATTTCCGGAATTTTGCCACATTCCCATAGACATTTATTGTAATCCAATGGGATCCCGTTTTTAAAAATATTTAAATATACGTTTAAATTTTATTTTTGAATTGAAAGACATTTTATAAATAGTTTACACATGTTCTGTTTTCATATTTTATATTATGCATATCTATGATGGTTAAGTATTACGGTGCACCCCCCTCTAACGACTAGTCTATACTAATAAAATAACAAATCGCTCTGTCTGCGTGTGTGTGTGTGTGTGTGTGTCTGCGATGGCTAGCAAAATCTATGGGACGTACGAAGCTCAAAATTTTTATGAGAGTAGCCCAATATCTCTCCTGATGCACCTGAGCTTCAGAATTTCGAAATTCTATTTATTAACTGAGTAATTAATTAAATTCCAAAGATCACTCTCATAAAAAATCGCCTTTTTTCTTCTTTTTTTCTCTTCATTCAGTTATGGTTGGTTGGTTGCATAAAATTTTCGCATAAATAATTAAAAAAGCTGGGAATAGACCTTTAAAATTCATAGACTGGCAAACTGTCAGTTTAAATGATGATTTTTTATCACAGCGGTTGTAAACCATGGAGGAAAAAGATAGGTGGTGGTGAAGTGAACCAAAAAAAGGGTTGCAATATTAAATCATTTATCGCTCAAATTTTAATGTCCCAAACAAAAGCATGTGGAAGTGATTTTGTATTAATAAGACGAATTGAAAGAAATGAATTACAGCCGAAGCGTATTTTATGAAGAAATAGTAATTTTTTAAAATGGTCTTTTTTCTATTATATTATTTATTTTTAAAAAAATGTTTGCTTTTAAAATAATTGAAATTGATAAATTCGAAATAATTAAATGTCAAAATAAAATAAAATAAAATATTGAAAACATTTGATTTGAACTAAAAATTGTATTACTAAAAGGTTTCTTTTTTTTTCAGAACTTTTTAATACTTTATAACGTAGATGAAAATATGGTTTTAATATAACAACATATTAATAACTCTATATCAATATATAAAATATATTTATGAAAACATTCTTTTAAAATCATGCGCGAAAACTTAAATAACAAATATTAGTCTAAAATCTAGATTTCAGAGTGCAGACGATTTTAAGACATTAACGAAAGAATGCTAACTTTTCAAGCAAAATCTTAAATGATGCTTCTATATTGATATTTCAAAGTGACGGCTAGGTTACATTTATGTTATATTTAAGTTACGGTAGGGTAATGTTAAGTCGCAGTTAGGTTACAGACAGATTATGGTTATGGTACAAAAGTTTACGGTTAGGAATTTGTCCACAGAGTCAACATTACGCATGCTTTGATTAAAAATATACACTTTTGTTAAATGGCTCTGAAATTATAATACTATATACCAATCTTTTATCATCGCGTATCGATTCATTCAAGGTATAGTCGGATTTAAGAATGATATAATTAGTTTGAAATTCAAAATATTTCACTTGGGATTTCTATGTGAAAAAAATAATTAGTTACGTGATTTAACAGTGATTTTTACGGGTAAATATCAACACTTTAACACGAAACTAACGCAATCGTTGGATACATGTTCCCTCCCGTGTTTCTCATTGCTCATTTTAAGTATTTTTAGAGCTTAATATTAGTTGTTGTTTTTAAAACCGATTTTTCACAAAGTCAGCTGCAACGTATTTCAGACAATGCATTTCTGCATGCTTCCAGTTATTGATAAAATCATACAAATTTCAAGTTCGTTTAATATTGTTAATACGGACCCGGGCAACGCCGGGCGGGTCAGCTAGTTTATAATAATATCTATATTAATAAAATAACGAAACGCTCTGTGTGTGTGTGTCTGCGATGGCTGGCAAAATCTACAGCACGTATGATGCTCAAAATTTTTTTGAGAGTAGCCCCAAATCTCTCCTGATGCACCTGAGTTTCAGAATTTCAAAATTCTAATTATTAATTGAGTAATTAATTAAAATCGAGTAGTCACTCTCATGAAAAGTCATCTTTTTCCAAATTTTTTTCTCTTTCGTTTGTTTACGGTTGGTTGGTTGTATAAAATTTTCGCAGAAGTAATTAAGAAAGCTGAGACAGAATTAAAGAAACCATGGATGAAGGAGACAGGTGGAGGTGAAGTAAGACTTAAAAAAGCTTTGCAATATGAAACCATTTATCACTCAAATTTTAATGTCGCAAACAAAAGAACATGGAAGGGATTTTGTATTAATAAGACGAATTGAAAGAAATGAATTACAACTAAAGCATATTCTAAGAAGAAATGGTAAATTTTAAAAATGGTCTTTGTTCTGTTGTTATTTATTAAAATAAATGTCCGCTTTTAAAATAAAAGAAATTGAAAAATTAGCAATAATAAATGTCAAATTAAAATTAAATAAGATATTGAAAACATTTGATACGAACTAAAAATTGTTTTACTAAAAGATTCCTTCTTTATTGTAATTTTAACTACTTTATAACGTAGATAAGAATTTTTTATGACTTAAAAATTGCATGTAAATAAATATTTAAAATATAATGATGAAAACATTCTTTTAAAATCATTTATGAAAACTTAAGTAATAAATATTGATCTAAAATCTACATTTCCGATTGCAGACGATTTTAAGACATTAACAAAAAAATGTTATCTCTTCAAGCAAAATCTTAAAATAATTTTTTATATTGATATTTAAAATACATATGATAAAATAATTAATAAATTTTTACCAGTGAAGCGATAGATTAGTTCTTTTTTTAAAACACAAGAGCAAAAAAATGCTGGTTTAAACCTGTTTCAATTGATAGGCTTGTCAAAGCACGTGGTTTTGTTGGTACTTAATTGGACTTAATGTATGGTTACATTTTTAGCATAATCCCCAGACATAATACTTCCACTCTATTAATTTCTTTTTATTCTATGTAAAGAAACCAATTTGAAATTTTGACATTTCAAAAGTGACTGTTTTTTCCAAAGACCTTTAAAATTCTTAGACTGGCAAAATGAAAGTTTAACTTACGATTTTTGAACACAGCTGTTGTACGCCAGATCGTTGGTACTTCGTACATTAGAATGTATGAAAGGTTAGCTATGTTGCAGTAAATATATGTGTGTGTGTGTATACGAGGCTTTTTAGCAGTTTTTTTAATCATTGATTAATTTTGTTTGCATTTTATTTAATTTAGAATTTTATTATGACTTTAATTTGTTTTTAAAACAAAAATGAAATGGCTGTTTGACGTACAATTGTTCGAATTGGCAGATGATTCATACACAATAATAAATTATCGAATAGCAAAGTAAATTATATATAAAAAATAGTCACTAAATGAATAGTAGCAAAACATAATGTTTAGCCGTATTAACACATAACTCGATCCCAACCCAAAAAAAAAAAAAAAAAAAAAAAAAAAAAAAAACAGACCATACTCTGATCCAAGCAAGACAAAAATTCCATAAGCATAAACCCGAGCCGAACATAAAATTCCATTTGAAAAAACTTCGGATTTGATATCTGACCCGAACCAAATCTGAATCCTACAAAAATACTCAAATGAAGCATAACCCAATTCGAACAAGGAAAAATAATGTTCGTGTATATGCAATCCGACCTAAAAAAATTCTTTGAAAAAACCCGAAAAATGACCAGAACGAAATCTGAAATCAATAAAAATATTCCAAAGAACTATAACCCGATAAGAGCAAGAAAAAATAATTTTTGTGAACATAAACCCGACTCGAACCTAAAAAATTACATTTGAAAAAAAAAAAACCTGAAATTTTATGCAAAATACATCTCAATTCAATCAAAATATTAGAAAGAATCATAACCGGATTCGAATAAGAAAAATTATTTCCGTGGACACGAATCCAATCCGAACCTAAAAATTCCGTTTGAAAAAAATACCTGAAATTTGAATCGAACCAAATATGAACCTGACAAAATTTTTCCAAAGAACCATACAGGGATCCGAAGAAGACAAAAAATTTACATGAATATGAACCCAATCCAAGCCAAAAAAATTCCCTTGAAAAAATCTCTAAATCTGAACTGAACTAAATCTGAACCTAACAAAAATATACCAGAGAAGCATAGCCTTATTCGAACAATGCAGAATAATTTCCGTGGATACGCAATCCAATCTGAACCTAAAAATTCCATTAAAAAACCCGAAATCTGAGCCCGACAAAAATATTCCAAAGATCCAAAATCGGATCCGAGCAAGACAAAATAATTTCCCTGGATATGAATCCGACCCGAACCTTAAAAATCAATTTGAAAAAATACCTGAAATCTGAATCGAACCAAATCTGAATCCGACGAAAATATTCCAAAGAACTGTAACCAGATCCGAACAAGACAATATAATTTCCATGGACATAAACCCAATCCGAACCAAAAAAATTTTTTTTTTAAATCCCGAAATTTGAAGTAAACCTAATCTGACTCTAGCAAAAATATTCCAGTGATGTATAATCTCATTTGAACTAGGTAAAATAATTTCCATAGACGTAAAACCCGACACGAAACATAGAAAAATAACACGAAATTTGAATTGAACCGAATCTAAACTCAACAAAAATATTCCAAACAACCATAACCGGATTCGAAGAAGACAAAATAATTTTCATGGAAATGAATCCAATCCGAACCTAAAATTCGGATGTTCTACAAAACATAATGCGCCCAGTGGCGGTGAAAAGTGAAACTAAGTACTTTGTAGCGCATGATGGTTAAGATATTTTGTTTATAGTTAGTGGGAAGTTAGAACTTTGTTACGGTTAGGCAACAGTTAGGTTGCAATTACGTTCCGGCGAGTCTTAGGTTATATTTAATTTCCGGTTAAGTTACAGTTAGGTCACGGTTAAGTTACAGTTAGGTTAAGGTTAAGTTGCGGTTAGGTTATGGCTAGATTATGGGTAGGTTATGATAAGGTGATGACCAGGTTACATTTATTGTATATTTAAGTTACAGTTATGTTACTGTTAAGGTACAGCTGGGTTACAGACAATTTATGATTACGATACAATTAGGTTACGGTTAGGATTTTGTTCACAGAATGAACATTACGCATGTTTTATTAAAAATATACTCATATTTTTGTAAAATGGCTCTGAAATTATAATACTATATACTAACCTTTTAGCTAATCATCGGGTATCGATTTCATTCACGGTATAGTTGGATTTAAGAGTGGCATAATTTTTTTGAAATTCAAAATATTTCACTTATATCTATGTGAAAAAAGTATTTAGTTAAGTGACTTATCAGTAATTTTTAAGGATAAATATCCGCACTCAATCACTCAAAACACGCAATTGTTGGACACGTATTCCCTCTCGCGTTTCCCATTGCAGTCATTTTGTGTATTTTTGCAGCTAAATATTAGTTTTTTTTTTTTTTTTTTTGTTTTAAGAGATTTTTAACTCAGTCAGAGCCACATATTTAATATAATGTATTTACACATATTTCGAGTTAAAGATAAAATCATAGAAATTTTAAGTTCGTTTAACATTATTATTACGGACCCGGGCAACGCCGGGCGGGTCAGCTAGTAAACATTATAGTTAATTTGAAATTACTTACTTTTAATCTTAGATATCCTATTATTTTTCTGATCTTCTTAATTTTCTAAATTCCTGGCGATCAGCATCCACTGAAAACATATTTCCATATCGCATTCTGTTCAATATATATTGCAATTCTGTAGAAATGCTTTTATTTTGTGGTTTCTCGTTTTATGCAGATAACTACTTGAGGAAAAGAAAGAATTGTTTATTAGGTTTATGTTAACAAAGATCAGAGCGAAAAAACTGCATGTCTCGACTCATTACTACAACTAAAATGTATTGCGGACATAAAAAGATTGTATATATTTAAAGGACGAATTTATGGCAGTCTAAAGAATATTAGTGTAGATAACGTTATTTTCATTAACAAGAAAGTGTTCAACAGTTTATAAATGTTTCTATTTAAGAATTCACATGTCCTTGAAATAATTAACTACGAGTGGAATCTCGTCGAATTCGACGAATAAAATGTTTAAAAGATCCGATCGATTTGGTTTAAAAGAAAGCAAAAGTAATTACATTATTGAATCAATATATAATAAATATATTTCCAGACTTAATGTCAAGTTTGCCAGTTACAATTTTGCATGCAAATATTCGCACATCTTCAGTTAAAATTGTAATCTGAGTGTCGGCGAAATTCAGAAATTTTATTTTATATGCACTCACAGAAAATTAGCTTTATAAAAAAAAAAAAAAAAAAAAAAAAAAAAAAAAAAAAAAAAAAAAAACTAATTTTAATTTTACTGTGACATTATTTTCACTAACTAAAGTCATCTGAAAGTAAAATCTCAATCTCAGTGTCCATAATGAAAAGAAATATTGAAATGTAATATCGCTATGAGTAAAAATGCGATGTTTTAAATAGTGACGTCATTTTCTCTTCAAATGTTTTTTAAAAGTTACTGTTATTAGTAATATGAAAAAGGCATCCGTAATAATATTGTAATTCCCATTTATCTAATTGCTGAATGACATCATTTTCCTCATTTGAAATTTTTCTTATTTTGCTTTAGACATTAATTTTTATCATAAATTATTTTCTATTATTTTATTTACGTTATTAATATTATTTCTCAATAAATATTTTTTTACCCCAATTAGTGCATAATTATACGCAATCATTTTATTGTGGTTAAATTTTTCGAAAACAATTAACTTTTTTCTTTTAAATGCGAGGACATGTTCACTGATGAAATAAAGCTTTTGACTGGTGGAAAGTGATAATGGAAAATAAATTTTTATTATCGAGAGAAAAGCTAAACTGAGTTGCCACCATTTTGAAGAAATATCGTAAAAAGCATTTAAAATTAAAAATAAAATATAAAAATGGAAATAAATTAAAAAATAGCTAAAATGAGCACAACTACAAATAAATAGCTTTCATTTAAAAAAATAATTATCAAAATCGGTTGAGTAGAAAATTCAGGGCTGATAACTAAAAAAACAGCCAGGTTCTTTTAACTATATAGATGATTATACATAGAGATATAAATAAACTTCTTACTTACTGAGTTGTCTCTTAAACGTAATTGATTTTCTTGATGTATTTGGACACATGAAACATTTTAATTACAATAATTATAATTTATCTTCATTTGGGTTTAATTTTCTCGGTATATTACAACAAATTCCCTTTTAAGCCCCCAATGAAGATTCCTCTTTCAGCTTAAGCTTATCTCAATTTTTCAAGAATTCACGTTTGAGATCCGGTTTCGTAAATATGTCAGGTATCATCAGTTTGCTTGGGCAATAAATTAATTCGATGATTCTATTTTTTTATGCATTTAATGGTATGATATATGATATCAATATGCTTAATCTTGTTTGTATATTTGTCTGATTCGACAATTTTTACATAAGACATATTCGTGAATTTTAATAAGTAATTTTGGAGATTTTCAGCGGAATCGATCATTTTGTAATGATCCAATTGAATTGATAGAAACGTAAATTGTTGGAAAAGTATTAAAGCAACAAAATTGAGTATGATTTCGCTTTTTATCAAAATGTAAAGAAGTGGTGTGTTCTCTACTAATCAGTCTGTTAAAGGTATAGTTATAGGTATACATTAACATAAATTGTCTTTGGTTCCGCTGCGGAATCACCAATCAAAACCATTTTTTAAAATATTCTTTAAAATATTCATTTTTCTAGTATTTTGTGACCACAAAAAACCGATAAGTATTTTCGTTTCTACAACAGTGATTCAATTAAATGTTTTTATATTTCACGCTTATTTTGTGATACAACAATCATGTTTTATCAGAATGTGATTTAACTTATTAAAAAAACTTTCTTAAAAATAGTGAAAAGGAGAAAAAGTGAGTTTTACAAATTTTATAAAAGTGTATGGAGATTTAAGTATTGCATTTGTTTCGGAAAAATTGAGAAACATATACATATAAAACATCTCAAAACCCCCTTTAGATTTGCCAAGTAAAAAAAAAAAAAAAAACATAATAAATCTTCCTTTCGACTTACAGACGAAAAACTGCGTACGAGCGGAATAAAAATTCACAGAAAATTATGTCATAATGTTAGAAAAGTGTTTCAGATTTATGATTGAATGTGTATCCTTTCTTTAACAATGAAGCCAGTTTCACTAGTGGAATCATTTAATCTTTTTAATCTTGGATTTAAACGTTTATTTATCTTAATATCTCCATTTATTTGAATGCAATAATAAAGCGATTGAAAAGTAGAGTAGAGTCACATGAGCCATTTTAAGAGTTATGGAACTTTGATGACTTTTTTAGGATTTTATGAGTATTTTTTATCTTGTATTTTTTATACATGATATTTTTGTATAAATTACTTTCTCGCATTAAAATTCGTAATTATATCATTTCTGATTTCTTACACTATTAAAGTTACAGAAGCATTTTTATTTTACAGTATGTTTGCAATAAAGCATACATTTAAATTATATTTGAAATGACTATATTATCATTTTATGTTTATAATTACACCGATGTCATTAAAGAGAATACGTTTGACAAGTGAAAACCACATCAGAAATAAGCATGATTTATGAGAGGAAATCTGACTTTCACCTCTACTGCGAAATGTATTTGCATTTTAATTAATGAGTAAATGCAATAAAACCATTCGTTTAATTTCTAACACCTGATAAAAGTGATGTCTAGGAATATTTATCATCGCATAATTATGCAGTTTTTAACTTCGAAGCGCAATCTAAATCCGATGAAAAGCATAATTTTTCATTT
The DNA here is from genome assembly GCA_964019185.1 of Maratus speculifer. Lineage (NCBI taxonomy): Eukaryota > Metazoa > Arthropoda > Arachnida > Araneae > Salticidae > Maratus > Maratus speculifer. Next base: position 213,772,571 of record OZ025293.1, on the reverse strand, counting down.
TTCATACTAACTTTTGACATTTCGAGACACTTGAATTAAAGGAGCGAGATGAAGTATTCTTGAAATAAATTAAATTTGGTATTTTATTCGAGAATGCTTTAGGTAGTATTAACCATAGAATTCCAGTTCGAACGTGATGAGTAAAACGTGTTTAAATATGTAAAATGCGAAACTTTGCATAAACTCTCCACACAATTTCATCTGTATAAAATACAGTAAAATTTAATTTAACATTCCAAACATGGGAGTCAGTATGTTTGGATAATATGCATTATGTCCGAGAAATAAACGACAATGTCATTCGATACCGAATAAGAAATAAGTAAAACATAATGCAAAATTTTCAAATATCCGCATTTTTCTGTAGTTTAGAGGAAGTAAAAGGTGGTCATATTTCAAAGTTTAATTTGGTAAGTCATATTTCTTTCGCGGGCAATTTCTTATTGTCAAACTACAAACAAGCTGAATATCGATTATTCAAGATGGAGATTCTAAATAATTTATTTTGACTGAAACGATTTTAAAATATTTTGTTTACATTTTTCGAAGATTATTTAGTATATAACAAAATTTAACGGTGTTTTAATTTTTTTTTTAAGCTCGGCAAAAATTTTGAAGAGACGTTTTAGTCTAAGAGCCAGTGAAAAGCTACCTACATATATTTGACCAGACCTGAGTTTTTGTACATTGAGGCCCCTATACCTACTATACATGAGATGGGGAGTCACTAAGCTCAAAGTGGTGGACGCGGTTACTGCGCAGGTAACACAGGTATCGATTTTTGGCAAATTTTAAATCCATTTGACCACGTCTGCCGTTTTGAAATTTTAAAATATATTATTAGTATTATCCGAAAACAAAAATGGCAGACCATTATCGTGCGGTTAACATTGTGGCAGACAGTTTTGAAAGTGCTAAAAAATAAATAAAATTTTGAAAGTAATTGACCAGATCTGCCATTAATATATTTTGTTTATTAAAATCTTAAAAACTTGTATTGATCACGGCAGGCGTCTTCATTGAGTACACACACACCTCAGCAGACAATCAAATCTTATCTATTACTCGGTCAAATATATGCATAGACTGTCTATAATTATCTTTCTTTTTTACCAATGGATTACTATTGTACTCATTCTAGCCTATAGTATTCTCTTTTATAGTTACTAGCATTCAAATAACTCAGGTTTTATACCCGAGAGGGCATGTTATGTCCCCACATTAATGGTTTTTGTCAGTTGTTTTCAGTATATTTGTGAATCTTCATATAGATACCTCGTATTTCGTGAATTTAATAAATTACATACTGCCTTTTATCCTATCGTAAAACGTTCAGCGCTATTGCGCATGCGTATCGAAATAGAGGTGAATATTTGTTTAGCTACATTTTTTTTTTCAAGAATCCGTTTTTGGGGAATATTATCGATTTATGCAACATTTTCGTAGTTAATATTTATAAAAAACTAAAAATTTATAAAATAAAAAAAAAATTTCTTGTTTTAAGTCTTTTCTTTTGGCATCTCTAACTTTAAACTAATTTTCTGGAATAATTGACGCAAAGTTTCTTTATTTCAAAACAGGAAACAATTTATTCAAAGACGGAATTGTTTTCTATATGACCAAAAGAAAAAAAAATCGTGTACAGTTTGTGTAATAACGCTGCAATCGAAATGCTATAGATGTTTTTTTCAATGACATTCTTTTTAACTTTTTTTTTCTTTAGCGATGAACAAAAACCAGTATTACGCGCATTTCTTGTTTCTCCATGAGTTTTTTAATAGCACTACTAGAATCACCGTCAATTTGACTGGCTCGTTTTATAGAATTAGCTATCGGAACAATTAATTTTTCTTTTTCTGTCTCTTGATCACAGAATTGAATGACATATAATACTGTCGTACTGCTACTACTGAAAAATTTATTTCTACTCGAATCAGCCTTTTGAACACTAAATATAGTAGTTTTAATTTGAATTAAAACGTGATATTACCGTAATTTCCGGCGTATAATCCGCGGATCAAACAATTATTTTTGGACCTAGAAATCTTATTTAATGAGATAAGATACATTATTTTTGGGCCTAGATTATTTACGGCGATCTATTAGCTTGCACTTTATTTTTAAAAAATTCTGGGGCAAAACATGATTGTTTAATCCGCGGAATCTACGCCGGAAATTACGGTAATAGGATTTTAAATTTTGATCGGAAGTAAAAAATAACAGAAATAAGAGCCAATTAATGACAGCGCAGACGATAAAATGCCCATCTTAGACTTGCACCCCTTTTTAGAATAGAATCTCCCAGAATGATAAGTGTAATTCAAATGATTGAAAAGAAATAAATATTTTGTAATGCATGCATGATTCATTTTTTTAATTCATTTTTTTAAATTCGTTTTTTTAAATTCGTTTTTTTTTTAAATTTTGTCTTAAATGAATAAAAAGAATAAAGTAAAATCAATATTTGAATGATTATTTGTTACCTACGATATAGATTAATATTTGAGATTATTTCGAAATTTATTTACTTTTTTATCATCAAACATATAAAACTTAGTACATAATTTACAAAATTAAATATTAATTTTTATAAATACAATGATAAACATTACATAAATCATATTGATGTAAAACATGGAACTTAAAATATATACATCTGACCGGGTAATAGGTAAGATTTGATTGTCTGTTGAAGTGTGTACTCAATGAAGACGTCTGCCGTGATCAGTACAAGTTTTAAAGACCCTAATAAACAAAATATATTGATGGCAGATCTGGTCAATTACTTTCAAAATTTTATTTTTTTCAGAACTTTCAAAACTGTCTGCCACAATGTTAACCGCGCGATAATGGTCTGCCATTGTTGTTTTCGGATAATACTAATAATATATTTTAAAATTTCAAAATGGCAGACGTGGTCAAATGGATTTAAAATTTGCCGAAAATCAATACCTGTGTTACCTGCACAGTAGCCGCGTCCACCACTTTGGGCTTAGTGACTCCCCATATCATGTATAGCAGGTATAGGGGCCTCAATGTACAAAAACTCAGGTCTGGTCAAATACATGTAGGTAGCTTTTCACTGGCTCTTAGACTATTTCTGTTTCAAATGAAAATCAAATTATTTTAATTGCTTATAGGCGTTAATGCCAACCCAGTGAAAAAGATTCCGTGCCGGGAATCGAACCCGGGCCATCAGTATGGCCCAACGCACTGACGTTCTACCGACTAAACCACATGGAACGACAACCAGCCTGGAACTTTTCACTATTATGTGTTGGCAAGGCTACATTCGCAGCACAGCATCGATGAATATATTAATACGTGGAAATTTTTCCAGAAAGAAAATTCGGCTTGAATACAATATTTCAAATGAAAATCAAATTTCAAATTATTTTAATTGCTTATAGGCGTTGATGCCAACCTAGTGAAAAAGATTCCATGCCAGGAATCGAAATAATTTGAAATTTGATTTTCATTTGAAATATTGTATTCAAACCAAATTTTCTCTCTGGAAAAATTTCCACGTATTAACATATTCATCGATGCTGGATCTAATTGTGTTCTGTGTTTGCCCCAGATAGGTGGCTCACGGAAAATTTTCCATCTTGTGCTGCGAATGTAGCCTTGCCAACACATAATAGTGAAAAGTTCCAGGCTGGTTGTCGTTCCATGTGGTTTAGTCGGTAGAACGTCAGTGCGCTATACTGATGGCCCGGGTTCGATTCCCGGCGTGGAATCTTTTTCACTAGGTTGGCATTAAAGCCTATAAGCAATTAAAATAACTTGAAATTTGATTTTCATTTGAAATATTGTATTCAAGGTGAATTTTCTCTCTGGAAAAATTTTCACGTATTAATATATTCATCGACGTTTCTGTTATTTTAAATAAATGATAAAAAGTTCTCGTTTACAATGCATTAATTAAATTGAAAGAGTAAAATTTTTCTTTAATACTCTTTTCCTCCAGAAAAATGATCTAATTATTTTTATCTTTAATTTGTCTTTTTAAAAAGATGTAATTGATGATTTAAATTCTTCAGAAAATGCTCAAAAAACATTAATTATAATTACTAACTTTATATAAAATTGCCAATAATATCCAAGATGAGATGAAAATTAGAAGCTAAGTGCCATGAGAATCCAATGTAATAATACATGTAATAATACAATGTAATAATACATTACAAAACTATTTGTTTTTAAAAATGTAGTAAGATAAAAGCACTTTTGGCAGCTCTGTATCCTATTTCCATGTAATTTTTAATTTAAATTTCTAAATGAAACGTTGTAATGGGTACTTCGTTCTACTGGAGTTTGTTGAAGCGGAGCTAAAGTGTATCGTGTCATTTAATATAATATTTAATAATGTTTCTTAAATATTTCATAAATGCACCTTGTATCTGAATGACAAAAATACGAAAACCTATTTACCCAATATTAAAAAACATTTATTTTGGAAAACATTCAAGATTAAAAGATAAAATATAAACTAGTTAAAATCCTGTAAGACAAAACACGAAATATTATAGAGTCAAATACTAGGGGAGACTGGGGTGCAATGGACCACTTTTGTTAATTTTGACTGTTTACTCTTAAAATATTCATAAAAAAAAACCCTCACATGCATGCATGTTATCCATACATTGTACTTTGGATAACATCTACTCAAAAATAACAATTATGTATACTTTTTTTAATATATATTTTTAAATAGCAAGTGATAAAATGGACCATTGTACCTCATGGACGGGGTACAATGGTCCACAGCATGGGGCTCTGTGAACCACATGTAATTCTGTAAATATATATAAGTACAGTACATTTATTAATAACAGGAAGCATAAAATATATCATAATTTGTTTATTCATGTCTTAACTTCATAGATATAATGTAAGATTAACGATTATTAAAGTTAGCAAATGATACATCAAAAGATATCTGTGTCACTGAAAGCCTGCTGCTTTCTAGTGAAACATTTGAATCTGGAAGAATCATTACAGTATTGTAAACATTTATAAAAGATTCATCAACATTATTGGAAAACATAAATGCATTTTGGTTTGATTTTCAGCACATGAATCTCACAAAAACAGAATTATCATCATTTTTTTTTCTATTACTAAATCAATAAAATGAATTTTTTATCAAAAATTTAACCAAAATGTAATTAACAGCTTTTATTTCACGACTAAAATTAACATCATTCTGTGAAATTTTATGATCACTGCATTCTGTATCATTAATAAATAGAAATATTCTCAGAATGACTCAAAAAGCCAACATTTTTTCTAAATTCGTTTTAGCTCTAACTAAAAGGACATTTTTCTTCTATTTTTTTCATCTTTCATCAATTTCTTATCATCTTTAATTTTAAAAACTACAGAATACAAGACTGGGATACAATTTATCTTGGTCCATTGTGCCCCGGTTTCTGGTGGTCCATTGTACCCCATATGTGACTTTGACAAAAAATTGATAAAAAAAGGAAGTTTTATATTCAATTATTTTACTTACAATAAATATAGTAACATTGTCTTACCTTTTTATTGTGCTGAGCAATGGCTTCTAAATTACAAATCATTAACGTAAAAAATAGCATATGTTTCGCTGAAAATATTTACTTTTACCTGTCTCAAATCAACTATCAAGAATAAAATGACTAAAATGGCAGCTATGCTCATGGTTTTAAATTTCTTTTTCACTACTGTAGAGTTGCCATGTATGTACCAAATTATGAAGCATTCAAAAACAGAAATAATATCAAAAATAGTGGGTGGACCACTGTACCCCGTGGTCCATTGTACCCCAGTCTTCCCTACATAAAACTTAATATAATTAAAATACACATTAATAAAAAACCATGTATGTTTAATTATTAGGTATTTATTCTTCTAGCGTTGCATTTTCATCGGAATCCAAGTTGTTATCGCAAGTCTCTGATTCCATTACCTCTCCAACATAGTGCTGCAGTTGCTTGGGATCCTTTACATTTCTGTTACACGGGCTAGGCGAGGAATTTTTCTTTCTTTTCCCCATGTATTTTTACTGTAGAGAGGCTGGAGTTAGGTTTTCTTATTTTCCGTTTGTGCACAAGATTATGATTTGGAATTCGCTTTTGGATGAATATCAGATTTCTGTGACGTTTTTGCATTTGTAATAACCTTGGTTCTATCTTTCTGAATGAAGGTTTTTTGATTTATTTTCAAAGTTTGAGTAAAAATGGGTTATTTAAAATTAAATGCTTACGGAATACGGAGATTTTTTCTGATGGAACAGCCCTAATTTCAGTTTGGGGTTTTGATGAATCTTTGGATTCAACTGAAGAGTTTTGTGACTGACTAGCTAGGTATATTATTGCTACGGCTTCTGAGGATGAAAGACAAATTTCTAATAAAGGGATTCCATAACATTTAGAATCAAGACAAACATCACGGCTTTCTTTTACTGGAGTGTTGTTTGATTTTTTTATAGATCAGTTACTTCGTGGAATAGGGGATTCGGTATGGGTGCTCATATACCTTACCGAATTTGATTGATGCTTGACAGAACTGGAGTAAGACATACCGATTGACGGGGTTCTGGGATCAATAATTTTACGGGCTTTATAGTAGGAGAGATTTTGAGTTAAATTAACAGCAAGGGTTTCTTTTTTACGTATCCAATTAAGACAGGAAGGGGAATATGTTACATGATCAACTTTACACTTAATATAGCGCACTGTTTTTAGATGAATTACTGTCATGACCAACTTCTGCGTTTCGTGTACAGGTAATGGAACCACGATAGGTAATTGTGGTGTAGCCACAGCACTGGCATTTAAAGCAACGGTGAGGATAAGGAATATGAGAGCGGACTGGACAGTTCAAGTAGGCTGCTTTAATTCTTGTTGGTAAAATAGGGCTACTGATTGTTAGAATGATGCGTTTCGTAGGAATCATTTGCCCATTCCCATTGATAGAGATAAAATGGGCATCTATAACATTTTGGTCTTTCAAATTTGTGCGAAGTTCTTCTTTGGTACAGAATAAAAAATCAGATTCAGATATTAAATCACGGCTTGTATTTAAAGTTTTATGTACTCGTACAGAAACGGAAAAGGAGCCTATTGTAGAGACATTAGAGAGGAATTCCGATTATTTGGATTAAGAAACTTCAACAAGCAAGTCTCCAGCTTGCAATTTCTTCAGCGAATTACCATCCCCCAAAATACTGGTAATTTTAAGCAATAAGGAAAGTTGAAATTATTTTAAAAGAACTATAAGTGAGACTATCAGTGCGTTTGATGACAAAGAACGTGCAAATGAGGAATTCGGAACAATTTGTTGTTCTCTACAAGGGAAAGTGACAGAAGGAAGTAAATTCTTTCCGTCCATAATTACGAAAAAAATATTCAGACCCGGGCCGCACCACTCATTATCAATCCCAAAAAGGGGATGCACATTCGTACAACAGTGCTAACCAGGGCCCATACTGTCACAAGACATTCATATGCCAGTCTCCACTCTTAATGAGTTGGTTAGTAAATGCTCTCTCACTTGATTCGTTAGCCAGTGACAAAAGGCAGCTGAACAGTCGGTTGATGCACACGGGACCAATATGCACCTCATGTCTACTTGAATCAGAGGCCAAAGCAGTGTGTTGGTTTAACCCTTTGAGCTCTGGGGTGTAAATTTCTTCAAAATTCCAAATGTCACATTGGCACCAGTATTTTGCAAAGAAAAAAACCGATTAACGATAAACACGAAAAATGCATTAAACCTTTCTGAAGTAAATTTGGTCAAATTTTCTGGTGTCATTGTGACATTTTGGAATTAAAATTATGTGGTAGAAAATTCTACCAGCAGAGCTCAAGGAGTTAACTGCCATGATGCTTCATTCCAGGGTCTCGGGTCGCAGCGAATGGCAAACACTTGGGTGGTTTACGATTCTCTATGAGTCGATATAGACAGGATGATATCGGCTCATGCAGAATTGCCCTCACCGACGAAAAGGTACCCACAATGAGAGTGAAACAAAGAAGAAAGCATGACAAGAGAAATAAGAAGAAGAAGAAAAGAGAAAGCTTGTTCAGATGCCCGGGATTTCGAAGCCCGTGAATCAATTAAGAAGGTATTTCCCTGGGAATATAGTACATGGAAGTTTTAATACACCGATAATGTTATATGGATTATTTGTAAAACTTAATGTCAGGTCGTATTTAATTTTAATCTTTTATTCTAGTACAATTTGAATATTATGGCCTTGAGTTAAATAGTTATGTTATATAGTAAAAGATCGATCGGGGAATTGTTTTCGGAAGCGGTTAATTTCCTATTCTAAACTATGATGCAGTGTTAAAAATTTGGAACTATTAGTAATACGTCAAATGACGCCTATAATATTTTTTCCTAAGTGCCAGTCTGCATTGCGTGGTTGCAATTTTATGTTATATTATATATTTTCTCATTTTTTTCACAAGTATGTTAACAGTAATATTGTTTCATTTTTACTTGTTAAAAGTCAACGATAGGGAGTTCTGTATAAACACTTTATTGCTCTGTTAATCACTAAAACAAAATGAAACACGATTTTTTTTAATTGCAAAATCTGATTGAATTACAATATTTGGATTCTAGTAAATTTTTTACTTTATTACTTTTACATAGCAAATATTTTATATTTTTTTCCTTCTATTAAAATCTACTTTTAAGTACAATTAGGGACAAGTCTTGTTAAAAAGAATCTTGCAATTGAAAGTACATCAACAAATAAAGAAAATTAGCTAATAAATGAATCTCTTGATACAAATTATGCTGGGCTATTTAAAAATATTCACAAATCCTACGTAAGTACTTTTTCGGAGGAAAAATGTACTAAAATGTTTAAACATTCTTGATTATGGTATATATTATTTTAAGAACGTATAAGAAAGGAGAAATCCATAATAAAAAAACCTTGAACATTTATAAATGAAAATAGTATTTATCATTCAGTATTTCTTTTAGATCATCATCTTACAGCCATTATTCTTAAAAACTGAAATCAAGAAACTTATTTATTTTTAAAATTGGGCCTATTCACTTAAACATGAGTTAATATCGGAGAAAAACGTACGCTAATAAAAAATAATGAGAACGTTTATTAATAAAAACTGGCAATGGAAAAATGTTAGGTGTCAAATCTGATGATTTGACACCTAATGATGATGAGCACACGAGCACAATTACAGCTAGCAATGTGATTCATTCAAGTAAGTTTTAATAATGTACGCTTACTATTATAGATTCTCGCACTACACTGTAAATAACGATAGGTTTTTTTTAAATCTACGTATATATTTAATATAATCATGAACGCAAATAAACAACAATCTTTTCTGAGTCACCCAAGATTACAAAAAGGGTTCCTATATCTTAAGCCTCCTATATCTTACAACCTCAATAAACAATTTATTTACAAAATTATAAATAAATAAATAAATAAATATATATATATATATATATATATATATATATATATATATATATATATATACAGGGTGTTTCTAAATTCATGGTCCAAACTTTAAGGGGTGATAGTACACACCAAGACAAACAATATTAAATAGGAAACCAAGGGTCCCAAACGTCTTCCGAAGGAGATAGGCGCCATTAAAGTTTAGGGTCCAAAAATTCAAATGATTATAAAAAATAGAAAAATTGGTCGATTCGTTTGCGGTTTTCACTAAAATTATTCTTTATGTCAGTATTGTCTTGAAAATAAATTATAAAGATAAATTTCAAAAATGACGATAGAGGGTGCTTTAGACTTTAGAGTAACGAACAACTATTTCTTACCGTTATTTTTTGCATCTCATTAAAGGTTTTGTAAGCTTAGACTTAAACTTAAATTTTGAGCTCAAAATCTGAATAGTTGGAAGCAGTTAAGTAGCACAAATTTAACTGTGTTCAGAGGGTTTTAATTTCAAATGGTTATAAAAAACGGAAAAATTGGTCGATTGATTTGCGGTTTTCACTAAAACTATTCTTTATGTCGGTATTTTATTGAAAATGAATTATAAAGATAAATTTCAAAAAATGCCGGTAGAGGGCGCTTTAGACTTTGGAGTAACGTACAAATATATTTTACCGTTACTTTTCGCATCTCATAAATTTTTTTTAGAAGCTTAGACATAAACTTAAATTTTGAGATGAAAATCTGAATCGTTGGGAGTGGTTAAGTAGAGCAAACTGAACTGTGTTCAACGGGGGCAGGGAGGTTCAAATTTCAAATTATTTTAAAAAACGGAAAAATTGGCCGATTCGTCTGCCGTTTTCGCTAAAACTATTCTTTATGTCAACATTGCCTTGAAAATAAATTTTAAAGATTAATTTCAAAAAATACCGTTAGAGGGCGCCTTAAACTTTAGAGTAACCAACAACTATTTTTAACAGTTATTTTTTGTATCTAATTAAATGCTTGCAAATGCTTAGATTTAAATTTTGAACTCAAATTCTAAATCGATGGAGGGGTTAAGAAGCGGAAACTGAACAGTGTTCAGGAGTTAAAATGTTACCCTCCCCACCCCTCGAACACATTTCAAATTTCCGCACTTAATTACTCACAACGATGCAGATTTTGAGCTCAAAATTTAAGTTTGAACTTTTACAAGCATTTAATTTGATACAAAAAATAACGGTTAAAAATAGTTGTTGGTTACTCTAAAGTTTAAGGCGCCCTCTAACGGTATTTTTAAAAATTAATCTTTAAAATTTATTTTCAAGGAAATATTGACATAAAGAATAGTTTTAGCGAAAACGGCAAACGAATCGAACAATTTTTCCTTTTTTTTAATAATCATTTGAAATTTGAACCTCCCCACCCCCATTGAACACAGTTCAGTTTGCGCTACTTAACCACTCCCAACGGTTCAGATTTTCATCTCAAAATTTAAGTTTATGTCTAAGCTTCTAAAAAAAAATTTATGAGATGCGAAAAATAACGGTAAAATATAGTTGTACGTTACTCGAAAGTCTAAAGCGCCCGCTATCGGCATTTTTTGAAATTTATCTTTATAATTCATTTTCAATAAAATACCGACATAAAGAATAGTTTTAGTGAAAACCGTAAATCAATCGACCAATTTCTCCATTTTTTTTTAATCATTTGAAATTAAAACCCTCTGAACACGGTTAAGTTTGTACTACTTAACTGCTTCCAACTATTCAGATTTTGAGCTCAAAATTTAAGTTTAAGTCTAAGCTTACGAAACCTTTAATGAGATGCAAAAAATAGTTGTTCGTTACTCTAAAATCTAAAGCGCCCTCTATCGTCATTTTTGGAAATTTATCTTTATAATTTATTTTCAAGACAATACTGACATAAAGAATAATTTTAGTGAAAACCGCAAACGAATCGACCATTTTTTCTGTTTTTTATAATCATTTGAATTTTTGGACTCTAAACTTTGATGGCGCCTATCTCCTTCGGAAGACGTTTGGGACCCTTGGTTTCCTATTTAATATTGTTTGTCTTGGTGTGTACTATCATCCCTTAAAGTTTGGACCATGAATTTAGAAACACCCTGTATATATTAGCTGCCTGAATTTTCTCAAACGTTTCACAGTAGCTTTTACGCATTAATCAATTCTCTGTCCCCGGAGAATCGGTTTTCGTATTCTAATAATTCTCAAGTAAACATTTTTGGCTGCATAACTGAATTTGTGCATACAATTGTCACAAAATAATTTTAATTTTCATATTAATGTTAATGGTGTTAACATTGCATGTTTCACTATTAAACATGCTTTCTGAATATTAAAATATTTACTGGAGAATTGACAGCTTCCGAAAAAAGCAGTGTTCTGATTTGAGGAAACTGATTATTGCACTATTAAAGGTAATTAGAATGAAAAAAGGACGGGTAGCTAAAAAAATTAATTTTTATAATATATTCTTTAAATTTCAAGAATAAATAGTTTTCTGGGGGTTTTAAAGGTAAAGGAGCGCTCTTAGGTATCATCGCTAACTTAAAAGAGTTTATTGTATATTTTTGTTTCTTAGATTAAGAAACATCTGTCATTTATTACAGTGTATTATATGCTTTTAAAAATGTCATGTATCGGATATAGTTCTATTTCAGAGACATGTAAAAAATATTATATGGTCTATTGTTGGACAAAATAAGAGATACTGACAAAAACGAGGTTTAAAAGTTATGTAAATAAAAATATAAAATAACCAGCAGTTATTGTGACAAACAGCTCTTGCTAAACTACACGAATTGAAGTGCAGTAAGTAAATTTTGGTCCAATTATATTAAAAAAAATTATCCTTTTTTGGAGTTTTTTTTCCCTTAATAATTACATGTTTAAATATTATTTGCAAAACCTCTTAAAAAGACCAACGTTTTTAATAAAAAAAACCTTTAATTGCCTAGTGCTATTAACAAATAAACAGCTGTGTTGTAGTTTAGTAAGAGCTGTTGTGACAAACAGCTAATTACTAAGTTTACATTTAAATTATAGAAGCGCAAATTTGCTTTGAAAATGTTAAGAATCATTTTTCAACGTGCATACATAGTAGTTATATGAGCATAAGTAACTACACTTTCTCATTTATGCAATAGCTTTTTATTTCGCCGAATTAAAAAATATTTTGATGTGTATTAGAAATATTAATACAAAAAATGCTTTTGATAATTCTAAAGTATTGCTTAAATATTTGTTTTATCTTAACATGTATTTTACTCTCCTCCATTCAAATCAAAGTTCATTAGAAATTACAACTCTTAGTAAATACACGAGTACTGTTTATTTAACACTCGTGCGCATTGCATTCAAATAATTATTGTTTCTCAAAATAAAATAAAAATCAATATGTGGATTTTATAAACTATTAATTTATAACAATACACCTGTAAAATAGAATTATAATATACGATGAGCTCAAAAGTTTATGAAAGCAGATATTTAAACTATGTACAACAACTCAAAATATAATATTAAATGCATGCATTCCCAAAATTTAGAATATATTTAGTCCGTTATCGCAAACTGGTTTATCAGCTCAGTTGAATCGTTGATGTGAAAAGCGCCATTGCGCTGTTTGTTTCTCTGAAATATTAATTCTGCGTTAAAATCAGTTTCGCAGCCTATTAATTTCGCATTTGGCTTAAGTATGCGTAAAAGTTCTGGAATGTGATGATAATCTTAATACTAAAAAATCGTGAGAAAATATTTTTTAAAGTTTTTAGTAAGAAACTTCTTTTTAGTACATTAATGAAAATAATTAGCATAAAATTGCTGTGGAAAAAGAGAGCTACTTCTGAATACTAGAAAATTTCTCATATTTTTTTAAGTAAGAGGAAAGTAGTTGTTTTAGAGAAACTAAGAATAGAAAAAAGCCCACCTGTACAAATAAGATGCCTTAAAATTTTCAAGGAGTCTGACATCATTATTTTATATTAAAATCTTTCTACAGTGTTGTTTCTTTTTATAAAAAAGAATTTCCGCGATTAATTGCTGAATTTTCTGCAGTTATAGTCAAACATTATATTGGAAGATTTTGCTAAAACTATATAAACCCTGTACATAGTACATTATAAAAATTGTTTCAAAATTTAATTATTGTGAAATTTAAATCTTTTTTTAGATATATAATTTTATTTGCATCTATAAGAAACAGAAATATTGATTTCATCAAGAGGATAGCATAAAAAAAAGGTTTTTTCTGCTTTTTTGCTTTTCTTTTTTCATAAAATACGTTATGGAAAAATAGTTTTCTTCTTCTTTAATTTTCTACTTTAACTTGAAAGCAATTTTAACTTTTTTTTCTGAAAAAACAAAGATACAAAGAATTTAGTGCTTGTTTTTTTATATGTTTTATTTAAATTGAAAAAGAAAATTAAAATAGATAGTAACCACACATAAAATGAGTTTCTGAAGTTAAATATAAATACAATTCATAGAGATAGGGCATTATAAAAGCTGTATTATGATGACTTTTTTAAATTTCAATACAATTATTTCAAACGTACCGTTATGTAAAAATTATATCGTCATGGCATTTACTTAAAAAAACAGAGAAAATATGAATATATTACACTTTTTTAAAAAATTTGTTAAAATGAAAAGTCAGTCCGAGGAAAGCAAAATGTAATTAATCTAATATATCTATTATATTTAAAATATCTATTTTAAAAATGAAAAAATTGCCAAATTTGTTCTTTATAAAAAAATTACTTGAATTTTGAAATCACTTTTAAATATTGTTAAGAGCTCAGTATATAAGAGTAATATAACAAATTTTTCTATTATATGATAAAGTACGTATATTTTAAATGCTAAAATGAAATATAGAGTGTTCAGAATCAAAGTAAAGCGTGTATTTTTCCTTAAACTTAGATGAATTCTTCCTGAATAAATAATAATTTGTTCAAGAACCTAGTCTTATGTATAAAATGTTACAAGACAACAGGTAGCTCTAGTTTCCCATGATTCTGAATGAAATGCACAGGAGTCCAATAACGTTTTGCCCGAATATCTGTGGATAATATTTTATGGACTTGATTCTCTGATTCTGAAGTCCTCATATATACTACGGTTTAAAGTGCCTTCTCAAAAATTCTTTAGATCAGATTATAACTACATTATTTGTGTTATAAAATTAAACTTTAATTTATAGGGAAAAATACAAATGATAAATTTTAACAATAAATTGGAAAAACAAATTATTAAGTGCAATATTTATAAATGAAGGTTTAAAATATATGTATATATAATATTTCTATAGCTGATATGACCAATATAGAAATATGACCAAAGAAAAATGTATTTAAACTTTTTAATAAAGATAAGCAAATGTTCAACAGAATAAGTAAGGTCTGACTGTGTGAAACGGGCAGAAGCGTGATGGACGAGATGAAAATGATTTTTTAATGAACAATACCTTGAAAAAAAATTAACTTTTGATGACTTTAATTTTACAACTTTATATATCAAATGACACTACTTTCATGCGCGTAGCCAGGGGGGGGGGTGCCCTGGGTGAACGGGCACCCCCCCCCCTCTTGCGCAGATCCAAGATTGATTATTTTAAAAAAAACAAAATTTATAAAAGAAAAAAAAATGAAAGTAAAGTTAGTTCAATTAGTTAATCAAAACTAACAGTCTATGTTTTGAAATGTGATAAAAGAAGAGACACAGATTCTTTTTTTATTATTTTTAAGAAAATTATTTTATTCATCTTTTTAAAACTAGAATATTTACTAGAATCTGTATTGATCACAGTAAGTCAAAAAGTTGGTTTTATAATCCCAATTTGATGTCTTTTGTTCATAAAAGAATTTTTTTTTTTTAAACACCCTTTTTTTCATGCATGTTTTTGCAATTCCATAAAAAAATAGCATAAATTCTCGACAAGGATAGAAACTATTTATATCTTTGCTTTTGTAATCTAAAGTCTCGATAGGAGAAAAAAAATGAAAGGAAATACAGATGTGAAACGATAATTCCACCATATGATTAGCCTGGAGAACGGAGGGGGTGAGGACAGATGAGACGGGCTCAGTCCGAATCCGAAAGCCCGAGCCCCAGCCCGGGCATGACACGGGCTCCGGCTCTATTTTTATTCGAGTCTTCGAGCATGGGCTCATTTTTTTCTGAAGCCGGAAAATTTTATTTATTCAGTGTAGAAAAGATTGAAAGAACTTTTTTCACTTAAAATTTCCTACTTATTCCTTTTCAACTCATTTTAATTCTTCTTTATCAAAATGACCGGGGGAACTGAATGCTTAATTATTTATTTTAGAATTCATTGCTGTTTCAAGTGAAAATTTGATATAATTACAGATTTATGACTACGAAATTTCCGGAGACTATGTATTTATGCGGCGCCAATCAAAACAAACATAAGAATGAACTTGCTTTTAGTTGGCTTTTCTTTAGCAGAAGATATTTTTTAATGGGATCGTTCATTTATTTATTATTTAGTTACATGACGCCAATGTAATATTTTCTTCTGCTTTGTAGTAGACGAGAATTAGCTAGAGATTTGCAGTTATTTAATCTTCGATTATGAACGAATTATACTCGTTTTTCATATGAAA
The DNA here is from genome assembly GCA_964019185.1 of Maratus speculifer. Taxonomy (NCBI): domain Eukaryota; kingdom Metazoa; phylum Arthropoda; class Arachnida; order Araneae; family Salticidae; genus Maratus; species Maratus speculifer. The sequence goes on along the minus strand of OZ025293.1, from coordinate 213,756,501 downwards.
ATAACTTTAGTGATTATTATATGTATTTGTCATCATGAACTCTGCGTTCCAGGAACGCTGTTTCTTTTTGCAGTCACTTTCCTCCGTAAGTAAATATGATTACCATGTTATTCCGATAGAAAGCAATTGATCAGTGTTTCCTCTTTTTCTATACAAACATCGGATCTTTAAAACAACAATATCGATTTTTTTAAATTTACGTTGATTTTCATGTACCTGTCAATCACAGAAGATTGTTGTGAGAAAGAAATCGATTATATGGAAAGATGTACGCTTTTTACTGAAAATTGAAGAGCGTTGTTCGATTCGCCAGCTTACAAATAGTAATTTCTGCAAATTTCATGCATTTATTCATTAAACACAAACGTTTCCATCAAATTTATTTGATAAAGGAGGAAAAAATATGACAATCCTTTTAAATATGAAGTATATTTTTATTTTATACGGATTTTGATAAGACTGGATTTAAATTATCATTTAAAAGTTACATCCATGTAAGAATTTTTTTAAAATGAGGTATCACTTTTGAAACAAATTTTATATACCATGCAATTTTGTTTCGTATATTTTTGGTATCGGGCTCGGGCTCTGGTGACAATAAATCTTTCGGGCTCGGAATTAAAATCGTCGGGCTAGAGCGGGCCCGGGTCTCGAAAAACGAGCCCGAACTCATCTCTTGTGAGGAGTTGTACAAATCTACTGCCTTTGAAAATGAGAAATAATGCTACCCAAAATTCAAATTAATATGAAGGTTAGTTAGTTGGCTCTTTTTTTTTTTTTTTTTTTTTTTTTTTTTTTTTTGACATTCGTACGGGATTATGTCATTTTTTTTAAACCGGAACATTTTATTTATTCATGTGTAGAAAATATTGAAAGAACTCTTTTCCACTTTAAATTGTGTCCCACAAGTTATTTTAATGCTACTTTGATCAAAATGACGAGGGAACTAAAGTTGTATTTCTTTATTTTAGTATTTCATTGCTATTTGAAATGAAAATTTGTGATAATTACAGATGTATGTTTACGGATATCTTTGTTTTATATCTATCATGTTTTATCCAAGTTTATATATCTTTTTCTTATACATTATATTTAGTTTTGAGCAACTTCTCATCCTTCTTCAAAAATGAAAAATTGCGTTTGGGTCCTTTTTAAAAGAAATGCCACACAATTATATCTTTTGCAAGTAAAACCTGTCTAAAACGGAAAATAGATAGGCTGTATGGGGTTCCGTTTTATTAGGTTTTACTACATAAGATATTGTTTGTACCCAACATGTTCAGTTTAAAAAATTTGGGCATCTCCCCCCCCCCCCCCATTGAAAAGGCTGGCTACGCCTATGACTTATTTCATAGAATGCAGTTTTTGAGTAGAAAAAAATCAAAAATCTTGAAATGACCTACAATTGTAAATAGTTGAAAGCAATTTTTTGAGTGTATATATATATATATATATATATAGGTTGCTTATAGTGTGGAGTAAAAATGAATTTTGAATTGACTTACAATAATAAGAATATTGCATTACAAATTTAAATAAAAAATTTATTTTTAAAGAATACTTGTAAAAAATAAAAGTAAAGATTTTTTTTGTTGTTCCCTTGTTTGTTTTCGTTTATTTGTTTTTCTAAATTAAAATTAAAAAAATGGTATAAAACAGTTATGAAGACATTTTTAGGTGTTAATAATATAAAAATAATTTTCAATTAGTTGAATTAGAATAAAAAAAAACATATTTATTAAGGAATTTAATTTGATTTTAAATTTAAACAATTTCAATTGAAAGAAATTCTTATAAACATTAAAATATTATTAAGATTTGTCCTTTAATTTCACTAGATGGAAGCATTTTTATTTGATGGAATTACTCCTACTATTTTTTAATAAAAGTATACTGTTGTAACTTTCTACATGTTTTGTAATTTGCTTCCTTTTCATTTATTGCCTATATTTCGTCATCTTACTATTTACTGAGCTATCAATAGGTTGCTTAAATTGGCTTATAAATTAAATTATTATGTTATTTATTATTAATGTAATAAATCATTTACCATGCTTATCTTGGAATATTTAAATCAATTTACCAGCACTCCTAGACGACACATTAGTGCATTAGAATTCCATCCTCATTATTTTCTTAAAAGTATCTACAGTGGCCAGTTTACTTAATTTCTAATTATTGCCTGTAATTTTTTAATCCTATTTAATTTATTTCTTCAAAGTTCCATTAATTTGCATAAATAATATTTTTTTATATTGTTTTTATTAATATATCAAACTTAATAATTATTATATTTAATTACTATTAACAATACTTATTCCATTCATTTGCTAATTCCTAACCATCAGAAATGCAGTAAACTGCAATTGTTTATTATAACACATATGTATAATGCATGAGTTTGAAGATGTCGGTCAGGCTTACAACTTTGTATATTCTGATGCTTTGTCATTTTCCTCAAATTTTATTTTACACAGTAAATATTTCATTATATTTCATTCACGTGTTTTGTTCTTTGATTTAATATATGTAAGGATTATATATATCTAAAATTAATGATTTTTTTTTTTTTTTTTTGTTATAGTTAATCGGGAAATGGTAGCAATTGACATTAAAGTAAGTCACCTAATTTCTTTAGAAATTACCCGTACATTACTTGTGATCACGTGATACTTCCCTTAAAAACGAGTTGCGTATCACAGGTTCCATTTCATATCGTAATTGTTCTACTTTTGTGCATTCCATTTGTATTTCTCGTTGGGTTTGTGCATATTCTATTAAGGTATGCGCCATTAAGTAAAATGGATTTGATGTGCTATCCGATCTTTCTTTTTTGGTGGTCTTCTTTCATTAGTTAAAATTTTTCAGCTAGAAAGGTTTGATAGTGTGTATAAAAAAATTCCGTTTTTTCTATTTATTTATTTGTAAATTTTTATTTTTATTTTTTCTCTGTTATTTTTCCGCTTCGATATAAAATTTGACTTTTTGCGAAAAATAAAAATGCTATAATACTTTAATCTTATTTAGAACTTCTTTCGTACATGATCGTGTCTTGGTCTTAATATTCCTTAGTGAGTGAGTGTTACTCCGGATGTAATATTTATTTATATACTTTCTTTAGTTTCAATTATGGATTTACATTACCAAACTGATAACTAAGAAACATGAAACATTGAAAAACAAAATTTACTTTTGTATATAAATTTTCATGATACATGGGGACTCAAAAAGTAAATTTTTTGACAATTTCTTGGGATATAGGATCTGTAGTTTTATTTGACTTTTTTGCAATGCAAAAACATTCAAAAAATAAAATAAATATATATTTAATGATTTTTATTCCTAATGGGCTCCACAAATGGTATCTAAACGCGCAGTAAAATTATTCATGTTAATTTTGTACATTTCACACATTTCTGCTAGAAGCCATTTTTATGTAACACGTAGCTCGCTAAATATGCGCAAAAAGAAAAAAAATGCTAATTTGTTTATTTCTGCTTTCTGTTAGGTTTCCATTCACATCAATTTACTTTTTCACCATTATTTATATACAAGCAAAAAGATTGAAAATATGTATATCATATAGGTAACATCATGTCTAAAGAGGATATACTGCTTGTGTTATGGCTTGATACTCAATTTGTGAATTTTATTCAAGATGGATGATGATTTGTAATATTGTAATATGGTTATATATATATTGTTTTATTTATACTAGGAAAACACATAAAAAAATTTAATATTTAAAAATGAATTCATGATTTGCTAAAATAATAGCAAAACTTGCAATTTAGCTTCTAAATGTCATCAAAAAATACTTCAGAAAGCACAACATCTACTTCTCAATTTTCAGAAAGCGATGTGAGCTTTCATAACTCTTTTAAATTTCCCACATAAACTAAGATGACATAATCTATATTTTCATTATAATATTTTCTTAGTTCAAAAAGCACTACTGTACATTGTTTAGCCAAAATAATCATCACTAATTTTAAAAGTCCCTAAAAACTACAAAAAAGAAAAAAAAAAGGAAAAATTATAAAATTGGCGAAATATTGACTTGAATCAAATGTAGTGGAACAATTAATATTAATATTAAAGTTATCTAATAAGAAGGAAGAGAAGAAAAGAAAAGAAACAAACCATAAACAGAAGATCGGAAACCCGGTATATCTATAATTATTCATTATCATAAACTGTCAAACCTGTAAATAATATTGCTATAAGTAACTGGGTGTTAATGAAATATGTTATGCGAAAAATCTCTTTTCAGATTTTTTTGGTAGGTAACTAAAAATATTGCTATAGGTAACCGGGTGTTAATGAAATATGTTATGCGAAAAATCTCTTTTCAGATTTTTTTGGTAAGTAACTAAAAATGTTGGTAATGAATTATTCATAATGAAATATTTGAAAATCAGTTAACAGAAATGAGTTATTTTTATTCATTTCCCAAAACATATCATATTAATCAAGTTGGCTTTACTCTAATATTTAAAATTCTACTAGGTTCAAATAATTATCATAAATAAGCTTTTCTTTACACTCTGACACACTAATTAATATTTTATTAAATAAAGCAACTAAAATTTTAACTGCCTGGAAGCAATGTTGGAAGTTAATAAAAAGGCACTCTTTTTAGGATTAGTCTTACAAATATATCTGGCCGAATGAGAATAGCCAAATAGTACATTATATATATTCTTTACTACTCGAGAAAATTCCATTAAGGATTTTCTATGACAAGAGTACATTTCGACATTTGTATCAGTATTTAATCTAATTAAGCATCGTTTTTGTTTAAAATGTTATGCGCGACTTAGGGTTTTAATTATATACAATTTATTCTTAATTTTTAAGTTTTATAGATGGAGACTATTAAACGCCAGTAAATGTTCATAAAATTTCTTCCATCAAAACCATCACACGGTACATAATTGTGATGCAAATCCTCATATTTACACATATTGTACAACAGTACAACAGTAAATAAAACATATTGGCATAACGCATTTGAGACATTAAAGAAGCGAATTTTGAGCAAACATACTATAAGAAACTATGTACTTTTTACGTTGCGATATGGAAAATCGTTGATATGCCACAAAATAAATTTTCGATTTTGAAGAATTGGCAAACAATTACGGAGGAGAAAGTTACTGCAATAATTTCGATTCAAAAAGTGATAGTTCTTCGAAGTAATTATTTCATAATTTGATGTACGTATGATCACAAAACTTGCAAGAATAAATTATACAGATACATCAATTATTATTTAATAAACGTGTTTTATTAAATTCCGGTATTAAAATAAACTTAGCCCATTGAATACCATATAATACGCAAATTGAAGAGCTTTGGCAATTTGCAGTTTCAATACAAGCGCAGTGTAAGCGGCGTGATTGTATAAGGTTTTCAGGATTTTTCTTGTACGATGACGATATTTCGGGTCACATTCCCTTCAAAAGGCTTTCATGAAGACACTCCATTTGTTATAGTATGGTCAAAACTGACCCATGCGTTATAATCTTTCCCATTTCATCATATTATTTTTCAAATTGTTTTGTTTTCATTGTTTTGCTATTAGCAATCCACATTGTTTATGCATATACACAAAATCTTTTTTTGCAATATTGCACATATACGTATAAATAAAATTTCAATTTTTAACAAATCATACTCAGAACACCAAGCAAAATAACAGAGGAAAGTACTCCATTTGGAGTAAATTTTAAGTGCTAATGCAAACAATTTAAATTCCCAAATGATATAATTAGGAATAGTTTTCAAACATCACTCGCAATTTCATTCACTTGTAATCAAAATAAAAGTGCACTTTCAATTTCTTTAATTAGCTGCTAGTATAATCTTTTTCACATCAAGCTTTTCAACCTTTTCCGAAGTGGAAATATGTTAGTTTCATACTTAAGATTATTTAATTTACTAAATGAGGAGTAGTACTTCATACTATTTCATTAAGAATTGGAAAATATTTAACCAGTGAAAATTAAATTTAGGAAAAAAACAAGATAATGAATAAATTCTAATAGCTGTTCATTCGGGAAGCTGAAATTAATTTATAAACTATTCCACTATCTTAATTTATGCATTGATTGAAAATTTCAGACAATAAATATAATTTATAAAAGAAATAAATGGTCCAGTGCGAGTATCACTCGCGCTCAGAGAGTTAAGTACAATAAATATATGAATTATTAACTGTATTATTAAAAAGAATAGTTGCTAAAATAATAATAAGACTTTGGAAAAAATTATACAGCTACGATTTTGGTATAGCTGTAAATGTATTTAAAAGAAAGGTAGGAATAGGTTTACAAAAATTCAAAAGTTTAAAAAAATATGAAGCCTCAATAATATCAGATAATGCTACTCTATAAAACTCTTTTTTTAATCTTATCCTAATCTCTTTTTTACGAGCTTAAATCAGTACCGTCAGTAAAAGAACCGTCAACCGGAATTACTTTGGGCCACTTTGACATGGTTCCACTAACAAGGGGAGCACCAAAGATGGGGCGCACAGATTTTGATGATTTCCAAGTATGTTGTAGGGGTCATACCACTAATTATTCTGGGTAAAAGGTTTCTTCAAATTGGCCTAGGTTTTTGAGAAATTGGGGGTCAAAGTTCAGCGTATATTTCAAATATTTATTAGTACAAGATCGGCATGTGAATCCGCGGCGTCATGGTAGCGCGCGCGCTTGCGAGTCGAAAGGTTGCTGGTTCAAATCCAACCTCGACCTTTATTTGTATTTTTACACGTTACAAATTTTAAGTGTTTTTACTACAAAATTGATACAGCTTTTGATATTTTCTTAATAAATTACATTTACCTTTTTAATTTTTTTCATGAAAATTTATTTTTTTCTGCAATTTTTAAACTAATATTTTTATTGACAAAACTGCAAAACTAATTTACACCTAGAACTTTTTTTTTATTAATTATTATTTCCGTTTTTTATTTTAAGCACAATCCTGAAATAATGATTTTTCTTTTTCCTATCGCTCTTTTATTTTATAGCATTTTAAATGAAAACTTGCCCTTTTTTGTATAAATAATACAAAATAATTTTCGGGTGCACTTGTACTGATAAGTATTTGAAATATACGCTGAACTTTGACCCCCAATTTCTCAAAAACCAAGGCCCATTTGAAGAAACCTTTTCACCAGAATAATTAGTGGTATGACCCCTAGAACATACTTGGAAATCATCAAAATCTGTGCGCACCATGTTTGGTGCTCCCCTTGTAATATTTTCATTATTTAACTAGTGGCTATCCAAAAACTTCCTTCTGTCTCATGCATGTTAGTACTCAAACATTCGCTACCACAATGTCAAAATTAAATGATAATCAGCGCTCATCCTGAGAATCATAAAGGCAAGAAATTCTATGCAGAAGTTCTTGAAATAGGACTGTTGTTGATATCGGGAAAAATGTAACATAAAGAGTGCCACCCGTAGAGGGATTTATACCAAAATTTAAACATCAATAATACCTGAATCTGAAGTTTGATGAAAATTCGTGTATTAGTTCTTGAAACAGAGATATCGCAAGAATCGGGAAAAAGGCAGCATAGCAGCGCCAATCAGCAATCACCTGTTGGACGATTACCATCCAAACGTAAGCAAAACTAGTTTAAATCACGGATTTACTGAATCTTAAGTTTCATGAAAATGCGTACATTAATTCTTGAGATAGAGTTATAGCGGAAATCGGGAAAAATGCACAATACCAGCGCCATCTCTTGAGCGATTTATACCAAAATGTAAAAAACATCAAGTCATGCCAAGAATTAACTAAATCGGAAGTTTGAGGGAAATCCGTGCATTAGTTCTTGAGATGGAGCTGTAGTGTAATTCGCGCAACAGGTTGGTCTTTTTACACGAAAACATAAAAAGAACTAGTTTATATAATGGATTTATTGAAATGAAATTTGATGAAAATCCATGCTTAGTGTTATTGAGATAGAGCTGTGGTGGAAATCGTGAAAAATGCAGCATTGCAGCACCACCTGTTGAGCGATTTACACCAAAATGTAAACAACATCATTTAATGACAAGAATTAATTAAATCTGAAATATTATGAAAATCCGCGCTTTATTTCTAGAGATAGAGTTATTGCGGAAATAGCAAAAAAATGCAGCATAGCAGCGCCATCTGTTGACTGATTTACGCCAAAACGAAGAAAACGTTATTTCATATGTCAAGGACTAAATCTGAAGTTTGATGAAAATCCATGGATTAATTCTTGAAATAGCGTTATTGCGAAAATTGTGATAAATGCTGCACAGAAGCGCCACCAGTAGAGCGATTTACACCAAAATGTAGAAAATATCAATGCATGTCATGGACTAACTGAATGTGAAGATTGTTGAATATCTGTGCATTAGTTCTTGAGATAGAGCTATTGCGGAAATCGTGCAAAATGCTGCATAGCAGGCCACCTGTTGAGCGAGTTGCAACAAAAATGAATCATCAGCATCAATTTATATCATTGATCACATGAACATAGTTTTTACTACATTCCGTGCATTAGTTCTTTAGACAGAGCGCCCACAATATTTATATCACATACAAACAAACAGGCAGACTCACAGACTCGCAGAAAGACATTTTGCAAAAACTTGATTTTTTGGTATCTCTTACCACTAAAACGTGTAAATCCGTCAAAATCCGGAAGTCGAAAAATTTTACAAATCGAATACTTTCTTCTTGTAAAGATAAAAGAATGCAACAATAAACATGAAGCAATGAAACAAACTATGATTTTTTAAAGTGGCCTTTTTTTCTGGTGTTATTATTTTTTTATTTTTTAATCATCTTTAAATTTTTGGAATATAATAACCTCTGCTGAGGGATTCTTTGGTACATTCACTAAGTTTCATCTAAATTAAATGCATTTCATATGTTCATTTATTGAAACTTCTTGTAATAAAATCTAGGGGAATATTTAACAACTTAACTGATCAATATTTTTGAAAAAAACTTTCAAATAATGTTAATTTTTTAATGTCCTTCACAGAATTCTTAATTTTTTATCATCGGTTTTTCAAAACAGAATTTTTTGCCTAACTGAATCGAAAAAAATGCTTGGATAAAATAATGCCAAATTTACAATACAATTTCACTGGTTATAATAAAATTAAATCATGATTGAAGCATGCATGCCCGTACGTGATACGTGCAAATCACAATCGGCAAAAAAACTTTGCCCATACAACGTACGAACAAAACAAGGAAGCGGTTAAGCATCATTTGGCATTTCATAAAATTAACTTCTAAGTAGTAATAATCTTATGTGTTTACAGTGTAGCTAAAACAAAAGCCTCGATCAAAGTTTGAACCTTGTATTGGATTAAAACCGCTTCAAAAGAAGGTCACAAAGTTGCAATGTCTCCTTTGTCCGTGCCTTATTTTTTCATATATCTTCTTTATTAACTTTTAAAGGCACGACAAACATGTTGAAAGATCCACTCAATGCAAAGTAGTCGCGAATCCTATAGTATTTATGTAATTAATTCGAATTAAAACAGTCTTTTTTTAACAATTTGACGATTACTGCTTTTATACTGCTATTGGGCATTGTATTACACATATATATCATTAATTATTTAGGTTATAAAAGCCGAAGGTACATAGTACGACGAACCTGCCATTATGTATGCCTAAACCGTCCGTGCCTTCATGGGTTAATATTTTGGATAATTACCGACGTTTTTTTTCCAAAAATCACTATCAACAATGCTTTTATATTCCTGTTACATTAGATAGTTCCCTCGCTCCTTACACCTTTGTTGAATGTCCGCAAATAAGAATTTGTGTATAGCGCAAAAATGCGTTTTTCACCAAAACTATATGATCTAGAGTAACTGCTATAGTTTTAAAGTTTACAAGTTTAAATTATCGTCTACAATCTCTAGTTTTATTATAGTTTAGTTTCAACATATTCTGAAATAGAGGGGGGACATATTTTTGCACTACATTTTCGACGACATCTCTGAAAATATCATACCTAAAATTAAAAGAAAGGTATTTTTGAGTTCAGCGATACGAATGCTTTTACACGATGTACAAAGAAGATTTTTTTTCAAGTAACATAATTTATCTCTCTACATTTTCACCGAATATATTTGTGAATGTTTAATAATCTATAAACGTGTGGGTCCATGAACTGTTAAAACCACAGGTTGCATATATCACTCCTAGGGGTGAAACGCTTGTCTCGTGAGCAACCTCCCTAGGGGAGCTAGAATTGCACCCCTAGAGCACCATTAGGACACCCCATGGCACCCCAATTGCACCCCAAGGTCACCCCATGTCACCCCGTGGCACCGTATTGGGTGACGTGGGGTGCCCCTATTGGTGTAATTCTAGATCCCCTAGGATGGTCTCTCATGAGACAAGTGTTTCACCCCATAGGAGTGTCATATGGAACCTGTGGTTTTAACAGTGTAGTCTTTATTACTTCCCCTAAGTTCAACATTTTACGCTCCATAGTTTATAAGTAAAATGCTGAGAGATAGAGTTTTAAAGTATTCCTTCAGGATGTACACTATTCAATAGAAACAATTTTTTTCCATTTCAAAATATTCATTTTGTCATACTAATAGTCCTAAACATCCACAAAATGTATTTTTTAAATAATAGCGTCAAACGCTGAATCATTAAAGAAAATCATTTATAAGGAATAATAAATATAAAAATGACTAATTTGAAATTAAATATTATCATGAACTTGTCTTTTCAGATTTAAAATTTTGACGTAATAAACTCTAGCGTTAACATGGAATTAAGTAACAAAAGAAATTAATTTAATACCTAGTTAATAATTTTTTTAAATAAATTCATCCCCTCCTCGAAGTATTTAGTCATTAAATGTTTGTTTAACGTTTTGGTTCTTTTTAAATTTTAAAAATAACAAAGGAAGCAAAAGCTCAAATCTAATTTCCTTTTCATGAAGATGTCGTTTTGAAAACGCTTCTGAATAACAACACAGATAAAATAAAAATAACTCTTAAATGGTATCCTCTGTTCAATTCAAAAGACTTAATTATAGCAAGTAGATGTAACATATAATACGAACTTAAATGAAAGAACATTTTAGCATTATGCTAATGAATGTAGTAAAATGAGAAAAGAAATGCTTTTAAAGAGGAAGGAAGAACACTGACAACAGAATGGACGATCCCTAACTGCCATTACTGAGCTTGATATGCAAAGATTATTAGAGTTTAATAATGGAAAATTTCGGAATAAAGCTGTTTAAAAAAAAGAGAATATGTCCTGAAATTTTAAACAACAAAGTTTGAAACGTACAAAATGTTCAATCGAATAAGATATTTAAAAGTGGACAGACGATTTAAAAATAGAATAAAAAATATAAATGGTAAAAGCTATTGAAGTCGTTCTTGACGGAGATTAACATGTAAAAGTTGAGAATAAAATTAATACGCTTCACTGTTCAATACAAATGCCATCAAAAGATCGGGCTCATACTGTAAGAAAGCTCAGATTAACGTACCACGATGGATCAAAATTCATCCTTTAAGCTCCATTCCCTTCAAACTGTTGAAATATGAAAAGTAAAGGTTTGCGTTTGGAAATTATAAAGTTATTTTGAACATTCTTACTGTTTGAGACAGTACAGAGTTCATTGGTCATTGACCTACTATTTATACCTCTTATTGAGGTTTATTATAGTATGTTTTCTAATGAAAATGAAATGTTTAGTATTTATAGTTAATTTAGATGGACATTCAAAAGAATTCCGTTCATCATGGACAATGAGAAAAAATCGTTTCCGGTGTATTTTAATAATGTTACACTATTGGAAAAATAATGCAATTGATATGCAGCGCCTTCCGCCACCGCCTTCTTAATACTAGACCTCCGCAAGGAAATTCCGTTTGGAACTTATTCTAAATTACGACAAAAGCTTTAGGACTGTGAAACTACCATTTATGTTCCATAAGTTTTTAAAACTGAAATTAAGTGTAATTAACTGACATCATTTATATTCTGTTAAATTTTATATTCTGTTAAGTTTTTTTATCGACTGAGTTGAGTAGTAAGCGTTTGTGGTTTCTGATTAATGAACAAAATAGAATACATTGACAATGATAATAGTAAATCAGTAAATAATATTCGCACTATTATTATTTAAACATTTCCACGCAAAAAAAAAAAAAAAAAAAAAAAAAAAAAATTCATTTGTGAAACAGTTCCTTACCTTTTATCAAAGCTTTCCTCATGTAATTTTTCTCATATCCTAACAATTGTTGAATGCAACACAAAATATTTAGGGTAAAAGAGATAAGAAATGATGCTAAAGCAAATCATAAATAAAAAGCAAAAGCGATACAACGAATCTAAAATATACAAACTCCTTTGTATTATATCTCCATCTGATGCGAAAAACATAACATACACGCTTTCATTCTTAAAGCTTTCAAACTGCCTTCATTTAAAGCTGATGGTTCATAGTACTTTATATTTAATTTATTTTTCTGTCACAGTTTATTCATTGCTTCAATTTCAATTGTCTTGGAATTAATTTTTTATTCTAAAAGTGTTTAGATAGTTCTCAAAAAAGCCATTTGTCAGATGAGACAGATGACACTTTATGTTCATTAATATCAACTATTGTTGAATTAATACAAATATTGATAATATATTAAATTGCTCTGTCAGAGAAATCCTCATGCAAAACCTATAAATCATATGCATCTCCTATAAATCATGCAAAAATCTCATTTTTGTTAGAAGAATTCTCATTTTGTTGAAGAAATCTCATTTTTGTTAATTTCGCTACATGTTTTCTTTGCCAGAATGTGACAAAGATCTAAAATTACGAAGAAGGGGTGACAATGGTATTCAATATTAGATACAAATCCTTCGAATTCATATAATAATTTATCAAAATACAGTAAATGTATGGAATTTGACATGAATTTTGATAAAATGTTTCGACTTTTAATATCCGGCTGTATGCACTAAGTAATTATTTGGTGCAATATAATGCGTTTTCAGAGCTATACACACTCCTGCAATACACAAAATTTTCTTCTTAGAATTATATACGAAAATAAAAAAAAAGCATATAGTTTAGATTTAGAAAATAACTAATTGGTTGGTTTTAAAAACAGATACCTTGCAGATAACTTCTATTAGTTTTTAACAAATTGGAACCTACACTGCTTGCCACACAAAATGCAACACATAGAAAGATCAGAGATATCGCAGCGAAATTTGTTTGGCAGATAACCTGTTGTACAAAGATAAAACGATTAAAATTACAGCATCTTGTGACGTGTCGATGATGACAAAATAAGTAGTTACTGTAGTCACCATTGTTGGCTGTAACCGCTGCCAAACATCTCGGCATATAATCAAAGAGGTTTTAAATGTCTACTTGGGGTGAAGCAATTCATTCAGCCTTCCACACATTGTCAAAGTTGATCTGGTGCAGCAGCGGGTGGTATATCCTAAGCCAGTCTTTGTGCAATCATGGACCACACGTTTTCGATTGGCGATGGATCCGGATAACAAGCAGGCCAAGCATGCAATTCTATTTGATAGGTAAAGAAGATTTCTTAAATATTGCGTGCCACGTGTAGTCACGCATTACCCTGTTGGAATATGGGTGAGGCAAGTGCTGAATGTATAGGAGGGACCCCAACATCTCAGAGATGCAGCGCTGGCTGTTCAGTGTACCGCAATGCGTACTAGAGGGGTGCGACAGTGAAATCCAATACCATCACAAACCATAATACCGGGTGCAGGACCAGTGTGGCGATGCATAACGCAACAGTTCAGCAGTCTTTCAAAGCAGGGACTCAAAACTAGAATCTGACCACCATAATATTGCAGGAAGAAGCAAGATTGGTCAGTAAACACAAGGTCGTTCCATTCCGTTGTCCATGTCCGCAGTTCCTCGCACCACTGGCAGAGCAAATGCATGTGGTTTCCTGTCAAGGGTAAACGAAGCAATGGACCTTTTGAGGACATTCCTCTCTGCTGCAAATGGCGTCAAATAGTACGAGCGGACACCGAATGATGCGTAGTAGACTGAATCTGTAGTGCCATGGTTCGTGACGTGGCTGCACAATCCATCACTGTAATGCACAAAATCCACCTGTTATCACGAGTGGTGGTGGTTCAACGAGATGGGTACGATCAGACGGCCGTTCCGTAGATCCCTCCTTGATCTAGCGATTACAAATCCGCATCACAGTTGCTTGGTTTCGTCCAATACTGTGACCGATATCACTGAAGGATAATCCGCAATCTCTGTTGGCCACTATTCTTCTTCTGTCGAATTAAGAAACCTGGTCAAAACACGCTCGATGTCTTCCCCGAGGCATAGGTAAACAGCATACGCAAAAAGGAACACACGAAAAAAACAATTCCCGTACTTAAAATCGCCAAACTATCCTCCCTTATATAGCATTTGCGGGTGATGCTACGGTCGCCTGTGATGTTCGTCTGCGCTGCAATGCTAATAATTTGCATATTTCATCGCCGCAAACGCATGATGTAAATTTCACATGATTTGCATGCCTCCTTCAGAGTGTTTCTGCAGCCAGGGTGGTTATGTAGCTTTTAGTGTAGCCAGCAGAGTATTAATAGTTATAAAAACCGAAAAAAATGCAGAAATTTACTATTCAGCAAATTAATTCGAGGTATCTAAGCTGTCATTCATATTTGTCTATAGAATCAAATTGAACTAAAGGAAATACATTCTTTTAAATAGAATTACAAAGTAACATTTAATATTATACAGGGAACTACTAGATTTTACATCTATATCAGAGGAAACAGAGATTTTCACTAATGGTACTTATGCTGCGATTAAACAAGATTTAGTGAGAACTATGACTTTTAAGTAGGTTTAAACTAATAACTACCGAAAACCAAATTTTCGTTTTAATTAATGAGTGAATAAAGCGAAACGACCCGAAAAGCCTACTGTCTAGGAACGTTCATCATTATATAATTCTCTAGTCTTTATATCTAAAAGACTGGAAGTAAATATGATGAAAACAATAAATTCCAATTTTCACGTCAATTTTTCTATATTTTCCAACTCTTAAATTTTTGGATCGAGATAAGCTCACCTGGAAGTAAATAAATTTTTTCCAGTCATACCTTGAAAATCTAATAAGACATTACAATGTTATCCAAAAATTGAGGTTGAAAATGCAAATCTAGTTTTCAAAAGTTAATTGTGAATATCCAGAGGAAAATAGTATAAACGGCAGGAGTATCAAACACGTACAACTCTAACAGTACAGCCAGTCAATATGATATCATCTTCATGTCACAACTGTGAAAAGTCATTACGGCGAACCACATTGCGATATCTTTGAAGTTACCGGAATACCGGCACTTTACTGAAAAGTCACTGTGATTGTTTATTTGTGACAAGTCAACAGGAGAAGTTCCGATGAAGTTGCATTGTTTCTATAATATGACCCTCATTTGGGTATCCCATTGTGAATTCTCCATGATAGTTGCTTTGTGACGAGCATTCAACTGTCATAAAATGAAGTCATCCATTATTTGTCACAGATCAATTCTCAAAGTGATTTCACAGTAATTTTAAAATAGCGGCAGTGGCATAGCCAAGAGGTGGGATCCAGGGGATCCAGACCTGCTCCCTGAGCTAAGAACTGACTTACTGAACAAGTGACATCAATACTGCTAAGGCGGAACCACGAAGATTAAAATATCCGCTTTAGATAGGTGTTCGTCTTAGAAGGTATAATTTTAAGGTATGACTTTCGCCAAAGCTATGAAATTTTCCATTTTAAATTTTTTTTTATAAACATGTTCCTTTTTCACAGGATTCTCTAAAACTGTTAAAACCTGTTCACTCTATAGTTGGCTAGTCAAATTGTCATAAATATATGCAAAAATTCTGCTAGAAGATTTTACGTTTTAAAACTGTTTATGAGGATGCCAGTAACAATAATTAATGATTTTCCAACAAAATATAAAAGCCCAAAAAAAAAAACCCACAAAATTTTCGGATTATTTTTAGTTTTTTGCCTATAACTCAAAAATTAAAAAAATTTCGTGCAACATACTCATTTACAAAAAGAAAGAACATTAAATTCTCTCCAAATTTTATTTTGCAATTGTTTTTCTAAAGCCATTATTAAGAGCGATTCAGCTTTCTGAAAATGACTTTTTCTCTAACTTTGTGGAAAAATCGCAAAAATGAAAATATGACATAATTTTTCATTATTATATCCTCTTTAATGTAACTTACTTATATTATAGGTATTTGCATGATGGCAATCATGATTAATTACAACGGTTACATTGTAAAAAAAATAATAGCATTGTAACTTTTTTTGCATTTAGAGCTTAAGAGGAGAACAACAACATTAGGTATTTAACTGAATATAAGTAAAAAATACTTACAGTGACATTTTTACATCCTCTTCTTCTAGACAAATAATGTCGTCAACATTTTCGCAATTGATTCGTTAAACTTTTTACGAATTGCCGAGGATTTGAGTTCAGATTTTTCAAAAGAACATGCTTTGCTGCACCTATTTTTACAGCTACATGACACAACAGGAGCAAGGGAACAGGTACTGGGTCTTGGCATATCCGAATATGCTGAAAGAAAACAATCGACCTGCGAACCCAACCCCTTTTTCAAAAGCGATGTTGTTTCCTACACTGTAAAAAAAATCCTTTAAAGTTACGGCAAAAAATGCTAGCAGCAATGTTGCCAGCAGTTTTTGCCGTAAAAATTGCAATAAAATTAGATGTAATTTTTTTATCACATCTAATTTTATTGCATTTTTTGCAGCAAAAACTCCTGGCAACACTAAAGCAGGAGTTTTTGCCGTAAATATAACGGATTTTTTTTTTACAATGTAGCCAAGCTTGTACCTGATTATAACATCGGAGAAAATGTTGCTACTCAACATCTTGCGATGGTGGTAGTCTTGCAAGATGAACTTTGTTTTTTGTTGCATATTTAGCAAATAACTGGAAACTCAAGATGTTCAATTACTGTGTAATATCTATGAATCAACTGAATAGTGCAATATTGAACTTTCCTCCAGCTTTAACGATTTCTTGACGGGTAAAATCAAGTTTATTGAACACGCAGGCTGTTTCTTCAAGCTGATCATATATTTTCAAAGTGTTACAAAACTCGGATATTCCTTGCACAAAAAGGACAGATGTTGTATCGCATCCGCTGATTTCATGAGTGAAAAGAATATTGTTGTAACTGTACTGTATGACATGGTTGAAAACCACTTGGTTTCAATGTTACCTCTTCCTGGCTTTGGAAAAACAGATTTTTGTGCTGTTAGCCCAAGCTCGCCATAATCACGAGAAGGTCATTGTCTTCTCCGATAATTATGACGCTTTCAAAAGATTCGGCTCTTGAAACGGCTGAGGTAACTATCATGGCATGAACTTCTTCTTCTACTTTGTCAACTTGAATTCTGTTATTTTGAATTTCTGCTTTAAGCAATGATATGAAGCGGCTCGTGTTTCTGTCATTGACTTCGTCAACGATTGTTACGGATCGATGCCCTTTTTTCTCTCCATTTCTTACAGACTGATATAGTTTTAAGCGACAAAAACTATGATACCATGCATCTGCAGCTACCAAGTCAGATTCGTGATGAATATGTTCAATTACTTTCTGGGACCATTCATCCCCACGTTTTTCTGTAGCTTTCAAAAATATAATTTTTGCTTCTAATTTCATTACTTTGTGAATCCAATTTCTCTTTCAGTAGGGCTTTTTTATTGCTTTTCGTTGAAGTCATCGGTATTACCTTCTCTAAATAAGAAGTAATTATCTTGAAACTTGAAAGAAATGCTAGATCGAAGAGACAAACTAGTCTGCGTAAAATCTTCACCCCGACGAATATATGCTGCTATCATTCTCTCATTTACATATGTTTTTCGGCAACCATCATATACTCCAACTTCCTTGCTACTTTTCAAAAAATTTTGATGAATATTATTTTGATGTTGGACGCTATATTCAAAGACTTGACAAGTCCTTTCTGACTCACAACGCGAGTATCGCTATTTCAAAACGTTTGGCGAACGTAACACAATTTTGGATAGAGGTCACTCATTTTTCATTACTGCACGATAAGAAGACATGCAGGTACAATAAACTTAATAACAACATATTAGAAGAGTGTGTTGTTAAAAAAGAACACTTGTATCTGAACAAAAGTGGATCGGAAATGTTAAGTGACCTCATCTTCCATCTATATTCCTCTATTTTTATCCCCGGCCCTCCCTCGTAATTGTTTTATATATATATATAGGATTTACAGAATTTGTGCTTCTTCTGCCTGCATTTATTAAAACTTTGACAATTCATCGATCAATAGGTGTATTTAATTGTCATTGTTAGAGAAAAAAAAATTTCTGGATGGGAGGCGAAAAATAAGTCACTTTCTGAAAAGTTTAAAAAAATGTGACATTTTCCAAAAGCCATAGTCCGTTTAATAATGAGTTTAGAAAACATTTTTATAATGAAATTTGTAGACAATTTAATGTTCTTTCTTTTTGTAACTAAGTATGGTACACAAAAAGTTTATAATTTTCGAGTTACAGGCAAAAAATTGAAAAAAGTCCGAAACTTTCGTGGTTTTTAGCTTCACAAAGTTTAGCCTCAAGATATTTTGTTACAAAACCATTAATTTTTGTCACTAGCATCCCTGTAAACACTTTCAAAGCATAAAATCTTCTAGCAGAAGTTTTGCCTGTATCGCCACTTTTTTCTGACAATTTGACTGGCCTACATTCTGAAGAGCATAAATGTATTACACTAAAATCTAGAAGGGAAAAAAAATCAAAATTCGACGAAAACAAGACTATATATTTATACTTTCTAAGACTTGAAACCTATCAATAAAGAACTTTTTCATGCTGTGATTCCCTCTTGCTCAGTCTAGCAAAAAGAAACATTTCACAGTCCCGATGATGGAAGGGTAACTATATGAGTACATTTGCTAAGAGGGAACGAATCTAGAACCAATTTGTTAATGACTCTTTCCTATTCAGTTTACTCAGATTTTACTATAACTAGATTAAACATTAAACTTCTTTATCTTGGACTTCGTTTGAACTAACTGTTGCCACTTACAAGAAAAGCAATAATGGACCACTTTTTGAGTTTAGCAATCTTTATCTTTGTTCATTTTTTTAATTTTATGTCCTCAATTACTTTAAACAATCTTGATGTAAATTAATAAAACTTTATACTTGGAATAGTTATTTGCGAACTTTTATTTCCACTTTCGACACCTTCACAAATCATAATATGAATTATCCTCTGTTGTAAAACAAACTACTGATGTCGTCTCAGCTCTAAAAGAGTTATAAGAATAAATAGGAGACTGCCATTCAAAAGTTCCCTGACTTGTTCAGGAGAGCAGAATCCTTTGCTAAAGAAAACTTAGATACAATTTTCTTTAGCCATACAAATTCCATGTCAAATTATCCTATGAAGAGTAATAATACATCTCGACAAATCTGGGGAATATTTTAGATCAATGTTTCTTTCTTACTTGAGCACTTTTATTTCTGGTCGCGTTAATCGCTAGAGTATTCACAGAGAGGAATTGAAAGGTTTTGTTATTCTTCTGAGTTTTTATTTAAAAAATGCCGATTTCTGCAATTGATCTTTTCAATCCGAGCTATTTTAATAAATTGTTAATGAAATATTATGTTGCTGTTCATTATTTTGAAAGGCGGATTTTTATTATTTAGTATTATAAATTTGTTTTTTCACCATTATATTTATATCTACGGCAGTTAAAGAGCAATGGTAAAGTTCATAGTTTTTGTACGAATCCAAAATGATACATAAAACACCAGAAACGATTTCCAAAGTAATTGCACTATAGTGGCATTAAATTCAGGGATAGCTTCCCCCCCCCCCCCCGAAGCATTAAAATGTTTTCCCTGGTTATTTGACATTTTATGCTTCTTTAATTACTACCCCTCCCAGGAACTATAAAGTGTCCCTTCCAAAGCTGCAAAAATCCCCCTCGGAGAAAAATGTCTGAATTCAATCCAACATTATCGTTGACACCAATTTCAATTTGTAAAATCGCAGGTTAACATTGCTTTCCCAAATTGCATGGTAGTAATCAGAGTTTTGGGTATGGAGATGTTTCGTAGGTGACATTCTATGTTTAACAATGCTAAATCAAAACACAAGTTGTAGGGAATCTACATACCGAGTGCTTACTACTGAATTTCGAGAATGCTTTTCTAATTTAAATAAAATCATATGACGAAACGTAATATTCCATCTTGACGTTATTCTATCACTATGTTGCTTGATGTCATTGATTGCCTGATATGCTGTGCTTTTTCAGAATTGGTATCAATAGAATAATTGAATATATAGGAATAGCAAAAAGAAAACTCAAAGAAAAAATCAAACAGCACAAACAAATGTAAAATTTTGTCGCCAATCCGCAATTCTGTCACAAATTTTGATTAAAATATCATTTTAATCATGAACATCAATTTAATCAGAATCAATTTTAATCAAGCAAAAATTATATACACAACATTTAAATACTACGCATCCACTAGCAGGGAATGAAAAGAAATTTTCTTTAAAAGCAATCAAGTATGTAACGGCGTCTTATCATTCACTATCCTAAATGTCTGATTAAATATCCTGAACATTAGTTCTGAAAACATGAGCAAACGGCCGTATAAAAATTAATGGTACAACAGTTAAATATTTTCCACCACGCAAATAGTTTCTAGCTACGCATTTAAAAATGAAGTGCCGTACGTGAACAAAATAATGAAATAAAATAAATGAAACTGCAATTAAATATTTTTCATAAGTTCAGTCCTAGACATTGCTTCTTCTACTTTCAACTTCCCTAAGATTTATCGACTCTCCCATTTTAAACGAAGTGACGTAATAGCATGAATAGAAAAACAGGTAATTATAAGACTATACTCTGAAGATGATTGCGGGAATTGCAACCCGAAAGTACTAAGAAATTTGAAAATAAAATGAAGTAATTTCAAATAATATGCATATTTTAAATTTGCAACATCTATTTTATTATTTTTCTTGCCTTTTAAGTAAAACGGTGTACTTTTTAAAGTTCATATTGTGTATTTTGAGCTCTAAAATTTTTTTGAATCACCAAAACTAAATCGGCTAATAACTTAAATAATAGAAACCGCCATTATTTTTTAGGTAACCTAATACTTCAAAAAGTGCTATTCTATGACAAATAAAATTGTTGCAAAAATATAACAACCTTAAAATTGACCAGATATCGAAAAAAAAAAAAAAACTCCTGAGCCAAAATATGGTATCAAAAACAGTGAAACATGAAACTCAGAAACCCAAAAGAATTATGGCTGTTTCCGAATATTGTAACCAAACTGTTTTTCCAACATGAACTATACAGGGTGTATCTAAACTACTGGGCAAAACTTTAAGGGATGATAGTACACATAAAGACAAATAATATTAAATGGGAAACTAAGGGTCCCAAACGTCTTCCGAAGGAGATAGGCGCCATCAAAGTTTAGGGTTCAAAATTTGAAATGATTATAAAAAACGGAAAAATTGGTCGATTCGTTTGCGGTTTTCACGAAAACTATTCTTTATGTCAGTATTGTCTTAAAAATAAATTATAAAGATAAATTAAAAAAAATTCCGATTGAGGGCGCTTTAGACTTTGGAGTAACGTACAACTATTTTTTCACCGTTATTTTTTGCATTTCAATAAACTTTTTTTAAGCTTAGACATAAATATTACGCTGAAAATCTGAATCGTTGAGAGTGGTTAAGTAGCGCTAACTGAACAGTGTTCAATGGGGGTGGGAAGGTTCAAATTTTATATGATTATACAAAACGGGAAAATTGGTCGATTCGTTTGCGGTTTTCTCTAAAACCATTCTTTATGTCAGTATCTCCTTGAAAATAAATTTTAAAGTTAAATTTAAAAAAATTCCGTCAGAGGGCGCCTTAAACTTTATATTAACCAACAACAATTTTTAAATGTTATTTTTTTGTATTTAATGAAATGTTTGCAAAAGCTTAGACTTAAATTTTAGCTCAAATTCTGAATCGTTGGGTGGGGTTAAGAAGCGCAAACTGAACTGTGTTCAGGAGTTGAAATGTTACCCTACCCACCCTACGTACTCAGTTCAATTTTTCGCTACTTAATTACTCACAACAATTCAGATTTTGAGCTCAAAATTTAAGTCTAAGCTTTTAAAACATTTATTTAGATAAAAAAAAATAACGGTTAAAAATAGTTGTTGGTTACTCGAAATTTTAAGGCGCCCTCTAAAGGAATTTTTTGAAATTTATCTTTAAATTTTATTTTCAAGGAAACACTGACATTAAGAATGGTTTTAGAGAAAACCGCAAACGAATCGGCCAATTTTTTCGTTTTTTATAATCATTTGAAATTTGAACCTCCCCACCCCCATTGAACACAGTTCAGTTTGCGCTACTTAACCATTCTCAACGATTGAGATTTTCAGCTCAAAATTTAAGTTTATGTCTAAGCTTAAAAAAAAAATTAATGAGATGCAAAAAATAACGGTGAAAAAATAGTTGTACGTTACTCCAAAGTCTAAAGCGCACTCTATCGGCATTTTTGAAATTTATCTGTGTAATTTATTTTCAAGACAATGCTTACATAAAGAATAATTTCAGTGAAAACCGCAAATCAATGGACCAATTTTTCTGTTTTTTTATAATCATTTAAATTTGAACCTACCCACTCCCATTGAACACAGTTCAGTTTGCATTACTTAACCACAGATTTTGAGCTCAAAATTTAAGTTTATGTCTAAACTTCTAAAAATATTTAATGAGATGCAAAAAATAACGATAAAAAATAGTTGTTCGTTACTCCAAAGTCTAAAGCGCCCTCTATCGGAATTTTTTAAAATTTATCTTTATAATTTATTTCTAAGATATTACTGACATAAAGAATAGTTTTCGTGAAAACCGCAAACGAATCAACCAATTTTTCCGTTTTTTTATAATAATTTCAAATTTTTTTACCCTAAACTTTGATGGCGCGTATCTCCTTCAGAAGACGTTTGGGACCCTTAGTTTCCCATTTAATATTATTTTTCTTGATGTGTACTATCACCCCTTAAAGTTTTGCCCAGTAGTTTAGATACACCCTGTATTTGTTGCGTGTTTACCAATTTCTATAGCCAAAATTGCAAAATATTTTTCTAAAAGACTGAAACCATACCTCAGAAATTTCATGAAGAATTACTCTGACGGATGATTCTGACGTTGACTCTTATGTGAATCTCATTAACCAGTATCTACTCAGCACATGTTCGGATTCATTGACATGCAATTAAACATGGAAATTGATCTTTTTAGCCAGTTGATTCTTTAATGTAAGCAAATGTTTGTTATATGAAACTAGATTTAAATACATTAACTTTTAAATATTAGCTCAGTTTCTTATATAATACTGTTTGTAAAATGTTTGTCATGGATAAATGTTAATGCAATTTCATTATATTGTTAGCTACAATTTTAGAAATGGGTGTTACTTTATTTTGCACACGCTATTTTTTTAATCTAAGAAATTACATAAGGATATGAATGATTCTTTAATAAGTGGGTAATTTCCGGAGTTCCCTTAGGGTTACATGCTGTTTTTTGTCATTCATATAGTTTTTTTTTAGCATAAAATGTATTTTGTAATGTATTTCTACAATTTCAAAAAATATTTTCAAGAAAATAACTGTAAATTTTACTGTAATAGTATTTTAAATATTCAGTTTGTCACTTCTGTTCCTTGTCCGTCACCTCATGTACTGATCTTCTGGAACAGATTTAAGTCTAATGACAACTATTTTTAACAATTTTGCCAACCAAAATAAAAATTTATACTATAAAGTACATGATAAAGTACTTTTATTGTAAACTAAAATTTTTTTTATATTTATTCTGAGTCAGAGAAACGCTGTCCTCTACTTTTTATGTCACTACTGTCCTCTTGTATAAAACTTCTAAAGTAACCACCAGGTGGCCAGATAAAATTTGGTGAACAGGTGCATTTAGTTGAAGGATCCATCTTAATATCCAAGAAAAACACATGGTATAATTCTTCAAAAATAGTTACAAATTACAAAATGGATAGGAAGGTAAGAATATGTTTATTACTTGTCGCTACTGTCCCCTGCTTAAATTGTCCTTGTTATTGTTTTTATTTATTTATTATTGTATCATGATGTAATATACTTTTGCTTAGTATAAAATATCATATTGCAGTCTTAACACTAAGCTTAACTCACTATGTACACAGAAGCAATTTTCTTAATTTTGTCACTACTGTCCCAGTCACTTTTGTCCCCTTTCAAATTATTTATTTGAGGACTGAATCTTCGAAGAAGATTTTAATGCCATAGATGACTTGAAGCCAAAGGATATAGTAATACATCTATTCAGTGCCGGCGCCAGGGGTGAGGCAAGTGAGGCAGCCGCCTCAGGGCGCACCGTAAAAGGGCGGCATTTGTCTCCCATATTTATATAGGTAAAATAGACCAACTGATGGCCATTAAAATTTGAAAAAGTTTTGTTTTGACTTTAAAAATGGAGATCCGATGGATCCCCCTCCCCCACCTTGAAAAAATATGTTTTAAGATGTTTGGGGAGGAGGGGGAGAGGACACATTTTTTTATTCTGCTAGAGAATTCAACTTTTTTCTTTGTGTATAATGTAGTAATTTTTTAATTTGGAATCAAATGACACTTACGCAAGTCGATTCTGTTATGCATTACAAAGTTCGGCAGGTCGTATGAATACTAAGTCAGGATGGTTTTATCAATAAAAAATTATGAATGCACGTATATTTTGATAACTTTACTAAACTTGAAGAAATTTGATCATCATGATTTTGATTATTGCAGTTTTGAGGACGTTTAAAAAAACTTGATATTTTTTGATATGATATAAAAGGCAAGTTTTGAATGTAAAATAAATATGACAAAGTTATGCTCAATAATAAAATGTAACTTTTAACCTTATATATTTATAAAACCTACCATAACTTTTATAAAGAATGATTGTATGGACTTGCGAATGATGTTATTTAATCCAGAATTTGAAAATACATAACAAATGATACCCACTTCACCTAATTTTAAAAAGTTAAAGTATCTCCATTCCTCGATGTACCTCCCCCTCCCCCGGAAAAAAAGCAGCAAGGTAAAACTTTATTTTTCGAGAACGCATTGGGCTTTCATGTCCAGAGACAAAAAAAGCCATCATTTGTTAATGTAAAATCCTATTTTATCTGCCTAAAGTATAATTTTTGCTATTTTATTCGCAAATCATGCCGAACTTTGAAAAAAAAATGATGGTATCGACTTGTAGATGTCTCTTATAAAGAATAACAGAAACACTTCAAAATTTCTTTTGCCTTGTGTATCCTTTTGAAAAATCACGCACATTATGAATATTAGAAAAAAATCCTGTTACAGCAGGTGAAAAATGTTTTTAAAGTAAATATTACCCAGACAAAATATGTCAAACATTTAAAATCAGTCACACTGCGTATAAAATTTGTATATGAATTTCAAACAGAAAAATAATAAAATAGCATAACAAGTTATTTATCTTTTTAAAATTGTATGTACAAAACAAAATCGCATATTGCTAATGTTAATAAGAAAACAGCAATTAAAAAATAAGACAAAAGTTCATGAAGTGAGTATTTTCTCTTGATGTAACTTTGCAGAAGTCATACATTATAATATCGAAATCAATATTATAAAGCGGAAAAATAAATAAAAATAAATAAATAAACTTATTAGAGCCAACTTTCCAATATATGATTGATATTAAATAGAAAAAATATGACATTCAGAGAAAATTACATTATGATTTCAAATTTAATTTGACACATTTAACATGAAAATTTAATTTTACAGTAAATATATTAGTTTCAAAACCACAACTATCAACAATGAAATATTTAATACAATAATAAGTTAATAAGTAATAATAATTTATTTTTTACAAATGCAAAAAAAGGCAGTACGCACAAAAACGTTGAAAATAACTTTAAAAATCCATAAAAATTATTAAAAAAAAGGGGGGGTGGGACTCACTGAGCAAAACATTAGTAAAAATTTTGAAACCGAATATCTTTTATGAATACAGGTGTCCAAAAAACGTTGCGAAATAAGGAAAAAAAATTTCAAAGGGCAAAATTTACTCTAGTGGGTTAAAACATTTGTAATCCAAATTATCTAAAATTTTAAAAAAATGAGGGCAAAATTTGTTGAATTATGCTAAACAGTTTGAAAAAGAATTTACAAATCTAAGAAAATAAATCGCCACGAAAAGGAGAAAATCCAAAAATCACCAGAAGAATTCGAAAATAGTTTGTGGATACCGAATAAAGTTTATTAAAAAAAGGATAAAATTAACTACATTGGGATAAAATATTAAAAGCTGATTAATTTTTTTATTAATATATGGAAAAATCGCCGGAAACACAAAAATCATCAAGTATCGCAGAGGATCAAGTTTACTACAGTGGGATAAAATATTCCTACAGGAATTATTTACTGAAGTCAAAAAATTGGCGCGAAACCCCAAAAATGCCAAACATATATATATATATATATATATATATATATATATATATATATATATTACAAATTGCGGAAGATAAAATGTAAAGTGTCCTGGAGTAATAAGATGAAGTTCTAATATTACGCGTAATTATGAAGGAATCCTGGAAATGGCACTTACGAGAAAGTATAATTGTCATTATTGAAAATCAAAAAGGATAAAGAGAAATTCGTCTGTCCATAAATGCTGCTAAATTTTTCATGTCAGAATTATCAAATGTTTATTACTGTATCCTAATATCGCAATTAATATTAAGTAAGAGAAATTTGTCAATTTTTAAGGCTGTAGAGTTTGTATTTTTAGAATTGGATAATTTACATGTCATTATTAATCGTATTTTATAGTTCGTTTGTATGTAATAATTCCAAATAGCATTGGTCAAGAAATCACGCCAATGCATTTTTTCATACATTTCTGCTAAAATATTCTCTTTTGTATACATAGTCAATAAGTTGTTGTATCAAATCACATATTTGTTTGGAAAAAAAAAATCTTAAATTAAGCTGCGAAAACTGGTAAAACTTTAACGTTGTGGTATTACTTCAGACCATCTTATAATATTAGGCTAAATGTTTGAAAAATAGCCCCTTATGAATGACAAAGGATCACGCACCGCAAAAAAATACCCAGGCATTGCATTGAAAGTCGTAAACATTTCAAAAATCGGAAATTTCCTAGATGTAGGATTAAATTTTGAAAAAGAAATTTGTGTAACGACTGTCAAAAACTCTTAGCAGAACGCACAATAAATAAATAAATAGATAAAATAATAATAATAATAATCTCTAATAATCGCATTGAAAATGAATTTTAAAATAACTAAATATTCAAAAAGCGCAGAGGCGAAATTTTAATATATTTAATTTATTTCAATTTTTTTCTTAGAATTACTTCCAAGAAAGCCAAAAAATCGCCACAAAACTCGGCAAAATGATTAAAATGATTTAAAAGTAGTTTTTAAAATATTACAGAACAAAATTGAATATATTTTCCTAGAAGACAGTAACCGGAGCTCCTTCCCAAATGTCAAAAAATATGTGCCGAAAAGAACGCGAAAAAAATGCTAAAAAAAGTTACTATTTTTTTTAATTGCAGCTGATAAAATTCATTCTATTAGGTTAAAAATTTGAAAACGAACTAATATTATAAAAAATTAAAAAAAATATTTGAAATTACAGAAAATCTTTAAAAATCACTATGTAAGTAACCTTCATTGGAAAGAATTTTTTATATTAATCTTAAACATTAAAATACATTTCCTTTCACTAATGTCGAAAAATCGAGAAAAGGGATTAAAAATCTTTTAAAAATCGCTACTGGACAAAATTTACCATTACGAGAGCTAAAGCATTTTTCGCAGGAATTCACCTCCGAATATAAGGTAACATGGGGTAAAAACGCCACGTTAAGGTTCTACCAATTTTCACGGCTTAGTTTTAAATTGTATTTTTCAAACAAATATAGGATCTGATACAGCAACTCATTGACTATCTATATAAAATAAAATAATTTAACAGATATGTATTCATAAAATGTAATGGCGTTTTTTCTTGATCCATGCTATTTGGCGTTATTACCCACCTATATGAGTAATAACGCCATGCAAACAAAACTATGAAATAAGATGGAATAATTGCATGTAGATAGCCCAATTCTAAAAGTACAAACTCTACAAACTTAGAAATTGAAAAATTGCATTCTTAGCTATTGAAAATGTTCGATTTTTTGTGAAAGTGTAAGAAAAATAAAGGTGTGGTGTGGGAGGGGGGGATGAGGCAAAAGAATATCAGACCGTGAGCTTCTTTTTGCTTAAAAAGGACCGTTTAAATAGAAATATGAGAAACATTGCACAGTTTTAACTGTGTTTATTTGAATCAGTATTTAGGATGTAGCTTGGCCACTGTAGGGAATCAACTGGGGTATTAATGTCAAGGATTGGCGTTATTACCCCGTTATACTTATTGCGCAGTACATTTTAAATTACAAATTATCTCGAGAAGATATCCAAAATTTTCAATAACATTTTAAAAGTACATGAAATGCACTACAGATTTATGTAATTAACAAAGTATTTCCGGATAAAAACATAGTCTTCACATCACAAAACGTATCTCGCAAATTTTAGATCAAGCGTTAATTTTAGTTGTTTGTAAAAACAATAAGACCTAAAAATGAAACAAATTAACTTGAAGCTGTTTTTTGCGATTTATATGACTCAAAACCCTTCTGCGCAGAGCACATGGGTGTCATTTACTTGATTATTTCATAATTATGCAAAATATAAGCACTTGGCGTTATTACCCCGCCTGGCGTTATTACCCCAGGGTACCTTATATAAAAAACAATCGGCACGAAAAGCGAAATAATACAAAAAATTCTATTGAAAATCACAGGAGACAAAATTTAATATGTTAGTCATAAAAGAGAATCCCTTAGTGGATGTGAAAATATCACCGCAAAATGTAAAATCAGGCTAAAAACTGATTTTTTTAAAAAATCGTTATATACAAAATATACTACATTAGACTGAAAGTTTAAAACATTTTTTACGAATTACGAAAAAAAAAAAAAGACTGCTGCAGAATGGAAAAACCCACAAAGAATGGGACACTAAAAACCTCTCTAAAAATCGGCAATTTTTTTTTTTTGTTTTTTTAAATGTGGAAGACAATTTTTGCTATACGAGTTTTAAAGTTTAAAACCTAATTCTTAATTAACAAATTACATACAATGAAATTACATACAATGGATTATATATTAAATATACATTACAAGTAAAATAGTTTTTTTTGGAGGGGGGGGGGTACAAATTTACCAAAATTTGGAAAGAACTTTATTTTGGCACTATTAATGAAAATACGAGAAATCCTTCTCCCCTCCCAAAAAAGTTTACCATGTTTTAAAAAGTAAAATGAGGTTTTTTTAAACCCTAGTACGGGGGGGAGGAGGCATTTTTTAGGAAGATCAAATGGGGTATCGTTTCGTATGGTTTTTTTTTTTCAATTCTGCCTTTTTTTAGTACTAGTAGAATATGATTTATTAATTTAATTCCTAGTTAGCTGTTTTTTATTTAATTTTATATATAATAATTAAGTATGTGTATAATATATATGTATATATATATTACAAATTTTAAATTTTTTTCGCCAAAACTAACCTTTATAGTACTATCTTAATTTTCTTATAATAATATTCCGTACTTACTTCAAATTATCAAATTAAAATCTTGTTTCTAGATCTAATCTGTTAATCTTTATGCAGACGATATAAATTCTTAATTTGCCTTAAAAAATATTATTCCAGTATGCGTAAATTTAAAAAGATGGCTCTAAATTAAAAATATTCTTAATTTCTTAATATTCCAAATAAAAATCATTTCTTCTATGTTTTTATCAACCCTTTTTAAGAAAGTCTTATTAAATTTATTCCAAAACCATATCTTTCAAAAAATATCATTATTTTATTTTATCGATTTATTTATTTTCCCTCCGTCAACCTTTGATAGTGTGCATATCAATAAATTCATTTCTTTTCTTTTTCTCTTAAAATTAATCATCTATAAAAATCGTCTGCCTAAGAAATTCTGAGTCGATTATAAATTGGTTAAATTATATTTTTTTTTAAATAAAATTATCGTCTGTGGAAAATAGTCTCGTAGCTGGTCAAGAATTCTGTTTACATAATGATGGTTTGAGGTTAGACGGTTAGAGAATGTTCTAGAATTTTCTTTTTAGATTTAAAAGAGGAAGCTCGAGAGGTGGTAAGGGAGATGAAAAGAAGGATTCTTGGGTGCGCTCTTGCATGAGTACGACTTGATGTAGTAAAGCATGGAATATTTTTTGGATGTTTCGGTAAAATATCGTCTGCAACAGGAGCTTTTCCCTTTATTATAGCTACAGTTTAATAAAATGAACTTGCAGCAGCCAAGGAGTGATTATTTTGACCTTCTACATTTATTTATTTATTTTTTTTTTCTCGCTGGCCATGACTTTTGTGCGGAGCAAGGGAAACCTGGCGATGATGTTTCTGCTCCCCTAACTTCAAAACGTCACACATATATATATATGTAATACATATGATTATACTGTATGTAATATAATTAATGTAATATTTATTTTAAAAGCATTTTTAACTTGCTGAAACAGGATTTTTTTCTAATATTCATAACGTGCGTGATTTTTGAAAGGAAACACAAGACGAAAGAGATTTTGTAATGTTGCTGTTATTCTTTAAAGGAGAATTTCTCCCCCCTTTTTAAAATTCTAGTAGAACATGATTTATTAATGGAATTCCAAGTCAGCTGTTGTTTTTTATTAAGATGCAAAATGAATAAATAAATATGATTATTTTAAATTCCTTAAATGAAAATCATTTTAGAACACGTTTTATGTTATATTTATGCAAATAAATTAGAATTATTATATTAATTTACTTATTTTTTTAAAAAGTTTGAATAATAGTAAAAAAAAAAAAAAAAAAAAAAAGATGACGTCATAGGGGCGGCAAAAAAAGGTTCGCCTCAGGCGGCGAAATGTCTGGCGCCGGCCCTGCATCCATTCCAAATCTATTAAAATTGCATCAGTTCACTTGGAATAAGTTTGAAAATGTTAAACTTCAACTGCGTTATTTAAGCTGTTTCACATGTGACACACATGAAAAATGTCAACATTACTGTTCGAAACCATCATTTATAGTCTTAACTCCCAATTTTAAGGATATGCCCAATGATTATAAAGATACTGAAATATCAACTCCTGGTTCTGAAAGAGAACATATTTGTGTAGGAACTTGGGTCCAAGTTGTGTATGATGAAAATTGGTTTTCTGGTGAGCTTTAAATTTTTATTTAGTATTAAATTATTATTTTAAATTTTTATCAACATACTTTATTTTTTTCATATTACTTATTCGTTTTTAACAACAACAACAAAAAAAAAATAATAATAAATGATGACATCCTTAAAGTAAACTTTATGTTAAGGAATGGAAGACGATTCTATTGGACAAATACATCAGATATCCAGGATGTTCCAAAGAATGAAATTTGGTGTTCTATTGATGCTCACTTTCAACCAGTTACTTCAAGATATTCTTCTATAGACAAATTATATGATATAAATTTTAAAATGAGCAGTATTTCTCGCATTTAAACACTTTTTTCTAACTAAAACTTTTGTCCAAATAAATTCACATATTTACACATTATCTTATTGTTGGTTATTTTTCTCAAAAAGAATATTCAAATTTTAAAACAGTAAAAAAAAATAAT
Source organism: Maratus speculifer (assembly GCA_964019185.1). Classification (NCBI taxonomy): domain Eukaryota; kingdom Metazoa; phylum Arthropoda; class Arachnida; order Araneae; family Salticidae; genus Maratus; species Maratus speculifer. Next base: position 213,724,538 of record OZ025293.1, on the reverse strand, counting down.
AGATGTTAAATGATTTATAACTGTTAAATGTTCAAAACTGAAAAGTTTTGTTTTAACCTGTGCTTATCGTATGTTTGATTCGCTTGCATAAAAACTGATGAGCACCTGCGTAATGTTAGACTGAGTGTTTTGATAAGTACATGGTATATAATGGTTTGAAAACTGGACGAAATCACTAGATTATCGGCTGGTTTGAAAAGCATGATGTTAAGTTCACGTTGAGTTTTTCACTGAAACCCGGATCCTTCCGAGCCAATTTTTGATCCTGAGAAGCATGCTTACCTGTTGTACAACTTCGGTTATACTGAAAATGGAACTCGTTATATATCTGGACTTGTCATTTTCAAGGAAATGTGTGACATTTATGACTGTCATGCATGGTATCCAGAGGCAGTTTTGGATAAAGCCTGCTACACAAGCGAATTTTACAGAATGTTACTGAAAGACGAACACGTGCTCGTGGAGTTTGGAACAATAACTGAAACAACAGACGAATACCTGGCACAATACTTTAGTCGCCTACCTTTAAATGAAACAAAAGACTGACATTTATTAAAAATTACGCAGTAAATTAAAAAAATTAAGTAGTTTATTTAGAAATCACGCTTTAAATTTATTAATAATTTAAATTTTGGATCTTTTTTAATTTAATAAAATTGTTTTAACTTGTTAAGATATGCCTGCATATAACACAGGACCAATACTCAGCCTGCTGATTCCAGATCTAAAAATACCTAAAATTGGACCTGACTTTTTATTTACAGCTATATTTACATAATCATCTTTTGATGTCGCATACATCACCTTACTAACGCTATAATGTAAGAAACTTGAGATCTCGCATACATAAAAATACAGTGATGTTACACTATTTTAAAATGCCTACATTACGTATCGCTGGTTTTTTAAAAGGAGGTGATTGGAAGAGGCTGTGGTACATCAGACTCCAGATCAATGTTAGAGAGATGTGAGCCTGCTCTGAAAGTGTCATCTTGTGTTGGAGTCGACCTAGATCCCCAGCCTGGCTGTTCCCATTGGCCAACTCCTGAGTTCTATGGTTCGCAAGCCGATGTGGACAGCGAGGACGACTTTATACCTAGCTCGAAGCGTACTAAATGAAAGCCTTGGAGGTATCGGTCAGTATAACAGTTATTCAACTATTAAAGCCTGCTTTTTTTCGAACAAAAATGTAAGTATAAAAAACATCTGCAAATTTTTTACTTTTATAACGGGCCGGGCCGTGTCAACATTTTTTTTATTCGTGCCAGGTTTGGGCCTGTCCGAAAAGTTTTCCTATGGATCTGGCTGGGCCCGGAACTTAAAACTTCTGCTCGTGCGGACCTCTATACCAGTCCCGTTTGGGTAATCACAATTAATTTTAGTGTTCGAAAATTAGCATTTCGTGCCTGTCCCTTTAACTTCAAACATCAGTTTATCAACGGCTGAACCCTTAATTTAAGTATGATTCACGCAACACTAGTTTCAAATCTCACTTAATCATCCAAACAAAATTTATTTGCTCGGTTTATTTCAAATAATCACAAGAGATTACAACATAGATTACAAACATGATGCCTCGAAATAAACGAGAATTTAATTCGATAAGAAATAAAAAATGAGCAATATTGTATGAAAAATTTATAATTTTGTATTTTTCTGTAATTGAAGAAATATATAACAGCATTATTTTGTTTGCCAGGTTTCTTTTGCGATCTTTTATATTATCTTGCTGCAATAAGCTAAATATTGATTTTTGCGAATGGAGAAACTAAATAAATTATTTCGTCTCAGATGGGCTTAGGAATTTTCCGTTTCATTTACTTTTTTATTATTTTAAATTCAGATTCATTTATAATGCTATGGAATAATAACAGTTATTAGAATATTTCTTTTATAACTAAACGAAATTTTCACTTAGTTTACTTACTAAGCTTAATTATAATCACAAATATCTCATTTTGTCATTGCTAATAATTTAAACATAAGCATTACTTTTCGAATATAATTCTTTTATTATTATTATTATTATTATTATTATGAAAATATGTAAAATATGCACACACACACGCATACAAGTACGCATAACTACGCGCACAAGCACACTCACCCTCCATATATATATACAGGGTGTTTCTAAATTCATGGTACAAACATTAAGGGGTGATAGTACACATCAAAACAAACAGTATTAAATAGGAAACTAAGGGTCCCAAACGTCTTCCGAAGGAGATAGGCGCCATTAAAGTTTAGGGTCCAAAGATTCAAATGATTATAAAAAACAGAAAAATTGGTCGATTCGTTTGCGGTTTTCACTAAAATTATTCTTAATGTCAGTATTATCTTAAAAATAAATTGTAAAGATAAATTTCAAGGAGTGCCGATAGAGGGCGCTTTAGACTTTGTAGTAACGAACAACTATTTTTTACCGCTATATTTTGCATCTCATTAATTTTTTTTAGAAGCTTAGACATAAACTCAAATTTTGAGCTCAAAATCTAAATCGTTGGGAGTGGTTAAGTAGCGCAAACCGAACTGTGGGGAGAGGTTCAAATTTCAAATGATTATTAAAAAACGGAAAAATTGGTCAATTGATTTGCGATTTTCGCTAAAATTATTCTTTTTGTCAGTATTATCATGAAAATAAATTATAAAGATCAAATTCAAAAAATGGCGATAGAGGGCGCTTTAGACTTTTGAGTAACGTACAACTATTTTTCACCGTTATTTTTTGCATCTCATAAAATTTTTTTAGAAGGTTAGACATAAACTTAAATTTTGAGATGAAAATCTGAATCGTTGGGAGTGGTTGAGTAGCGCAAACTGAACTGTGTTCCATGGGGGTGGGCAGGTTCAAATTTCAAATGATTATAAAAAAACGGAAAAAATGGTCGATTCGTTTGCCGTTTTCGCTATAACTATTCTTTATGTCAATATTTCCTTGAAAATAAATTTTAAAGATTAATTAAAAAAAATTCCGTTAGGGGGCGCCTTAAAATTTAGAGTAACCAACAACTATTTTTAACCGTTATTTTTTGTATCTAATTAAATGCTTGCAAATGCTTAGATTTAAATTTTGAGCTCAAATTCTAAATCGATGGGAGAGGTTAAGAAGCGCAAACTGAAATGTGTTCAGGAGTTGAAATGTTACCTTCCCCATTCCTCGAACACATTTCAATTTTCTGCTACTTAATTACTCACAACGATGCAGATTTTGAGCTCAAATTTAAGTTTGAACATTTACAAGCATTTAATTACATACAAAAAATAACGGGTAAAAATAGTTCTTGGTTACTCTAAAGTTTAAGGCGCCCTCTAACGGTATTTTTTGAAATTAATCTTTAAAGTTTATTTTCAAGGAAATATTGACATAAAGAATAGTTTTAGCGAAAACGGCAAACGAATCGACCAATTTTTCCGTTTTGTATAATCATATAAAATTTGAACCTTCCAACTCCCATTAAACACAGTTCAGTATGCGCTACTTAACCACTCCCAACAATTCAGATTTTCATCTCAAAATTTAAGTTTATGTCTAAGCTTCTAAAAAAAATTTCATGAGATGCAAAAAATAACGGTAAAAAATAGTTGTACGTTACTCCAAAGTCTAAAGCGCCCTCTATCGGCATTTTTTGAATTTGATCTTTATAATTTATTTTCAAGATAATAATGACATAAAGAATAATTTTAGTGAAAATTGCAAATCAATTGACCAATTTTTCCGTTTTTTATAATCATTTGGAATTTTAACCTCCTTCCACAGTTCAGTTTGCGCTGCTTAACCACTCCCAACGATTTAGATTTTGAGCTCAAAATTTAAGTTTATGTCTAAGCTTCTAAAAAAAAAAAAAAAAAAAAAAAAATTAATGCGATGCAAAAAATAACGGTAAAAAGTAGTTGTTCGTTACTGCAAAGTCTAAAGCGCCCTCTATCGGCATTTTTTGAAATTTATCTTTATAATTTTTTTCAAGACAATACTGACATAAAGAATAGTTTTAGTGAAAACTGCAAATGAATCGACCAATTTTTCTGTTTTTTATAATCATTTAAATTTTTGGACCCTAAACTTTAATGGCGTCTATCTCCTTCGGAAGACGTTTGGGACCCTTAGTTTCCTATTTATTATTGTTTGTCTTGATTTGTACTATCACCCCTTAAAATTTGTACCATGAATTTAGAAACACCCTGTATGTATATATACATAGTGTAATAATCGTAAATTTTCACTTATAGGCGAATATTTTTTAACATTTCAACGCCCCACTTTTTCAAAGCAAGAATATTTTACAAACGCTAGTAGTAGGAAAATGGCAGTACGGGGACAGCAGGTGACGCTGCGGCACCGTGCCGCCTATGGTGCAGTGTCGCCTCAACATGCTGCACACAGCACCGAACCGCCTCCGGTCCCACATGCTCCACAACCACCTCCGGTTCTCCCCCAGGCTCCAGCACACCATTCCCCCTAGCGGGAAAAGTGGCGTTTTTGAGTTAATTTTATACTATAACATGAGGAATGAACGTTACATTGACTAGATAACCGTACTATAAGATAAAGATTCAATTTATATTTGAATTTTGCATAACTATAATCTTAATGAGTATTATTAATTATCAAATCAATGGAAATTCTCAGTTGTTCGCCGCTTTATTTAGACTTTTTTTTTCAATTATACGATCTGATTATGGAATTAAAAGAGAAAAGTTAAACGTATATTTGAATTTTGATTGATGATCATATCTTAATGAGTATTATTAATTAAGCAAAACAATTGAAAATATCAATTTTTAAGGAAAAATACAGATTTCATTAGATTTTTTTAAACTTTAATTCCAGAATATCAACTTAAAAAAGGGAACTTAAACATACATTCTAGGTTTTTGAAGAGCAGTCACTTTAATGAGTAACATTAATTAATCAAATCAGTAAAAATATCAATTTTCAGTCTATTTTTGTAGATTTTTTTCAACTATACGATCTGATTATCGATTTAAAACAGGAAAGTTAAACCCATATTCGAATTTTGATTAAGCATCATCTTAAGAAGTATCATTAATTATGAAAAACAATGTAGTATGTAAACAACGAGTTTTATAGAAAAAGACTGATTTCTTAAGATTTTTATCAACTACAAGATAAGAATATCAATTTAAAAGTGGAAAGTTATGCATACATTTCAGTTTTTTGAACAAACATTACCCTAATGAATATTATTAATTTATCAAAACAATGAAAGACATCAATATTTAATCGATTTCTGTAGAATTTTTCAACTATAATATCAGACTATTAATTTAAGAAAAGGAAACTTACGCATACATACTAGATTTCTGAGCAGCTATCACCCCCCGCCCTTAATGACTATTATTAATTAACCAAAACAATGAAATATATCAATTTTTAAGGATAAAGATTTATTTCTTATAAGTTTTTTAAGCATGACAAAATAGCTGTAGAAAAATTCCAAATTAATCTTAGGTTTTAATACTTTTGTGTCATTTTAAACAATAATATTTTTTATATTAATCAACGATTTAAAAAAGAAGCCAGTTAATTAAAATCACCATTTAATCAACCCTGATTTAAATCAACTTATTAAAATCATTGACATCCCAGCTTTTACGAATAAAAAAACAAAAACAAAATCACAATGTTACGTTAATTAGAAAGTTGAATTATGTGAAAAGTATCAATTTTTTGTCTATGGGAAAGTTAGATATATCTTAAACTTGATTACTGATTTTGGACTAATACTTAGCAATATCTAATATCTAAATTCAAACTACTGGTTCTCCCAAAATCGCAATAGATCTCTTGGTATATGGTTTTAGAATGTTCATTCTATATTTCGAACTATGAAAGTCCGAGAAACTTTGAGGGACTTTTATTGTGAATCACTTTTTATGAACAAAAATGCCTTAAAATTGTATTTTTCAAAATAATTGATCTTTTTTAATTTTTGAGATATTTTGCAGTCTAAAAATCAGATTAAAGATTTAATATAATGTTCTTTCAAAGAAGTGTAAAAAAGAAGAAAAAAACCCGGCAAAATATGTTAAAACGGCTTAATTAGCGAGTGAACGTAGCGAATTTGCCTAAAATTCACTCAACAGCAGAATTCGTTCAAAACTCCCAACTTTACAAAAGCAATTTGAATCATCTATTCTTATAAAACAAATATATTTAATAATATAAATTTTCGGGTATTTCTGAATACTGTGGAATGTAATTCATTTTGAAATTTGAAACTTCGATTTTCTGATTTTTGGCCGCATAATAGTGATTTGGGATCACTGTGCGACGGTTCGTGAGATGACATCTTGACGTTTCCATTGCAAAATTCGACGATTGAAGAGCAGTGAAGTGTCTAGTTAAAGTCTGGTTCAGCGAGAAATTCGATAACACTTCGCTGTTCCTCAATCATCGAATTTTGCGTTTGGAAAGCCACGATGTCCTCATATGCATTGCCTCGTCAAGTAAACGGAACTCATAACTGCTTGCTACTCCCCTGCTTCATGCGCACAACCACATCGGTTACTCTAATCACCTCACTGCCATTTATCACCGCCATTAATTACACCACCAAATTATCCCATTGCGGTATATTCAAATGTCGACCGGTTCGGTTGTTACGACATTTCGTACATTTTCATTTGGAGTTTCCTAGTATGTCAGGCCTATCAAACAAAACACCTTTTAATAATGCCAATAAATCACAGCAGAATACGGTAAAAACGCTAAATATTCCATTAACATTTTATGAAAAAATAAAAAATCTCAGAGTAGAAATTTTACTCTGTTGGGCAAAAAGATTCAAACCGATTTCGTTCCATAAATCTAAAAAAATCTTTGAAAAGCACAAAATACAAACAAGGAAAAAAATGATAACTATCGCAGAGGGCAAAATTTACTGTAGTTGACTGACTGATAGAAATTTGATTCCTATTTAAAATGTATAAAATTGCTACGAAACGTAAAAAGCCGTGCAATAATTCGAATAAAAATCGCAAAAGATTGAAAAATTCGCAAAAAGTGCACAAATCGTGGAGGGCAAAATTGACGCGGAACACGATACCCTTCATTAGATTATATAACCCCTGATAAAAAAGGTTTAAAAACATTTTCTATTCTCATTTTAATGCTCCAAAACTTCCTCTTTCGAAGATCGAAAGTGTACATCTACAAAGAAATGAAAAAACTAAATATTTTGCGGCTAGCCGATCCTTTCTTTTACAATTGATTACAGCCTTAGAATACTTGCGCGTTTTTCTTTTCGATGGCAAAACTGCTTTTAAACTGCAGCAAGAGCAAGAACTAAACCCATCGGCTAGATAGTCTGTCCGTCGCAGTACACATGGGGATGTTTCACATTCCAGATATACTTACTTAATACATAAACTGGAAATAAATTATGCATATAGCTACAGGTAAAAAGAGAATGCCCTTATGACCAAAATGCAAAAAGACAAAACGGATCGGAACGATCACTGCTGAACAAATAGCCTGACAAATTTAGAAGGACAAGATTTTGTCCAGATTTCCAACATAAATTGTGAAACAAATCGGATCCTATCTCAATCGCTAAAAGACCTATACAAAGAAGTAAACGAAAGCAAAAGGATGCAAATATTACATGCATAGATTTCATAAGCAATAAAAAAAGAAGAAGGAAATAAAAAGTAAACGAAATTAAAAAGCGTCAAATAAAGAAAGTTTAGTGGGGTTAAATTGTGTAAAAAAATGAAAGGAAGATTAACTTGAAAACACCCCACTTGAGAAAAAAAAACTAAATTATGCGTTATCTTCCGACAGTGACTAGAGTTCCTCTTATGGATTCGAATTGCAGTATTGGATTAGAATTTGATGACTCTGAATGTGCTGAGTATCTGGAACCTTACCAAGCAACAAAGTCTGAAGCGGACTGGATTCAGTGCATGAAATACAATTAGTGATTGCGTGAAACATGCTCACTTTACTCTTGCAACAGGAAGGGTGGTGTGATTGTGGGCAAATGGAAATCCAAATTAAAGAATAAGAAGAAAGGCCAAAAACGACTAGGGCCTAAATAGAATAGAACTAATTATTACATTCGGAGCAAATTGCAACATTCACCTAGATGTAAACCAGTGATTTATATCTGTTTTGTAACTATACTGTCAATTGTTTCGAGTAATTATGCTGTCCATTCATGTAAATTCATATATGTTTCTTTTCATTTTCATTTTTTTGTCTGAAATTTTATTTTTGGAGCTTACGCATTTGCATTTTCGTTGAATATTCCTAATTTAGAGATGCATATAATTTTTGTAAATTTACTGTTATTTTTTTCATTTTATGTAGTTTGAGAAAATAAAAATATGATTTGTTTGGAAAAAAATAAACATCCTAGTTTATTTCTCTATGCATCATCTGTCCCACACCCCATGTGACATTTGACCCAGCACACAAAAAATGACGTTAAAAAGGACGTTTGAGGAAGTATTTATAACTTCTTTATTAGGTAGATTTCGTATGAAATACTACCTATTGCATTGTCTCCCATGTTGGAATTTCTGAAAAATTTTTGCGGATCTACACGAATCATGACTCCTAGACTCCAAAACTACCATCAGTAAAAAAGTTTATATATATATATATCTATCTATCTATCTATCTATCTATCGGTGTATATCACTTTCTTCTAGACACGATAACTTCCATAATTATGCTCAGATCTTCATCAAACTTTTACATAAAATCAAGGGGCATAAAATCTCGGTTAAGTTCGTTAATGGGCAAAATCGGACCAAGGGGGTGGAAGTTAGGAGGGTTTTTGTGAAAACAGAAAAAACGCGATAACTTTTTAATTAAAATAGATATCGAATCGGTTTAAAGTTTATATTACTTCTAAATAATGAGGAAAAAGTTTATGCGTGACAGGTTTTTGATAAAGTTAAAAATGGGCTCAAGGGGCGAAAAAAACATGGTTTTTGGGAGAAAAAAATTCATAACTTCGTCAATTCTCAAGATATCAAATCCAACTAAATTTTATATAAATGTACTCAATATTATCTAAAACTTTTGTATTTACAAGTTTTTGATAGGAACAATTTTTACCGAGAAAAAAAATTAAAAACGAAAAGAAAAAGGGGGGAGGAAAAAGAAAAAAAACCCATAACTTACTCAATTCTTAAGCAATTAAATCTAATTAAATTTATTTTACATCTTCACAATAATATCTACAACTTTTATATTGACAAGTTTTTCATAGAACCAATTCTTATAGCAAAAATAAATTAAACAAAAATAGGAGTTGGAGAAAAAACCTCAAATCCAAACTGCTTATATTCTGACTCATTTTAAAATTCATTTTTGATTTTAAACGCATCCAAATGACAGATCCTCTTATTTAGCAACTATATAATGCGACTTATTGGCCAATTTTTTGATAAAGGCAGAATATATTTTTAAAAAGGCTGCCAAAAAAGGTATTTTGAACAGATTTCCCGAAGTTTTCATCATTAAAAAATTCATTAAGTATAACAAATTGCGTTTTTCATGAGTCATTTTTAAATTCATTTTTGTTCTCAAACCCATCCAATTTACAGGTCCTATTATTTAGGAACTATATAACTTGACGTATTGGCCAGTTTTTTGATAAAGACAGAATATATTTTTTAAAAGGCAGCCAAAAAGGGTATTTTGAACAGAATTTCACGAAGTTATTGTGATTAAAATTTGTGGAAATTTAAGAAATTGCGTTTTTACCGAGTCATTTTTAAATCTTTTTTTGTTCTCAAGCGCATCCAATTTACAGGTTCTCTTATTTAGGAACTATATAATGTGACGGAGTGGCCAGTTTTTTGATAAAGGCAGAATATATTTCAAAAAAGGCTGCCAAAATGGGCACTTCGCACAAAATTTCCCAAAGCGAGATGATTAATGAACTGTGGGTATTCAAATAACAAATTGGTTATTTTATGACTCATTTTTAAATCCAATATTACTCTGACACGCATTCAATTGGCAGTTTTTTGTTACTTAGAAACTATATAATGTGCGTATTCGTCGATTTTTTGATAAAGGGTGAATATATATTTTTTAAAAGCTGTCAAAGTAAGCACTTCGCAAAAAAATGTCCCAAAGCGATCATGATAAAAGAATTGAGGTTGTATTCAAATAACAAATTGTTTATTTTATGACTAATTTTTAAATTCAATTTTTCTCTCAAACGCATTCATTTGACAGTTATTTGTTATTTAGGAACTGTGTAATGTGCCGCATTGGTCAGATTTTTGATAAAGACTAAATATATATTTTAAAAAATCTGTCAAAGTGGGCACTTCGCACAAAATTTCTCAAAGCGATCTTGATTAAAGAATTGTGGATGTATTAAAATAATAAATTGGTTATTTTATGACTCATTTTTAAATTAAATTTTGCTGTCAAACGAATTTAATTAACAGTTTTTTGTTATTTAGGAACTATATAATGAGCATATTGGTCAATTTTTTAAATAAAGTAAGAATATAATTCAAAATATATTGCCAAAATGGGCATTTGAGTAGAGACAGGCATTTTTTTTTTTTTTTTTTTTTTTTTTTTTTTTTGAGATGAAAACTTTTCGAAATCTACCTCCGCCTATAGGCCATGCCGAAAGGGATTTTTTAAAAAGGTTTAAACTTATTTAACATAGAAGTTAGATTCTAAAGAGGTTGACTAATAATTCCTGGAAGAAAAGAAATACTGCGGCATTTTCCCCACTTTACCCTATATTATTGCACAAAATTTTAGTTCTGCACATATCTCGAAAAATGCGTTTTAAATACAATGGAAAAGAAGGAAAATAACATTTAAAATCTCCTAGTAACTTTTGTTTTCAGTTTTAAGTTTTTTTTTAATTTTTAATTCATGTTCTCTTAATAGAACAGAAAGTAAAATGAATAACTAATTTTTTAATATAAACAAAGCATCACAATAAATACAAGTTTAAATTAAATCCGGAAAATTTCTCTCATGAAATTACTAAATTGCATTTTAATATACTTGTCCTTTTAATACATTAAAAGTTAATTAGTAAACATTGCATCTGATTCTTTGAATAGGTCCTTCACGACATCATTTCATCCCTGTCCGATTTAAAACCTCTCTTGATCTGATTTGTTCACTTTTAGTTTCAAAATTTATTTACCATTAAATTACAAGTACGATAAATAACGGATGTGGGGAAATGGTAATGTTCCGGAACTAAAAACCATCATCCGTTTACCGATGCTTTCAGGCTCGAAAGCTGAAATGAGGTGTTTGGAGAGAAGCTTGTACATCAACTTGGTTTCAAGAAATTTAATCTTTTGGAAACTGTAAATATGGTTAAATATCTTTGACGAGTTAAGATGCGATAATTATGTGATACTTTGTTTATTTAGTAGAGAATCCATTTTCAGTAGAGAGAGTTCATTTTCAGTAGATAATATTTAAATAAATAAGTTATTTGGAAAAGTATGTCATGTTATACTTACTGATATCATTTTTTTGATGAGAGATTTTGCTTAGAAAAGAAGTAATTGCTGTTTATTAAAAAAATAAAAATAAAAAGTAGAAAATAAAAGAAAAATAAAAAGACTGCCAAAATTTTTTTTATCACCATTTTATTATTTAGAGCATTGCAACTATAAACATTTCATATTTGTGAATTACATGTAAGTATAATATGTGTTATAACAATTGGCATCAACCAGTTTTTTATTCAACCTTTTTTTAAAAGCAAGATTATTTGTCTTAAAAAGAATTTATTTTTGTTTATTAAAACAATGATTCAGCACAAAGAAGTATTGAGGACATTTCAATTTTTAAAAACGTAATTATAAATGTATAATACTTAAGAATTTTACTAAGAAAATGATAATGTTGCATACTTTTTATAGGTCAAACTACGTTAAAAGTCCGATAAGCAATGTAGCCACACATTTAAGGGAATGTGACCTAAAAAGTTTTTATGCAGTTTAAAAAAGGGTATCATTCGAATGTATATTTTAAATATTTTTTGTTTAAATAATAATTTATATATGTTTAATTGTCTAAATTGAAAATCCTTCTATTTTGAGGTTGAAATAAATCTATCTAATAAAAAGAAAATGTATATATATTTTTATGGTTCAGCAAAACTATTTATTTACGTATGTGTGCTCTTAAAATAGAAATTAGAACAAAGTTTATCCTATATTTTCTGACATGGATTAACGATGAAACAATACATAAGAATGTATGCAGTTTTTAAACAACTCAAATAGCCTCAAAATCCAATTTTAATAGAACGAAACTTAATTTAAAGAATTTAATTTATCAAATACTATTTAAATTCAAAATAGGTTAATTGCTAAACAGTTCCAATAACCTCTTCAGACCTGAGTTACACAAATGTGTACCACCATTCTTTTCCTCATAAAAACTAAACTGTTCGAATTTTTTGCATTTTTACTTTACTTCTATACATCTGTTGCTTTAAAACAAAACCAATAAATGTCAGTACTGATAAATATTACCTCATAAAATAAATATTATTTTCATCCGAGTTTTGAAAATACCTTCAAGACATTGTGGCCAAGAAAGTAAGAAATGTTCATGATTATTTAACTTAAATGCCTTAGAATAAAAAAAATTTGGAGATTTGCTGATCATTTACTTGTTTAAAGACCTTAAATTTGTTATTGCGTAAATTTGTATTACTAATAGTTAAACTCATGTTTTAAGGGGATTAATACTTTTATATCCATATTTGTAAACCTAAATTACCAGTCCTGATTTCATATGACTCTTTCTGTCATCTATGGTGTCATTTCGATTATGCAAAAGCAATAAATATATATTTGTAGAGTTATTTTATGCTCAGGTCTGAAAAGGTTTAAAATGTTGATATCGTGTTGATATGCACGTATTCATAAAAAGAGTCGAAACATGATTCTGCATAGGATTTTCAGAAAAAAAGATAAAAATAGACACATTCAAAAGAATTCCCCTTATAATCATTAGTTGAAAGTTTCTCAGAACAATCGAAATTATGAAGACGTGAAAAATATTTTCAACAATTGTTTCTCTAAGAAATATAACGCTAGCATACAAAGTTAAATGAGAATCTGCTTACATAAAAATTCCCAGTACAAAATATTTCTGGTGATGAAAGTAAAAAAAAAAAAAAAAAAAAAAAAAAAAAAAAAAAAAGGCAACAAAAAGGAACTGTTTATTTTAAAATTTTATTAAAGTATTTTTTTTTATTTGACATAGTTTGGAAATTTATTTTTCCTCTTACTTTTATAGTGCACAAGCTTTACCATAGTTGAAAACTAGCAATTTTGCTTTATAAATTATACTAAAAGCTAGCTTTTTGTATTATCAAAATATATCTGTATACAATTAATTTTCACAGATACGATCTTTATTTAAACTGCTTAGTGTGAAAATAGTTTAACAAATACTGTAAAATATTTTGTTCACTAACTTCATTAATGATTTTTCGAGAAACTAGTGCTAAAAGTAACGCTTTAGGAAGTTTTATTCAGAAAATATTACAAATTATAATAGAACTTTATATCAGAAACTTTAGATAAGAATACTTTAGATAAAGACTATAAGAACTAAGACTATAAGAGATAAGAACTTTAGATATTAAGAGAACTTTATATAAGAAATCAGTGCACTGTTTTTAATTTTCATATAGTATTTCAAATAAGTAAAGATTCAAAGTTGAAAAACATCAGTCTAATGCTCAGTAAAGATGTGTTTGTGTTAATACTACTTTGGAACACTGAAATTTAAGGTTCTAAAGAAATATGGAGTGCCTATAAAAAACATTAACATTAAACTACTATACTTATATTAAAGAAAACAGACTTTTTCTAAGTTGATGCACTAGAAAAATATTGACAGATAAATAATGTTTGGGAGTTGTTTTGAAATAGAGGCTCAAGCGGCGGATTCTAAAATTTACCCCACATTTTACATTAAGCAATGAAATAAAAATTTTAGTTTGCAGTCCAAAAGATAGTGAAATAAGAAACCGTTATTTTTAAATATGCATTTTTAATAAAATGGCATAAATTCAAAGTTGTAATTTTTTAAACAAAAATTTCATTATTTAAAGTTACACCGAAAAGAGGCATATCGATATTTCAGGAAAAGAAAGAAAAAAAAAAAATAAGAGATATTTTTCAAGAAAATATGTCTCGACTAATTTTTAACTGGGTCAAATTGATTCATTAAAAATCGCTGCATTTGTTGATAAGTTGAGGAATTTCACGATACTATGGAGAAAGAAATTAACTAATAGTGTCAAATGATTAAGAAAATGCATTACTTAAAAAACTTTATTCTGCTAGGTACTTGTGATTGTTACCTTAATTAAAGAATATTTTTTCGAATTTTGCATTTATCATCGGTCAACTTATCATGGGAGGCTAGTAGGTAGTGTTAGAGTACAAAGTGATGAAATTAAACTTTCACTTCTTTCTTTTGCATTAATCGTATTATCAGCTTAAAAAAAATAAAAAAATAAAAAATAAAAATAAGACATGCATTTACACCTGTGAAATGTAAACCAATTTGTAGCTAGGAACTACGACCCACCAGACATATCTTCACTATATCGTCTTTCTAATTTAAAAAAAAAAAAAAAAAAAAAAAAAGGTGTCATAACTAATTTCCGAATAATTTTCTTCCTTTATTCTTTTAAACGGACTGCAATAGAAGCGGCTTTGTGAAATGATGGAAAAGTTTGTAAGATATAAAATAAAGTAAAGGCTAATTAAAAACAGAATTTAAACTGCCGCAATTTAAAGTTTTAAAATATTTACTATTATGCAACTGTTTTCATTAAATTAGATATTATTATAATTTACTTTCTTCAAGTGAAATAACGATTTCTCCCAACTCCACTGCCTGTTTTACGCCTTGCGCGCTACTTGTGTTGTTTGACATGCAATAACTAACATTATTCTGCTTTAATACTTATTAGTGTCGAGTGTCTTCATGGATAAATTTCTCAATTAGAAATTATTATGGTTTTATGATAAAAATCAATTTATCAATAAGCAGAAATTCTCGATAAAAATATTCAAAATCTTCTTCGAAATAAGTATTAAAAAACTTAAAAATACCCTTCATACTAAAAGAAAAAAAATTGCAAGCCTCTTTATTCTTAATTTCTTATAAGTAAAGATTTAATATATTAGAATACCCCTCCTCTTCTCACTTCAAAAAACACTTCAATTTAAAAACAAATTAAAATCATTTATATTTTTTAATCTTTACAATAATAATACATATCAGATATTTTAAAATAACACACAATGGATTTATCTATTAATTACTACTTTTACCACTTACTATTACTAATTTTATTTTTTATTCAACTAAGAAGCAAATATGCAATTTCCTTAAATTTTAATAATTTACATGAATATATACTGTAATTATTAGAAAAAGTTCTTGTATAATTTTCAATGTGATCACAATCTTGTGGCTAAAACTGTCTCTCATTTCAATTTAATTTAAGTATTATTGATAAATATCATGTTTTGAAATTTAGAGACATAAGCCACTTCAAAGTAGGTTGATTTTGGAAAATTTAATAAATTTAAAACTGAGTATTATCAGTAGTTTTATATGGTAACAGACTTGACAATTTGCCTTACAAGCCAACATTAAAATAGCATTTACATATTACATTATAGGGCAAAGTGTAGAACCAATTGCTTTTTCATGTACCTTAAACATCTACCATAACACTCGTCTCCATTTTTCAGAGAAATTATTAAGTTTGAAAAATAAAAATAAAATTCTGAAATGTAAGCTAATGGTGAAAATGGCCCATATAATCTCTTAAGGCCAAACTTTCAATGTTTGAGAATCACTCTTCCCTAAAATTAACTTTTATCTTATTTAATCGAAAACTTTTGCAATTAAACAAATGTAAAATTTCTATCAAGAAATAGTTGTTCTCAAAAATCGAAAGGTTCGTGATATTCATAAGCAAGCATTTATGAGATCCATAATATTTCGGAATGCGCCGAAAGTATTGACGGTTTTCACACTGAAGCTGAGCGGAAACGATCATTTGGCCAATATTAAATTTCACAGTTTAAAATTTTCGCCTTACAAAGTTTCGTCTTCGGTGGAAATTCGGATAGGGACCGAAATTCGGTTTCTATTCAGTTTCGGTTTGAAAAACATATGTCATTCGAGTACTAGTTTAAACAGTTTAAGATAAAATGTTATTTAACGCATAGTTTAATTTAAATTTTATGCACATTGCAATTTTCTTTTGCAATCTGCAAAATTATAAGTTCTATAAGCACCTAAAAAACATACATTATAAGAAAACGAAACAAACAATTTAATATTTCGTTTGAAGCTGCCCCACGAGATGGCAGCACGTGGCCTATTGTTGTATAGCTGCTTCTAAGCAGATGACGTTTCTCAGATCCGCTTCTTAAATGTTACTAAATAAACGCTCTGTGTAGTCACGACTGGCTCTTCGCCAAACTCGGTAGCGCATCCCTACAGTGAGAATAACAGTACTCGCGTGCTTTCTGGTTTAAATTAAAGGTAAGTCTGGTTATGGTAGTACTGAATGATATTTGGAGTTTGTAGTATAATCTTTGAAACATAAACACGATAATGAAACTGAGACACAGTATTCGATTATTTTTCTTCGGATTATAGAAATAAGGCCGCCCGGTTTTTAAGGCAAGGTCAATCAGTTGGGAATCTTCTGTTGTGTTTACTTCATTGACAAGTCACTTAATCAAGCAAAAGTAGGATTGTAGTTTTCTCTTAATTCATTGAAATCATCCCTTATTTTTTGAAAAAGCTACATCTGGAAAATCGCCTTGTGATGCGCAAGTTTCCAGCGAAAAAATGTTATTTCAGAATTCAATTTCCAAAGTTTTCATCTTTGGTTTTCCCGCTCGGTGGACTCCGCATGTTTTTTATGTCAGTATTAGTTACGTTAAAAAAAAATTATTAGCATTTGAAATCCGTACATAAAGAGTTAAAATTGATTTATTTTTAAAAAAATTATTTATGAAGATTAAGAAAAAAATATTTAAAACACTTTGTAGAACAGAGTTGCAGTCTTTCATTAATGAAAATGCTGTTACAATTTAATATATATATATATATATATATATATATTGTACACAATAAAATACATATTAAAGACAAGAAAATTAATTTATTAAGAACTTCATTAATTGATAAAGCATTCTGAGGATTTTCTAATTATTATTGTGAATGCTTTCTTTTAAATTGCTAAGAGAACTTCTAGATTATTATTATTATTATTATTATTATCTTATAAAATTGAATAGAATGTTAAAGATAACTTTTAAATGCCTGAAAACACAAAAACACTGAAATCATAAAATTCATAACAGAAAAAGATTTAATTTATGAAGAATTCTGAGATTTTTATGCTCAGAATTATACTTTGATGATACTTCCTTATAAATTGCTAGAAAAAAAAAAATCTAGATTATTATTGAATTCATCTGAAAATACTGAATAAAATTTCAAAGTTAATTTTAGTATCGCTGAAAGAAAAAGAATGATGCAATTTAAATAGCGTTAATATACTTTCCGATGAAATATGAGTATTTTTATTTAGAAAAATTGACCTATATAAATCCTATATTGGAAAGTGCGAGTTTTTCGCTGAGAAAATATTAGTATCTATCCCATCTAAAATCAAGTGAATTCCTTGACATGTAGAGAACGTGTTAAAACTCATATTAAATGGGAATTAATTTTGAAAAAAGAGATTTTTACTGTAGATACTTTTTGCTCTTGCTCACAAAACACTAATATTTCAAAGATTTGGTATTCTTCCGAAGAAGGAAATAGTGAAATTATAAAATTCATATTATATGGGAATTTAATATACAAATAAATATTTTCTTATTATTATTGTGACTCCCTCCTTTTAAATAGTATAGAAAATTTCTAGAATTCTTAAAACGTTAAAGATTAAATGAAAGAGTGAGAAGTGGTTCAGTTGGTAGAACACCGGCTCACTGTATCGATGACTCGGGTTCAATTCCCTGCTTGGCTGCTTTCTTCACTTTGTTGGCTATACACCTTTTAAGCAATTAAAATTTGTAATATTACGTTAAAGATTATTTTAATATTAGAGAAAGGAAAATCCGAAAATTCATATTAAATGAGAATTTATTTTTCTTTATGTTATTTAAATTGAGTTTCAGATAAATTACAGGCATAACGAATATTATATTTTGACTAATTTTAATCTTCCTTCAGTGTTGTTAAATGCTTTGCAATTTACATTGCCTCATAAATGCATTTTCATTTCACAGATACAGTGCTTGTCAATGGATTATGCACAATAATTAATTTAAAATAAAACTTTAAATATTAACTTTATTTCAATATCTGGCTTGTATATATTATAAGGGCCAAACGTATCTGTGCGTAACGCATACGTCATTTTGCGAATAACAGCACTTTCAAATTTTAATTTTAAATGAAATTTCAGATTTTTAATTTATGTTACTGCAAATTTTTAAACTTCTAAACATCGCGTATTTTAAATTTTTACACCATCTTTTGGGGGGGAAATGTACTTTAAAATGCAATTTGTTTAAAAGCTGTATCTCAATTTGTTTTTGAGATATCAATTTTTTTTCTATTGTTTAATTTCGTTTCTGCAATTGTAGCAACAGAAATACTCCATTTCTGTTAAAACTAAAGCCCCCCCCCCAAAAAAAAAAAAAAACAATTTTTTCAGTCTTCAGACAAATATTACGGAAAACCACAAAACCTGTTTAAATTTTCAATAAAACATTTCCAAAGATTATATCAATCCTTTTGATATGTATACGGTTAATTTAAAATGTATAGAAGTAATCTTAATAATTCTAGAAGCATTTAAATTCATTTAAAGCGTGTCCTTTAGTGTCTCCTATAGGCGACATCAGGGCTGAGAAGGATATTACTGTATCTTTCTGTTGTCATTTTCTCATAAAAAGCGAATAAAAATTAAATGAAATTATGTGCGATGTAAAGAATATCGTCTGCATTAAAATCCGGTAAATTTCATTTTTATTTATCAACTAAATAATTTTTAATTTATTACAAACTTACTTTGCACTCGATACTACACTTTCTCTTTATAAAAATGTATTTAGAGGAATATAGTTGAGTGGCTTTTATTTAATGCGTATCAACTAACTAGAATGTAAATTTAGTAATCTATATGTAAAAATATTTTCCAAATTTCGAAAAAATATTAAGAATGATTTTCGATAAAACATGGAGCTGTTATAAACAAACAAATGAAGGCTTGTGAATTGTTAGATGCCCACATTGCTTCTGGAATGACTTTTTTGCTAGGACTGTGTATTATTTCGCGATAATGACATCATAAGTGTGCTATTCTATAGACGCTGTTTAAAAATAGATCGTAAAACAGGAATATTTTAGCCGATACAACTGACTTCATTTTATTAGGAAAAAACATGTGTGATGTATCGTGTGTGAACCTTATGTGATGTCACAGGAATATTTTCTATCGTATTTATTGCATGCAGATTGTTTCAGAAAATTTATTTTCACTTAAAAGAATATAAAGAGTACATGTTTCCAGCTAAAAGCGATCAAAACTTCAAGTTTTGGATTAAAATAATCAAATTAAAATATCAATTAATAGTCAATTATAATTTGATCAACATCAATAAATAATAATTTTTTTAAAGGTGATTACGTATGTGAGAGATGCAGGTGTAATTTTTGAGATACTGAAAATGATGTCGGGTTTAGATTTCACGGGGTAAAAATTCTATAATTGACTTTAAGTGGAATAAATTTTGCTGCTCTTCGTTTTGGAATACCAAGCATAGAGCCTTAATTTTATCATAATAATTTATTATGTTTAACTGCTTACATAAACGAATAAAATTTAATTTAAAACATTTCTACAACTCAGTTTTATTGAAATAGTAATTTGTCAACTTTAGCTTAAATATCATTTGTTTAAGAGTAAGACTTAACAATATAAGGTACATTTTTCATTGTAAATCATTTTTATGGGTTAATTATAAGTCATGGAAACAATGCCTTCTGAAACATTTACCATCGTCGAAATTCGACAGGTTCTACCTTGTGTTAATAATAGCAGTTTTAACACCTTATTTAATAAATTAAGTTTTAAATTTTATTTGAAGCCATAGAGTTTAAGAATAGAACAAAAATCCCCTGCCAAAAGTTTAAGTACAAAATGATTTTTAAGCAAATTTTACAAACTCATGCGCGCACAAACGATTTCTAGGTGTATAAGAAGCAATCTATTTGTTCTCTGTTTTTGATTTAATACAAAATGACTAAATCGGTAGAATATTCAGAGTTCCTTAATGTACAAAGTGAAAATATTTAATTCACCGATTTTACTTCTGACAGAATTTTACAGTCAATCAGGGTAACTTTGGCCCAAATTAGGGTAGCATTGATCCACCTTTACCAAACTGCTGCTATGGTGTAATCTTGGCGAAATATTTCCAACGAGCTGCTAAACTCATACAAATGCTGCTATTTATATTTTAGACCAAAACTTTGCCGTTAACTCAAGTGATATAGCAGATTTAATCTTTTTTCTCTCTTGGGCCAAAGTTACCCTGATTGATTGTACCCTAACCTTTTATGTTCCGACGATTCTTTAAAATGCCATTTCAGTTTTATTGTTTGTGCTGCTAGTACTTAATTTCTTACTGCTAATACTACTACCTGCTTGCTAAATTCTGAACATTTAACTGATTTATTTTCAAGGAAATTCCACTGTTTTCGCTAGTTCCCGTCTCCCATTAGCCTATAATCTGATATCTGCTGGAAATTTAAGACGAAACTGTTAATGTTAATTGAAACTCGTATTTATATGAATACAATTTTATTTATTTATTTTTTGGAGGGGAGAGAGATTTCACATCATATATAATTTCTTTTATTTTCTAAAATACAAATTTCTTTTATAAAATATAGAATTTTAATTTTATTGTAACTCATATTCTTTGAATGCTAATATTTACTGCCGATGAAATTTGCTGTTGATGGAAAATATAAAAATTGCAATGACCTATTTCATAGTCCTTTATGAACGAGTATTATGTTAAAACAATTTTCATCCAACCATAAGATGGAGAACTTTACATTTCATATTAAGTAAACTTACAATATGTATGACAAGAGCCTTTTTTATTTTCATAAAACATAAATTGCACGATACCTTTATTTTTCGCCAGAAGGAAAACAAAAATGTTTTGTTTAAAAATTTGTTGAAAAAAGTGGAAAAGAGATAGTTTTCAGAATAATTAATCTACAGCTCCCTTTCTCACCTGTAACACCGTAGCAAAATACATAATAAATTTGAGAACTTATGTGCCGGCTGAATTGCAGCTAGGGCCAGCCGGATGTAGTCTACTCGGGTACCGCTCTGCGTATAGTGGCCCTATCATATTAAACACTATTTTCTTGTCTTTGAGAAAATTAGTCGTTAGGGGAGAACGTTATACTTTATCATTATGGATATGCATAGTATAAAATATATGTAAATTATTTATAAAATGCATTGCAATTCCAAAATAAAATTTAAACATATATTTAAATATTTTTAATAGAAAGTAATGCTTTAATACGAAATTGCGGATACTACTTGATCCCGTCGACCAATTGCGAGACATCATATAAATCGCGAAACTACTCTCAAATTATACAAATTGGCATAATTTTTAATCTAAATAACAAAAAAAAAAAAAAAAAAAAGTTAGTAAAAGATTAATAAAAATACAAATAAACCGTCGAATTAAAAGTCACTTGATGACTTAACAAACACGTGTAAGGTGTTTAGCATCAAGTGAATATAATATTTACAGTAAGCCATCAATGGTATTTAATATTATAGTTTAGTGATAGTTTTTTGATCGACTAGGTAATCAAGTGTTACCAAATTACGTAAAAGAAGCATCCTTATAACTCCAAAAATTATAATCATATTAACTGAGTTTACTGATTCGGTTTAAGCATCTCATTTCCAATTAAAAATTATGTATTTGAATTGATATTTGAATGAAATATAGGATCACAAAAAAAAAAAAAAAAAAAAAAAATCGAAGAGTATAAAAAATATGATTAAAAATATCTCGTCAACTAATTATCTGAATGAAGTCGATCACTTCATTCTTAATTTATGGTTTTTTATTGTTTTTTACATTCATTCCTTAAAATAAAAGAAATTGAGAATTTTTATATACCTTTCATCCGAAAGAATTTTTCGAGAAAAAAATAATTTCGGATAAACGAGTTTACTGATATACAATAATTCTCATAATTACATAATAAGTACACACTAAATTTCAAGTCTCTGTCTCCTTTTGTTCGGGAGTTAGGGTGTTTACAGACAGAGAGGCATACGAACAGACGATGGCAATTTTTCGTTTTTTTTCTAAACATATGTTTTTCGGAATAGTATCTTTCGTAATAGTTTTCCAGTATCTAAAACATGTAAATCTGTTAAAGAAAAAAAAAATCGATTTTTTAAACGATCGCAAGATTTACCCTGTACTATGTATAATGGGTAAGTAAAAAAACGTTAGCAAGGAATTCTTGAACGTTATACACATTCCCTCCATTAAAACTAATAGGACTTTAATTAATTGATTTATTTAATTTTATACATTTGGATGTAACTTCAAAAATTTTTCATATCCGGTATATAAAATATCCGGTTCTACTTAAAAATTTAAAGATTTTCTGAAAGTTTCGCTGTACTTGCCGAAAAGAGTTGTAAAACCGTTATTATTATATTTTTTCTGTAGTTTATTATGTTATAAGCAGTTCACACTCAAAATAATCAAAGAAAGACAAACATTCTATTTTCATATTTAAAACATATTTGGACTTGATGCAAGTTTGGAGATTATTATTACACAATCAACTTGGCCGGCTCCCAATATAAACAGTAAGAAGAAATTAAGAAAATGCAACAAACTATTTTATATTTTATGGCGTGTACCCATGTACACAATTAGGGATTTTAAATATTGTGTTGCTACATTTTCCAATTAAATGGGCTTAAATGAATTAACTTTATCTGCTTAACACTCTACAATTTTCTTTCTATTAATATTTTTAAGTATTCAGTAGAATTAATGAAAGTAAATTTTGCCTTAATAGCATGAACGAAAACTTTTTTTGTTTTCGAAGAACAAATTGTAATTTTTTGTCAAATGCAACCATGTAAAATGGACAAAATAAGTGCTATTCCATTCTATGGACTGTTTTCG
Source organism: Maratus speculifer (assembly GCA_964019185.1). Lineage (NCBI taxonomy): Eukaryota > Metazoa > Arthropoda > Arachnida > Araneae > Salticidae > Maratus > Maratus speculifer. Next base: position 213,701,225 of record OZ025293.1, on the reverse strand, counting down.
ATCCGTTACAGCGATCTTATTGGACAAATTCACGGAACATAATGAGAATTATAGTGTTTTTAGGTATGTGCCAGATGTGGCACACTGTGCAGGGAAGGTTTAAAATAAAGACAGTAAAACTCTGCAGTACTGCATTAACATCTGAACTTTAAGTTTTTATAATGTAAAGTGAATTTTTTTAGAATGTGAAATGAGATTAAATAATAATAAAGCAGTATCCCTGGAAAATAGAGGGCAGCAATATCTAAACAGTTTTCAAGATAATGAAAATATCAGAAACTTAAAAGAATTCAAGTACTATTGTTGTAAATTTTGATGAGTAATTCTTCAGAAAAGGAGAGAAGAATTTTCCTGAAAATAATTTTTTGTTCAACCATCAGTATATTTCTCAGGAACATTTGTTTACAAACCAATTGGGATATTTTTGTTTATATTTTGAAAATTTAGTGTTAATTATGGTTAAATATTTTTTCAATATATATTATTATATTATATATTCAGAGTTTCCCCCAGGTTTAAAATAGGGCAGGGCGCTACTGCTCTGAAAAGGGCACTTTTTACATTTTTCAGGGCACTTTTTACATTTTAACGGCACTTTTTCATTTTTAAGGGCACTTTTATAGAGTTGAATCAAGAATCTAGCGGTTCAAAAATCGCGAAAAAACAGAAATACAATCAAAAAATTGAAAAAAAAAAAAGAAAAAAAAGGTAAATTTTTTAAAAGATCTCGAAAAAACGGCAAAAATTGATAAAAGATCTTGAAAAAACGGCCAATTTTGTTAAAAGATCGTAAAAACAGCAGTTTTTGTTAAAAGATCGTAAAAACAGCAGTTTTTGTTAAAAGATCGTAAAAAATGGCATATTTTGCTAAACAAAATCGGGAAAAAACAACAAATCTCGTGAAAATATAGCGAAAAAACAGAACTTTTCACAGAATTCTCCGTTTTATTGGGATTTTTGGACAAAATTTGCCCTTTTTCTCGCAAATCTTTTGACGAAATCTGCTATTTTATCGCTATTTTTTGACGAAAGTTTTCATCTTTTGCGACTCATTTGACAAAACTTTTCGTTTTATCGCGATTTTTGGAAGAAATTTGTCATTTTCCCACGATCTTTTGAAAAAATCTGCCGTTTTGTGACATTTTTTGACAAAATTAACCATTTTTTTTTTTTTGCAAATCTTGCCGGAAATTTTTTAGCGATTTTATGACGAAATTACCCATCCCACGGGACGCGTATGAGGCTATTTTTGCATTCCGTCGCCAATTTCTTGTGTAATTTACGCGCTATAGCGTGTTCGGATCATCGCTGGAGGGCTGCGTTTTTTGAAATGTGGGGCAAGAAGGGCACTATTTTTTTTGAATGAATGACAAGAGGGGCGCTAGTTTTTGGATGAGGGGCAAGAGGGGCGCTATTTTTTAAACTAAAGGGCAGGAGGGGCGGAGCGTCCCCCTGAAACCCTCTGGGGGAAACTCTGATATTATTTTCGTATTGTCCCTGAGCTTTGAGATTAACTTTTCTTAAACATTTAATAGTCGCATAATTTTCATAAATGTCGTTCAAAAACCGTCGTATTTTAATGCTCTGTTTTATTATTCATTTAATTTTGTTTTCATTAATAAAAGAAGCAATATATATTTTTTTTCAATTTAAAGCGCACAGGTTACTAAACGTTTAAAAATCACTTACCTTACATTTACTTACCTTACATTTGACATTTTTTTTTTTTGTATGTAAATGATGTACAGGGAAGCTTCAATAAATTAAAAAAATAGAATCTCTGAATCACTTCCAGATATGTCAACATTAAAATTTTCTTCACTTGAGTTAGAAATTTATAGGAAGTTAGCTCAGTTGCGTTCAGATGTCAGAAAAATAAAAAACACGTTCCAACCCTTACAAGTTATTACAATTAAGCATTTTGATATAAGACTCAAGTTTGTCAATTCAGTTCAACCTTATACTGAATGCATTTAAAATAAACTTGAGTGCGGCAAAATCAAAGAAGTAATCACAATATATTAGCTAATGTTTCAAATTGTTCCTGACCGAGAAGGGCAACGCTTCGACATTAAAAAAAATAATGATAAAAGATTGCCCGTTAAGGTATTAGGAGCGACGATAAAGGGTTAATAATTTTTGTTTTTCATGGTTGCATAAATGACCATATAATATTTTATTTCAATAAAATGACGATCCTATTTCACTAAATTATCTTATTTTTATAGTAGATATTAAAAAATTGATAAGATTTTTGTAATCATTATTTTAGTGGCTACGGAAAGATTTATGCGCTAACACTTCAGGCCGCAGGAAATTATAGGCCTTATAATTGTATCATGCATTTTTTTATGGTTGACTTCTTTTATTAAGGAACTTTATGATTTCTTTTATTATTAGTTTTAGTAAGGTGCATTAGATTTTCGATGAATGTAATATTAATTTATGATAACCGGTATTTTTTAAAATTATTTCTTTTCTTTGTAATATTACCGTTATTCGGTTTATAATAATTATTGACACAAAGGTCTGATAGTTACATTATTACTAATTAATATCTCAAAACGTGAATTTCTTATAAAAATATGAAATTATTTTTTATAAGTTATTATTATAAATTTATTATTATAGTTATAAATTATTATTTTTGCTTATGAAATTATTTTTTCTTATATAATTTTTAATTCTTTGTATTATGTAAACAGTATTGTACATTTACGTTATATTAATATTACATTTTGCAACAACTTTTAAATAACAAAATATTATGTAAGCAAAAAATGTATAAATTCTTTTAATAGAAATATTTTGAATTTTTTCATTCTCTTTCGTGCTTTGTGATTCTTAGGTATAATTATGCATATATTTTAAAATGAGGAGAAATGTGGCTTTTGACTGAATCATTAATTACACTTTGCTAATATATATTATATGTATATTTACAATTTATATCTATTGCTCTTTACGTATTCTTATATTGATTTAATTGATGTTACTTTATGAGATATATATAAGCATCTATACATATATCTTTGATAAAAGTTCAGTCGGCGTGATGTAAAATTTAAGTATCTTTGCATCATATGCATGCTTGAGATCGCTGCTGTAATATATTTAATATGCATCGTAAATTTTAAAATTTTAGATTTAAAAGATTTAAGATAACTTCAATTTAAGATTTAAATTGAAGTTCTTGGAGGTAATTAAAACTCAATTTATATTCTATGAAATCAGAAATTTCTCTTTGTAAAAAAGTTATTTAATTTTGATTATCTGTTTTAAAATGAATTGTAGTTCAGTTAGTGAGCTTGATAAATTTAAATTTTATTTATCGTTCAGTTAATGAGTATTTTTCAGAAGAATAAGTAAATATCTATAAGTAAATATCTGTTTTATCTATTGTTTCTAGTAAATGAATTCTAATATTTTCGCTAGATATAACTATTTAAAGATTTCATGAAAGCTTTCAAATGACTGTGCTCGAAAAGAAATATTTCGGTTCTTGCAATTAAACAGTATTTCTAACTGCAACTCAAATTTCCAGTTCTGACAATCTTGAAATATAACTGAAAGGAATTTCTTGAGAGGCTTCCTTTCCTTTTGTTTGCGAAAAAGTCCTTTATCTTTCATCTTGGAATTTTCTGTCGTCGTCAGGAATATATTTTCCAATTAATATTAGAAAATTCCCGTAAAAATGGTAACGCATGCCGATTTCATGCATAGTGATGTTAGGAACAACTTGTGCTATCATTTTCACTTTTAGCGTTATTTCTAAATTTCGCATAATTTTAATTTTTACACCGTCGAAAAGGAAAAAAATGTAATACTTTCCAATGAAAATTATTGGAAAACTGTATCTTACTTTAGTGATTTTTTGTGATAATTTAAATAATTTTCAAGAACCAGTTTTTTATTATTTAAAAATAGTTGTGTAAACGAAAAGACGGATTTTCATTTTATATTGAAAGTAAAATTAATCTGAAGTCAAGACGAATTGGTAAGAAGATACTAAGAGTTGTATCATTTAATTAATATTTTATTTAGAACTTACGAACTCCAAATTCTTTTTCATTTGATTTGACATGTTTAATTTTTCATAAATGAAGGTTAATCACTGCTTTATATAAAAGAAACATTCAGATAATTGTGCGTAAATGAGACGCGATTCTGGGTAGTTTTGTCGCATTTAGGGCATATCTGGCACTTTATTATATTAAATATATATTTTATTAAGCAGCAAATTATTGAATGCTGCAACTTTAGTTCAAAATTAACTTGTTTTATATAAATTTAATAATTATCTGTATTATAAAATCACAATATACTGCCACATTATGTAATTTTTGTTGCATTTATTTTCAGCACATTATTGCACATTATTCTCAGTTCGTTTACACCATGATCACAGTAAGAAGCTTATGTGTCTTAAATTAAGATATATATTATGTCTTACTTTTTACATTAAGACACTTAAGTGTCTAAAATTCTTTTTTAGTCACATATGTGTCTGAATTTAAGACGCCTCTATTTGCATTGCAGTGAAGCGTTCTAAAAGATTTCTGACATACGACTTCTATAGAACCTCAAGAAGTACAAAATCGATTTCAGAAGTAATGATTGCAAATTGATAGTAACATAGCCCCAACTCGAATATAGGTTACATTTTATGCCAAAGAGTTTTGTCGCTTTTGTCCATAAAACACCAGGAGGTTATAGAAGCAAAAAAATTTTCTGAAATTGCAATTTTTGTAATACTGAAATTGCTGAAAAATATAAATTTGGCATGGTAATTACTTTTAAAATATAAATGCCCGCTAAGAAAAACTTTTAAGTAAATCGTAATTTAAAAGAGTGAAATGAGTAAATAGCGTTCTTAAAACTTTCTGTATATAGATTCCTATGGAAGTATTAAAGATAGGAATTTGAAATTTAGTGTGGTAGTTACCTATAAGATGCAAATTTTCTCTAAGAATAGTTTCAAAAATATTCAAAATTTAAAAGAGTAAAATGAGCGAAAGCATTAAAAAAACTTTCTAAATTACGATTTCTATGCAATATTAGGAAATAATGAACAGATTTCAAATGTAATATTGGCAATATGGTGATGACATATGCTATATCTTATTTTGGTTCCCCTACAAAACATGTGGGTTGTAGACCATTAGAGTATAAAAGATTAGAATGAAATATGAAATAATGGTTAATTTAAGATATGAATGCATACCAAAAATGGCTTCTAAAACGTTCAAAACTTCTATAGAAACTGAAATGAGAGTAAGATCTTCAAAATATGCTCTTAATTAGTATTTATCTAGAATTAATTCTAGTTCTTCTCATTCTTTTAAATCTCATTTTCGTCTAAAGCTGCATAATAACTAACTGTGGTTGAGTTAGTAAATTTTGAACTATAGGTAGCAGTATAATTTCTTCTGATAAAAACAGGAGAACAAATACCACTTGGCATATTTCAATTATTACGCTAGCAAACTTGCGGCTTTCCTAGTACCCTACATTTTTCGCTGAATAAATTGATTGGGACCTGGTTTCCTATACAAATTTCTACCAGCTGTTAAACGTTGTCTTACCTTTTTTTAAACTTGTTTTTATGCCACATTTTTTAAAGGAAAAAATCTATGTATGCTTTTTAAATGTTGTTTCTTTTTTTCTGATTTTACGAAAATTTTAGGTGCATTTAATTTTCCGTTAGATATACCTATTGCAAAATGAAAGATAGGTATCTGCCTTCAATCACAAAAAAAACTGGAAGAAAAAAAAAACATAAAATTTTCGAAAAGAGAGTCAGTCGTATTTTCTCTTTCATTTTCACAAAATAAGTAGGAAATGATGTACTTAAGTATAGTTTTAGTTAAATAAAAGGTATTGTAAATAAATACCTATAAGAAATGCCCCCTCTCTTCCCAGTAATATTTGATGTTTTTATGTCTTATCTAATTGAAACAGTGACTCAAATTTTGTGTTTTGAAGAAAATAACGTGTCGTAATTTTGATGATATGCAGGTAGTATCATTTAAATATTAATAAGACTAAATTGAGCATGACTAATTTATAACTCGTTAATTTAAGTCCATGCATAAATAACATAAGTTTGCATGTGGAATAATTGATAAAAAGTTTTATTAATTCTAAGAAAATGCTTCACATTTAAAGTTTGTGTTTTGAATATCCTGCTCAGAAGCATCTATTTATAAGTAAATTACAATCAGTTCTTCTTTCGCACAAGAAGCAGGTAACAGTGTCTTCCCGAAAGCAAGAACTCCTGGGGAAAGTTTCAAGTTACATGGCTAACTATTAAACTGCAATCTACATTTATGTACCCCCAACCAGGAATAAATGTTTAAAAAGAAATGCTGATTGCAATAATCTGTTCAATCAAAATAAAAAACAACTTATTGTATTAATATCTTTATAATAACTGTTTTTTTAATTCTTTCTTTTAAAAAGGTTTCTACACATTTAACTTGGTTTTAGAGAAAACAGTGGCAAAAACGCAAACGAGACGTTTAAAACTGGGAGAAATCGAAAAAGCTTGTGCGACACGTTTATCTCTGGAATGTAAGGGTCCATTATCGTTTTAAACGTGAAACCCCCCCCCCCCCCCCAAAAAAAAAAAAAAAAATGAAATTACAAAAACTATCCGACTGTACAGTGTATAATATCTCCATACTCAAAATCGTCTGTGCTGCTGAAAATGACACTCTTTTAGCATACACTGTTAAAAATGTGGTGCTAGGTTGAACCAATTTATGGTGCTGCAATAGCTGCCACCATAAGGTGGTGAAATGTTGTTCCAACATTTGGTGCTAAGGTCAAACCATAAAGTGGTGAAATGTTGAACCATAAAGTGGTGAAAGGTTGAACCATTAACTTTAACTGAATGCATTTAATGGTTCAACCTTTCACCACTTTATGGTTCACCATTTCACCACTTTATGGTTCACCATTTCACCACTTTAAGGTTCGACCTTAGCACCAAATGTTGGAACAACATTTCACCACCTTATGCTGGCAGCTACTGCAGCACCATAAATTGGTTCAAACTAGCACCAAATTTTTGACAGTGTACTGCTAATAATTAAAATAAAACAACTTTTACTACATCTGAATTATAATAGAATAACTTTTTCTACAGGAAATTAATTCGTAAACATTTTTTTTAAATAGGAACTTCTTAATCATTTTGCCAATTTAAAATACACTTTTTAAATTTATTATTAAATTTTAAAAACTTATTTAAGCACAAAAAATTACGAAATTGCATTTTATCATTTTATTTTAAAATATCAGATTCATTTTCTATAAGTCAGGTTAGTAAATTATTTTGATTAAAATATAAAGAATTTACAAAAAGTTTATAATCAAATGATACTTTTCTCCTTTCTTACATTCAAAATCAATAATATTCTTACATTCTTATAATTCATGAGAACATATTTTCTGAAATGATATTTAATTTAGTAAATTTTACTGCAGAGAATTTTTGTTCGTATTCATAAAATTTTTTTTAAGAATGAGCTTGATCCGAAATTATTTTCCAAGCCCTTAGTTAAAAATTACTTTAAAACAAAAGATATGGTTAAAGTAGAATACACATTTAACAAAAACTTTGATATTTGAACCAACACATACAATATTCCACTTATATAACAAGCACTAAAAGCGTGTACAGAAACTGATAAGAACATTAATGAAGGAAGATGTTAATTAAACAATATACAGGGTGAGTCATAAATATCGAAACAATAGGCTATCTCCTTAAATATTGCCCCTAGACCCATACTTCCAATTGCAAAAATTCATAAAAAAAAGGTGAAATTTTTGATAAGATAAGTTGCAACTCCATGGGGGGGTCTATTTGAAAAAGTACGAAAATTAACTTTTTATACAGCCCCCGTAGGATAAAAATTCCAATTAGGGAAACTTTGCTTGTCCAGTCCTGAATAATACACAAAAAGTTGCATCGTCATATCTTAAAAATTCGCGGAGTTATAACCGTTTGAATAATTCATCAGGTTTTAAGGGATTAGACACAAATTGAAATGCGCGCAATTCAAAAGACAATGTTACTTTAACAGTTGTAGGAAACGCGTAAAAAATGAGTTGAATTGAGTCTTTTGAGTTAGAATTTTGATTTTTTTCCTTTTTTCTGATGGTTAGCCATATAATTTGCTAAGAAAATCACATGCTAAAATTTATCATAAAATTTAAAAAGTTTCATAGTGTTAGTACTGGTTTCAATGTGAGAGTTAAAAATCCTTATAACTCCAAACATTATTTATGGGATTTCAATTTCTTTCTATTTAACTAAAAATAAAAATATGATTTTAGTTTTGTTTCGAGGTTTTTGTTTTTCAATATTTATTTTAGAGCTTTAAAAATATTTATTAAAAAAAAAAAAACTTTTAAAAAATCATATTTTCAAAAGTAAATAATTTTTCATTTTTTTAAACAAAACTAATGTAAAATAATTTAAAAATGACATGTTTCAAGTTTGTACTTTTTTTCTTTAACAATTCTTAACTTTTAATAATTTAAAGACAAGAAGTAGTCGGAAAAAAAATTCATTATAGAGAAAAGCGAAATGTACTGTGTTACTGCCATTAGTTATTTAAAAGAATGCTTTTCTGAGATGCAGATTAAGTCCTTTTTAAAAAATTAGCTCTCTCAACTTCAAGCTTTTTATCGTCCGGTAGAGGCTGTTAAAAAATCTGTATTCTGGGCTCAAGTCAGATCAGGACCGTGACGTTACTTTTTTCTGAAGACTCGCCTATCCGGGTCTAATGTATTTTTCATACCGGAGGGGACTGCTTCCTTTTTCCTAGGCCCCACCAGTGGCCGAGAGGTTCTGACCTCAAACTGGTAGACGGTAGGTGCTGGGTTCGAACCCAATCGCGACCGTCGGCCTAACCGTTCGGCGTTTTCCGTGGTTTTCTTAGAACCTTGCGTAAATACGGGTTAGGTTCCCCTAGAAAGACCCCCAAGGAAGGGCATCCCATCCCTTAGGGCCTATATCCCATAGTGTAGATAATTGGCCGACATACATACAACAACAACAACAACCTTTTTCCTAGACTTGCACTGGACGAAATTTTTAATCACGGTCTCGAACAATCCATAATTAAATCACAGAACTAATACGTACATAAAATAAGTAAAATTTGGTTTAATCAATATTTTTACGAAAACCACATAAATTTTAAAACCGCTTTTATTTTACAAAACAAAAAAAAAAAAACTTTAATTTTTTTTTTTTTTTTTTTTTTTTTTTTTTTTTAAGAATAGTATATTTAAATGCCAAAAAAATAAACAAAATAAAACCAGAGAAAAAAACCTGCCTATGACGGAATTCTGTCTTAAACAGAAAATGTGTTGATCCATGCAAAATAAATACAATAATACCTGAGAATATAATAAACTCCATTTAACCTTCATAGGAAATGCATTTGTCTATTACGTATTTTTTCTTTCCTATGTGATTCCGTCTTAAAAGGTTTTACTGTATAACATTTTTCAAATTCTTCAACGCACGGGATATGGATTAGCGATAATAAAATATAAGTGAAACATTTACATATAAACATAGATTTATAGATAAAATAAATATATCACAGGCTTTGGAGCCTCTTTAATAATATAAAGTATAAATATAAAAAACGAAATTCTATATTAAATATTTTTGGTCAGAACTCCTGCACGCAAAACAATTTTAAACTATACTGAAGTAAAAAACTATGTAGAAATTCACGGCTGAGCCGGCTATGGTTTAAGCTTTTTTTCCTGGCTGGTCCGGATTATGATTTTAACATTATTTCATGCCGGGCTGAACTTCTTTCCCTATGGGTCGATCTAGGACCGGACCTAAATACTACGATTTATTCAGACTTTCAGTGCTAACGATCAACATGTTTTAGAAACAAGTTTCAATTTTAAATCAATACGCTGCTTTATTATGGCCAAATAAGAGGCACGGTCTTAAACCGATATATAACAACGTTACAATTTGTGGACAATCCCTTATTTGCTTTAAAGTGGTGTAAGTCACGAATTTTTGAGAATTTTAGATTTTGATATCTCTGTCAGGTTTTCAGATAGGGAGATGAAATTTTTTTTGTTCAATTTAGGAATGGATAAGGAATAATTTCCTAATTGGGAATTTTGCTCTACGGGGGCCGTATAAAAATTTAATTTTCGTATTTTTTCAACTAGACCCCCCATGGAGTTGCAACTTATATTATCAGAAACTTCAACTTTTTTTATGTGTTTTTGCAATTGGAAGTATGGGTCTAGAGGCAATATTTAAGGAGATAGCCTATTGTTTCGATATTTATGACTCACCCTGTATAGAACATAGTAATGTTACATATTAAAGCTAAAAATCATGCAAATAAGTATACAAAATTGAAAACTATAGAATTAAAAAATATTTTGCGTAATACACACCAATATCGGCATCCATTACTGTTTTGCTTCTGTTCTTCACGAAAAGCGTCATATATATGCGCAGAAATCTGTGTTTTGATTGGCTGTAAGTAGCACCATCTTTTGGTGCTACTTCTTATTTTTCAAACTTACTCCATAACATGGAGTTTTCGAAAAATAACTAGTACCATATTTTGGTGCTTCTCTTTATTTTACTCCATAAATTGGTTCAACATTGAACGGAAATTTTTAACAGTGTAAGATCTCTCGAAAATGTGACCGCTGCCCTTTTTCTAAACAAATGACCAGTTTTCGTTTAATTAATGCTTGTAATGTGCATTTTCAAAGTTTTAAGAATAATAATTAGTTTAATTGAATCAGTTAGTTGAGCAGAATTTCATTCAACAAAGCCATAACTTCCAAATAAATCAAAAATTTTAATATTAAGTTTTTTTTTTAATTCATAAAAGCGTCTAACTTGCTTAATTAATAATTCACATAAGCGACACTAATGCTAATTATTTTAATTCTGGGAGGGGTTTTAATCCCAACTCCCTTTGCTGTGCCAGTGAGAATATACAGGAATCCATTCTTCGTACAATAAACGTGGAAAACCAGCCTGATAAGTAGAAATATGAAATGGAAATTGTTTTCTCAGATGTAGATTTTATTTTCTTCGTGATGATTTAATTGATTGTAGTTGACCTTTGTACATTTTATTTAAGAAGAAAAATTAATTGATGAATTTTCTTTAATTTAAAATTTTAATTGATAATCTATATCTGTAAGATGCTCAAGCTAAGGAATTGTTAAACAAAAAAGTAAAACGACTGTAAACCATTCACGAACTATACCCGTTATACGAATGTAGCTATTTTAATATTATTTTATTTTGTTTATGCGCAAAAATTACTTCGTTTAATTGTATTTAGTTTAGTCAAAATTCATAAACTTGTTATTTATACAGAATTTTAATTTCTAAATGTAGATTGCAATCTCAAAATGAACTTTGTCTCCTTTTATAAAAAAAGCAATTCTCCCTTTAAGTAAATTAAGGTCACTTGTTAAAACAGCGAATTGTTAATTTCAGTGTAAAGATAACACCTGAAAAATCCTTTTGCTAACCAGTGAACCTTAAAATATCAATAATATTTGTATAGGAGCCAAGTCAAAATTATATCACTTTAATATGTCATAGTGGATGTTCTGCTGGGAAGTTAAATATTTTTAAAACAACATAATTATCGATTCTTCATAGGCATTAAGATTCCTTATTTATAAAATTCGGATAATGTACACAAATTTTAGCAAATAATCTGATCATTTCGTATTTCCGACAAAATTATTGAAAATTCTTATAGATATTTTTTATTTAAGGTACCCTGGGGTAATAACGCCACGTTAAGGTTCTACCAATTTTCACGGCTCAGTTTTAGTTTACATTTTTCAAACAAATATATGATTTGATACAGCAACTCATTGACTATCTATCTATATATATATATATATAAAATTAACAGATATGTATTCATAAAATGTAATGGCGTGATTTCTTGACCAATGCTATTTGGCGTTATTACCCACCTATATGGGTAATAACGCCATGCAAACAAAACTATGAAATAAGATGGAATAATTGCATGTAGATTGCCCAATTCTAAAAATACAAACCCTACAAACTTAGAAATTGACAAATTGCATTCTAAGCTATTGAAAATGTTCAAATTTTTTGTGAAAGTGTAAGAAAAATAAAGGTGTGGTTTGGGGGGGGGGGGATGACTCAAAAGAATATCAGATCGTGCTTTTTGCTTAAAAAGGACCGCTTAAATAGAATTATTAGAAACATTGCACAGTTTTAACTGTGTTTATTTGAATCAGTATTTAGGATGTAGCTCGGCCACTGTAGGGAATCAACCGGGGTATTAATGATTGGGAATTGGATTGGCGTTATTACCCCGCTATAGTTATTGCGCTGTACATTTTAAATTACAAATTATCTCGAGAAGATATCCAAAATCTTCAACAACATTTTGAAAGTCCATGAAATGTACTACAAATTTATGTAATTAACAAAGTATTTCTGGATAAAAAAAATAGTCTTCACATCACAAAACGTATCTCGCAAATTTTAGATCAAGCGTTAATTTTAGTTGCTTGTAAAAACAATAAGACCTAAAAATGAAACAAATTAACTTGAAGCTGTTTTTTGCGATTTCTATGACTCAAAACCCTTCTGCGCAGAGCACATGTGTGCCATTTACCTGATTATTTCATAATAATGCAAAATATTAGCATTTGGCGTCATTACCCCGCCTGGCGTTATTAAACCAAACCACGTTTTTTTTTTTTTTTTTTTTTTTTTTTTTTTTTTTTTTTTTTTTTTGTTTATATATATCTCACTGTCTTGTTATTGAAAAAACTTTCTGACATTGTTTCTTATGTATACCGATAATGATTAATTGGAACTAATTTGTCTTTGCCAGGTGTATTTTATATTCCTCAATAGCAAGAACGCAAATAACTTTGCCACGTGTGCCGATAATAAAAGAAATTTTGTTATTGATATTGATAAAATTTGAAATATGCTCAAATAGTTCAAAATTTCGTTATTTTAATATTTGGATTATTTATCTTTTGATAAAAATCTTGCTTTCTTCTTTAAAATGTAACTACTTCTTCAAATCTTTATTTTAATTAAGTTTTTATAAAAAAAAATCAATAAATAATAAAAACATTTCTCGGTAGAATGTAATTTTATCATGAGCTGTATAATTTGGAAAACATTTTTTCTATGAAAGTAATTTTTTTTTAGGCTTCTTAGCAATTATACAACAAATTCTCCCCCCCCCTCCCCCCAAAAAAAAGTTAAGAAATGAAGCCTTGAAATACAACTATACTTGCGACTAAATATTCTTTCTGTACTGTTTTTGGTCCAGATTATTTTCTTTATTCTGAGCTAAATAAAGATTTCCAATAAAAAATTGTGAATCGTTATTTCTAAAGCAAAATTAATAAATTTTTCAGTTCTTAATTTTATATTCCGAGCAGGAAAACAAATACACTCTGTTTGCCTTCTAATTTTCAAACTGTATTCATTTTAAAGTGGAAACGTTATCTTATATTTAAATTTTAAATTGAAGAGAAGCTTTTCCTTAAATAATGATAATAATGAAAATAACAATAGAAACTAAAGCTGTGATATGGATAATAAATGTTGATTCTTTGAATGAAATTTTGGAATAAGGCTTTTATGAACTGAGAAGTAAAACAGAAATTAGACAGAACATCTTACTGACTCTTGACTCTGACAGAGCATCATAACTACATCTTCGTTTTAAAAAGATGCATTGCATTTTATTTTATATCATCAAACTAATAAATTGCTTAAAATGTATTTTTCTCAAATTCTTTGCTTTCAAGCATTTTTTTAAAGATAAATATCAGTATATTATGTGGCAATGAAATATAGATGTATTTTAAACATAATACTAATTTTAAAATTTTGTTTTAAATTTAATATTATGTACGACGGTACTTTAACGTATCATTGAAGAAAATTTATTGTAAAATTTATTTGCTGAGTCTATTAAGAAAAGTTTAGTTTTCTTTCCACGCAAAATCCGTAGATTGATCAAATTTAGAAAGGGTAGAGAAACAGTCGATGTTCAGTATTTACAAAAAGTGGTGATTTTCATAATCATTTACTTACTTACTCATTAGCTTTTCTTAAAAAATGAAAAATCTATGAGACGTTTTCAATTGCAAAAGCCTTTCTGTTTACAGAGAGCATCATAATACATTTAAATACACTGCTTTTATAACAATTGCAATATATCCATACGATATTTTTGTTATTTAATCCGATCATTTTTGTAAATACTTTACAAAAAATGTTTTAATTACCGATATATTTAATCAGTTTTAATGAAAAAACATGTCTAAATTTCACATTATTGCTATTTAGAAATTCCAGTAAACCTTCGATATTAAAGAAGGTAATTATGGAGGTAAAGCAATTTCTTGATAAATAATTCGGTAGATAAAGGGTTAATATTGCTAAATGATTTTGATAAATAAACATTTAAGTAAATATAAATTTAAATACAACAAATTTCAGCAAGAAGAAATGTCACAAATATTTGCCATATCCTCTCTTAGAATATTTAATTACTAGTTTCAAAAAATTTGTTTTTCAAAGTTGCAACATCGGGAATTGCAATGCTCACGAAAACCATTGTAAGAAGTCATATAATTCTGAAAATGATTAAGCTATTGCAGCGAGAACTTTCAAATGATTCACGATGCATCTTCAAAATCAATTAGATTACAAGGAATTTCGTCGTCGGATAGAAAAGCTTTTCATTCCTTGGAGACTTAAATTAACTTGGATATTGTTACTCGAGACTTCCATAATAATTACAATATTCTCTTCCATTTTAATTTATTGAAATGAAGTTACGGTGTGGACGACAGGCAATAATTTTAATGTATGTATGTCCGTCAGTTACTTTGTGGGTTAAATTTCTTGGAAAATTAATTATGTCGAAAAATCAGTTTAAAAAAGCTACTTACTTACTTTTTTAATTTTGATGTAAGATTAGTTTAAATGAAAATCTCATATTCGTATTAATAATTTAAATTATGTTTAAGAGCTTTTTTGGTCTTTTCAGTAAATTTAAATGTTAATAAAATATTTCACTCATATCAGCTTGACAATATACGTTGTTAAAAATTTCAATACATAAAATATATATATTAAAATATGTATGTAAATATGTGTACAAATCATAAAAAAATCCGGGAAAATAAAGTATGTTTGAATTATTCAGTTGTACAGTGGTTAGTCAAATTGTTAATTATACTACAATTTTTATTATTGACAATCTTTGTTGAATGTTTTTATACTGACAATACTGACAGGTGATTTTTGACAGGTATCGATAACTGGTAGGGTACTCTTAGTGCATAACGTGCGTCATGGATGTTATGGGAACACTTGGCGATTTAAATATTTTCAGTTGTTTATTGCGAATTCTGCTCTTTGCGAAATGTGTCAAAAGAACACACTAGAAACTAAAGAAATTTGATCGAAGCCCTGATTATGGTTTGGCACCATAATGAGTAATTAAAAGATTGCGTAAGAAATGTATACATAGTAGGTCAAGAGGTGTACAATCATAAATTGAGGTTAGGAGAAATATTGAGGAATTTGTCTCGGAACAGAAATTTTTCGCAGTGAAGTTTTACTTTATGAGCGAAATTTGTTTTTATTAACAAATCCATAAGTATTCAATCAATATGTACCAAAAGTAATTTAACAATCCAACTAGCAAACAAAAACGAAACATATTTTCGTTTTGCAACGTCGTTTTTTGTTTAGGCGTGTAACTACTAATTTGGCCACCCGCCGTATGTCATTTTTTAAAAGTATTACTGTTTTAGATATTAGAAAGAAAAATAAATGTTTCTTTATTACATCAAACAAATTCTGCATGACTTGTTTAAAATAAGGTGATCTCTGTGGACAACAAGAGGCGAAAGAACGCTAAACATGTATCGATCAACTGACGTTCGTTCCTACAGGTGTATTTCATGATGTTTTATATCAAAACACATAATAATAAGTGAAAAGTCAAAGGACAGTGTAATAAAATCACTTACTAAATGTTTGATGGGTTTCTTTAATTGAAAAAATAAAAAAATCCGTACCCTCCATTCTATTTCCCTGTTCTCACTAACTTTCACTAGCGTCTAGCGACAGCAGGATTCCTAATGGTAGGACTTAGAATAAAATCTGCAAATCTTGAACTTTCAGATTTATCCCTAAAGAGGGATATTTTCCTCTTTTAGACTGTTGTATTGTGCTGCCATCTATTAATAGAAAATTAAAGCCTTTGTACTTACAGTTATTTAAGATTATTACTACATTGAATCAGGGCCGTAGTAAGGTGTTTTGAGGCCCCCCCCCCCCCAAGAAACAAATTTTGGGCCCCCCCCTCCCCCCACTTTAAACTGAGTTTTTTGAGAAATATTTAAAGTTTCATTGTTATAATTTGAAATTCATATTGAAGTTTCTATATGAGTTTCAACTTATAATAATGTAATGAACAAATTTAATAGTTAGCATAAGTATTTTAAATCATTATTAAAATTATTATAATTTTCATAACTTTGCGAAAATACGAAATACATATGCATTGCTTAAAGATCAATTAATAACGTTAAAATAAAATTTGTCTAAAACAATTTTACAAATAAGCACATGATGCTAAGATTTTATTACAAAGTATAGGAATTAAATAGATTATATAAACACATAATTCCTGCAGTTTGCTATTTAAAGGGCTATTTCAGTTACGCGAAAAGACCCATTCGCTAATGTATGGAAGAATGGAATAGAATACTATGTAGGCATGGGATTCTTCCACGGATTTGCGATTTTCCTGATTTTTTGTCATTTTCCGCTTTTCTTATTTTTCATATATTGAAAGGATTGCAGAAAAAACACGACTTTCGGCAAAAGATCGCGAAAAAAGCGTGATCTTCATAAAAAAAATCGCGGAATAAAAAACGATTTTCGTTGAAAAATCCCCCAAAAACGCTATTTTTGTCAAAATATAGCAAAGAAAACGTTATTATCGTCAAAAGATGCTAATTTTTGTCAAAATACCGCGATTTTTGTCAAAATAACGCTAGAAAAACGCGATTTTCGTGCAAAAAATCTTGAAAAAACACGATTTTCGGCATAAGATCGTAAGAAAAACAAGATTTTCTTCAAAAGATCGCAATAAAAACAAGATTTTCGCCAAAAAATAGCGAAAAAAAAGAGATTTCCGCTAAAAATTGCCGAGGAAAACGCATTTTTCGTCAAAAAATCGCGAGAAAAACGCGGTTTTCGCCAAAAGATCAAGAAAAAAATGCTATCTTCATAAAAAAAAATGCGGAATAAAAAACGAATTTCGTCGAAAGATTCCGAAATAAATGCAATTTTCGTCAAAAGATCGCGAAAAAACACTATTTTTGTCAAAAGGTCGCAAAAAAATTCTATTTTACGAAATACGAAATAAATACGAAAACAGCGAGAGAAACGCAGTTTTCATCAAAATAACGCCAGAATAAATGCAGTTTAAAAAAACTAAAAAACACGCTTTTTAAGTATATCAAATAAAAAAGTGAAAAATAATCCGTACTATAAGCTGAAAACGAAAATAGATGAAAAATACTATATTACTATAAAATCATTGTTATTATAGAAATCAATTAATAAGCAATAAATAAAATTATCGTGGAAAAAAGGCGTGGAGTGCTCCATCTACCATGCTCCATCTATCAATTCTTAAGAAGCACCCCATGCTTTTTTTCCACGATAATTTTACTTATTGCTTATTGATTGATTTCTATAATAACAATGATTTTATAGTAATATAGTATTTTTCATCTATTTTCGTTTTCAGCTTATAGTACGAATTATTTTTCGCTTTTTAGTTTGATATACTTAAAAAGCGTGTTTTTTAGTTTTTTTAAAAACTATATTTATTTTTCACTTTTTAGTTTGATTACTTTAAAAGCGTGGTTTTTAGTTTTTTTAAACTATATTTATATTAATACGAAAACCAAATTAATCGGTTGGATAGTTTCAGAGTAATTGGTGAACATACATAGAAAAAATATACATACGCGTCGAATTGATAACTTCCTCTTCCTTTTCTAAAGCCCGTTAAAAATAAAAATTGTAATACGGAAATTTTTTTTTAAATTTTACATAGATGTAAATAATGTCAGGAGTGGGGTTCGAACCCACAATCTCTTTCGAAAAACAGAGCTTCAATCCGGCACCTTAGACCGCTCGGCCATGCTGTCTACACTCCATTCAGTGAACGTATTCAACACTTTTAATTAGCGAAAAATCACTAATTTTATTAGTTTTTACCTAATTACTAAAAAAGTACTGAACCAATTTCGATGAAACTGAAGTGGTACCAATTCGAG
This sequence comes from Maratus speculifer, assembly GCA_964019185.1. NCBI lineage: Eukaryota > Metazoa > Arthropoda > Arachnida > Araneae > Salticidae > Maratus > Maratus speculifer. Next base: position 213,682,799 of record OZ025293.1, on the reverse strand, counting down.
AGCATCGTCTTTCATTTAACAACAAAACCAAGTTAATCGGATGCATGGTTTCTGAGTAATCGGTGAACATACATAAAATAAGGAGAGTTACAAACATACAGGTGAAGTTAATAAAAGAGTGGTAAAAACGCGAGTATCATAAACAAAATCTCGAGAAAAACGCGATTTTCATCATAAGACCGCGAGGAAAACACTACTTTCGTCAAAAGATCTCAATAAATATACGATTTTCGTTAAAAGGTCGCGAAAAAAATGCTTTTTTTATCAAAATATCGCGAGAGAAACGCGGTTTCGTCAAAATAATGCTAGAAAAGCACGATTTTAATTTTAAAAAATCTCGAGAAAAACGCGATTTTCATCATAAGACCGCAAGGAAAACACTACTTTCGTCAAAAAATCGCAATAAAAATACGATTTTCGTCAAAAGATCTCGAGAAAACCGCGATTTTCCGCATAAGATCGTGAGAAAAACCGCGATTTTCGTCAAAAGATAGCAATAAAAACGCGATTTTCATTAAAAGATCGCGAAAAGAACGCAATTTTCCTCAAAAAAGATCGCAAAAAACGCGATTTTCCTCAAACAGATCGCGAAAAAAATGCGAATTTTCATCAAAAGGATTGCAATTATAACGTGATTTTCGTCAAAAGATCGCGGAAGAATGCAAATTCCGACAAACGATTGAAGAAAAAATGCAAATCTCGTCAAAGAATCGCAGAAAATTTAATCCAATAGTAATGTTTTCAACAACTTTTTTTCGCAGCTGAGTGACAAATTAAAACATTAATTTGCCATGTTTGAATAACTAATGTTTTAAGTGAAAATATGTTAAAATTTAAATTGGACAACTAGATGTGTAAAAAATTGCATCAGAAGTATGAACTTAAAATAGAAACTTTTATTTAATAACTACTTATAATATTTACATAAATGGATTCACTTAGACCATATCTCACTCCCAAATAAAAAGTAAATAATATAAAACAGGATTCAAACAAAAATACTGACAATTTTGCTGCGAATAAAGTAACCTTCTTAATTGTCTATACGTGCGCTATTTAAAATAATTTCTCATTTTCCGCTTCACGCGCTTTTTTTTATAACTTTTTGGACAAATTAGTATTGTGCAGTTAATGTGAAGAATGACCTATCTCCTAAGAACATAATATTCAGATGTTTCAAAAGAAAACACCCTTTTGTCGCTAGCAACTCTATACACAAAAACTCATGGCCAAAAAGAGAGGGGGGAAAATCGAGTAAGAAAATAAGGATTTCCAGTTTCTTTATTTTTGAAATCTAAACAAGGTTTTTGATAAAAACAGAGCCAAGTTAAGGATATGGGGCCCCCGGAGTAAACATCATTCTGTAGCCTCCCCCCCTCCTAGCTATCTGTAGATTTTTTTTGTGAATAATGCAGAAGTGGCAAGTACAATAAATAAATAAATAAATAAATAAATAAAAATAAAAATAAATAATAATAATAATAATAATAATAAAACATATTGTATGCAGGCATAAATTTTGGTACTCAATAGGGCTCACATCTATATATTAGAGATACCAAAAATTTGGTCACAATTAAGTTAATTTTAACAAATTAGTTAATAGTCACAAATTAAGTAATGGTTAATTAAGAATATTAATTTGATAATTATAGAAAAAATTATAAATTGGTTGACACAAATATTTCTTTGCAAATTTTCACTTTGCTTACTTACGTACATTACGTCTAAAAAAGAAGGCTAAAAATTGGTCATAATTGATGATTTTAACTTACCAAGTTAGGAGGAAACATTAATAAAAATTTCTTTAAAAAGCTATACGATACTATGTTGTTATAATTAGGGCCTGACTAAGTAAGGCCCATGCAGGGCAACTGCATAGGACGTCGGGTCTCCGGATTGAGGGCCCCCCCTCCCCAAGGGCAAAAAGAATTTTTTTGTTATGGATACTTAATAAAAAAGGCCAAAAGTCACCAAAATTCTTTATTTATCTGTTTATTTTAATCTTTATGGGGCTCTTTTATCATATCTCCTCTGCTTTCGAACCTCATGTCCCCCCCCCCTTCTCCCCTCAATGTAACAGTTACATCACAAGTGTATTTACATTTTAATGGTTCACATTTATCCTTATATTTCCATAACCGAAGAAAAAATGCATTCAGTAGTTTCTTAAAGTTATCTCTTTTGTGCTATTCTGTATACAAATGCGAATAGTACTTGGTACGAAATTTACATTAGACAGACAATTAGTATAAAGTTTAGTTTTAGACACTTTGTTTTATTCAAGAAAAAAATCAAAAAGGTAGAAAGGGGGCCTCCCCGAATTACGTTTACCCCAGGGCCCCTCACAATCTAAGTCGGGTCCTTGGGCCCTGGTTGTAATAAAATTTTAATCATTTGTTTTCTAATGATCTAGTTCGTTTTCTGCGTATGTGGAGGGACTACTGGAAACAGAGAGGAAAAGGGGAACCACACTCCCTCTCTAAATCTGCGAAAACTTATGAATTTTGACCACTTTTGGCACATTTTAAGCATTTGGCACCCTTCAATGGAAATCCTAATTATTGGGGGCCCCCTTAAATAGAGGCACGTGGTGGAACTGCCCCGCATGCCCCTGGATAAGAAAATGTGGATTTGAAAAAGTAAAAACACTATTTAAAAGAAGTATTTTCTTAAATTTTCACTACAAATAAACTTCGGTAAAAAGGTCGATAGAATCGATTAGGGGCCCCCTGGCTTCGTCGGCCCCCCCCAAATGGGGGGTATGGGGGGCGGTCGCTACGGCCCTGCATTGAATACTGTGACAGACAAAACTCAAATAAATTACCAATGGAGTTTAAGTTAATATTGCTATTAATTCAACTATTTCTTGAATTTATGTAATAATTATATTTTAATATTTACAAATCACATCCATACTTTCATGTATGATAAGCTAAACAAAAACATGCTAATTTATTATTTCATATTTATCATATAAATTACAATTTAAATTAAAATAATTAACATAAAAAAATGATTCAACCCCCCCCCCCCTCAAAAAAAAAAAAAAATTAAAAAATGTTACAACATCTTAAGATAGTAATCAGGCCTTCCCAGAAACGGTTTTCTTAGGGACTGATGAAAACTCTTACTTTAAGTTTTGGCATTTAAATTATTTATAGAGCTTATATTGTTCTCTATTAAAGCGATTCTTGAATTTATGTGGTAATTACATTGCAGAATTTTCAAAATATAGCTACAGTTTTATAACAACATAAACTAAGCATGCTAATTTATTATTATATATTTTATAATATATATTGAATTGAAATAATTGGCAAAAGTAATTTAACCCCCCCCCCCACGAAAAAAAAAAAACTTTCATTACAGTTCATTTTAAGAGTGTAAACAAGCAAATATTCCCAGAAATTCTTTTCGTAGCAAAACTTTAAAATTCTTCGACTTTCTAATCAGTGTCAATAAATATTAAGTAACAGATTTCATTTCAGAAGCAATCTTAAAGATAATAAAAAACGAAAAGCTGATTATCGCTGGTTATGATAGAAAAACCTTGATTATCGCATTTTCAATAACCCACATTATCAGATCGCTATCGATAATTTCCCTAAGCATTTGAGGAAAGAGGGGAAAATATACCTCTTTAGGGATAAATCCCAAGTTTCAAGCTTTGCGGATTTTATTCTAAGTCTTACCATTAGGAATCCTGCTGTCGCTAGACGCTAGTCTAACTTTCTGAATTGCACTAGCAACGTAGATCTAAGAAGCTGAAAACATAATCTTTGGAGTTAGTTTTTCTAAGGTTGTTCGACGAAGTTTCTTTCTTTTAAGATTCTATCAAATGACTTCCATTCAAGAGTACATTCTTCTATTTTAAGATTGCCTGTAAGTCAATCAAATTAGGTTTCATGTATTCATGCCAAAATACAGGCTACAATACGCAGCACAACATTTTCACCACATGGTACGTTTAGGCACATATTAAATGCTATAACTATTGTTTCCCGATTATTGTCTTGTCTACATATAACCTTATTATTATTTCTAGATTTATTCATTCCTTTTGTAAGCCTGTGTTATTTCTCACAAATAATGTGTAGAAAGTCATAGTTACTATTCGTCTCTCTCTCTTTCTGTTTTTTAAATCAAATTAATCATTCTATACTTTTTATTACTTTCAAACCATATATTTTTTACTCGTCACTTATAAATTATAGACTCATCGCAATAATGAAAACGAAACGGAAAAGAAAGAAAGATTGTCTGGTTTGTAGAACATGGAATGAAAAATCTAAAGTTATTATTATTAATCTAAATTTTTACTTGATTACCGAAAAAATACGTCGTGTGTTGCTTTGAAAAGACAGAATATGATTCATAAAAAAATTATTTCAGAAGTTATTCTTTAAAGTTTATTCAGTTCGGATATTTAAATTAAACAAATGAATGTGTACACTAATACAGTTCGTACAAATTAATAGTTTAATTTTTCGTTTAGTTAACTAGTTTTCATTTTAAATATTGTCTAAGAGTTAATATCTTTAAAAAAGGGATCGGGAATTTCTTTAAACGTAAGCATTAAAAAAATATAGAAGTGATTAAATATAAAGGAAAAAAAGATTAATTGTTGTGAAATCGATTACCATGTGCAGTCGTGAAAAATAAGAAGATTCTGATCTTTGTAGAAATGATTACATCTGTATATTCTATGGTTTTTACTCAAGGGAAATATAAAATTAAATTTGGAATGCTTATCTGAGATAAACATATTTTAAAGTCTCTGTAACGGCATCAAATTTTCATGCCAATCTTTTCTTGTTTAGTTTCTGCGTTGTAAAAAATGAGAAATTTATTTTAAAATCTTGATTTTTGAAGTAATGAGAAAAATTGAAGCGTATTCCTATGTTTAATAAACATTTGGCACATTCATGAAATTTATGCACAAGCGCGCGCATACGCGTATAACTGTAAAAAGCAATGAATTGCTGAAATAATAAATTTGATCCAGTAATATAAAAGTATTAATTTTTTCACGTCGGTCATTCAGATTTTACGCTGAAATTCGTATTTTCATCTAAATATAGTCTAGAAAACAGTCGTACCTTAGTTGTTTTTTAAATTGCTCTGAAATCTCAAATATTCACTTAGAATAAAAAATTGGAATGTTTTAGTTAAATTGTTTTCTTGGTACTTTGATCAGTGTGGTGATATCAAATATTGTGGTCATATAAAGATTAATTTTCTGATAAGGAAGAGGGAAAATGAATTGTTAAAGAAAAAGCAGAAGTGAGTAGATTCTTTTTCCGTTGTTCACTTCCACTTTGAATCACCTGGCCAGCATTCAGTAAAAAAATCATTGTTATTAAGCAAACAAGATGTTCAACTTCGAAGTTGGTATAGTATAAAACATTCGAATACGAGCATTTTAATTTGTTTCTATTACCCGTACTTTAAAATGTGGATCACATAATGGTAATTCAGCGTAGCGATTAACGTGTTGGCATAAACAACGCTCAGAATGCTTCGATACCAGTGCGGTCTGAATGGATTTGATTCAACAACGTTTTTGAGGTTTTCCATGTACCATAATAAAAATTCGGATCATTTTTTGTTTGCTCTCCTCGTATGGCTTAATTTGGGCTTACGCTGAGTTAAATTCTTCCATTGAATCATCGGTATATCATAATTTAATATCAATACTGTACATTCGGCCTTTTTCTTCTAATTTCAAAATTTATCTTTATTCATTCTACAGAATTTTGTTCAAAGAAAGAATAGACTTCCCTTAGTTGTTAATTTTTAGAAAACTACGTTCATTTTTCGGAAAGATTGAGCATGAAATAAATAACTAAAATAACTAATTAACAATCTAAGATAGATAACGCCTGCTGAATTTGCTTAGTCGCCAATATATTCCCAAAATTGTAAGGAAATTTCATGTTACTAAACTAAGGCAATTTTCTATGAAATGATTTATGATGGTTGATGTTTCAAATTTAAAATTTTGAGACGGATAGCAAGAATATTGCTTTATTTGCATAGTCATCCATATTCATTTAAGTACCGTCTTGTATAAGGGTTATAAGGCATCGGAATGCCAAACAAAATATTCGGAGTTCCTGAGCCAATTTTTTTTATGTTTGCAAAACTTTAAAATCCATTTAAATTTGACGTCTCAGCCAACTTAAATCTGTTTATAGAGAAATGATCGTCATGCTCCAAAATTAAACAGTTATCAATAGTTTTTAAATGCAGCAGTTTCTCTTATATGCGTTTCTCAGTTATAAGTATATTTTTCAATATCCAAGTACATACAATGGGAAGTTACAATGTCAAAAATGTTTCACTTATACATGTTATTTTAACTAAGTTTAGTTAATTAAATAAAAACATAAGAATTATTCGTATTAAGAGACGTGGAAACTACTTTTGAGGGCATTATGTTTGGAAAATATTACTATACTTAAATTGGTGATTGATGGATTTGATGATGCATCACTCGATGTTTTCTGAAGATGCTGTCATATAAATATTGAGTTATTACCAATAAAATGTTGATAGTTTTAAATATAGTAATGCTTTTCAATGAATCGTGTAAAACCGAGTTCACTAGCGACCTAAAAAAAGCAAACATGAATTTTTCTTTAAAAGTAATTGCAAATTATTTGGATTGTGCAAATAATGGTGAACAAAGTACCATATTATATTTTCTTAATATGTGTAATTAAATTAAATTTCTCATTCAAAAGTTAGTATTTTGCTCGAGATTCAAAATACTACGCTAATTTATCACTTTTATTAAGTACATGATTAAACTATAACGATGGTCGTATTTCTAATTTAACAACTTCCATTTTTTGTAGACTACAGCATAGTACCTCTTGATGCTTTGCTGAAAATTATAAACAGTTCTAAGCTAATTTCTTCAATGATGTAGTTATGACTCATATGAGTACACTTGTTTGTATTATATTATGCCTGTGTATGTAAGTGATTCAATGTTTGATATGAAAAACGAAATATGAAAACATATTTTTTCTGATTTTTATATCTATAAAATAGGTTAAATTGCCCTCTTTATACCTTTTTATTTATTTTCATTTCTTCTCCCCCCCCCCGTTTATATTTACATCTTAATTATTATTTAATAATTTACGACTATCATTCTTTTTTGTGTAACATATAATACAATAATGATTCATTTATTCTTTACTAAACATTTCTTTAAAAATTGCATTTTCCAGCCAGAGCGATTTGAATATATTTTAAATAAAGCCTTTCTCTACTTATAAAAAAAACTTTTGTAACAGAATTATTTACGGTACCGTATGACCCCGGGCGTTGCTCTTTAAATCAATATGTTGCTGTGCTGAATAAAAGCGACGGCTTGATGTCAGAATAAAAGAACCTTTGTTATAAATCAGTAAACAAGACTATCTTAAAATTGTCATGATACTAACTTCTTTAGAAAAGTATTGTACGAGAGTTTATATATATACATCACTATAAAAGTTGTTTAATTGAAGAGATGGATTACATTTATATTTTTCTTTAAATATTATGTAATGAACATTTATTTTTGTAAAAAGAATAACGGTATTAATGTTTTTGTTTAACCATATTTGAACTTAATACATAATGTCACCCAATTAAAAAATAGAGAGATAGGCTTTTATACATGGATACGTTAATCTGTTATAAAAATGTATTTCCCCCTTTTCTTACTTAATAATAAATTAATTTAATAGAATATTGACAGTAAGTCTTCAGATATATTTTGATGGAAAACTGAGCGCAATGCATAATTACTATTTCTTCTAACTTGGATTAATTAAGCTCTCTTATCAATTTAATTACATCTATTGTTCAATTGATTGTATAATTTTGTAATTAAAAATCAACTTTATTATAATATACCTAAATATTCAATAATTTAGTGTTCTTTCTAAAGTTTAATTTAAGGTTGTTCTTAAATTTAAAAATTACCTAACCTAAATTTCTGATAGGTCACAGCCCATTATGAGATGACTTTGGTTTGATCGGTAAAGTAAAAAAATAATCTCCATCAAGACCACGTCTTGGGGGAATCTTGCAGTCGTACCCGTTCTTCTTTCATCTAGCAATTAGGAAATTGGAAAACATTTTGTTCCACAGATTTAGCATGCACATGTACTTTCACGCGGGATTATTCCTCATCTACACCTCGTAATCCACGTAGCCTGAGCCTATATACGAGGCGTATTTTTTAAGTAAATATCGTTTTGATATTAAAAATACACGACCATTTTTAAACAATTTAATTTTTACTTGACAGCCTGGACATTAATCTACTTTTTAACTTAATTTATGTTTATATTAAGGCACTTATTGTATCGTACGACCAACTTTTGTATTCCATCCTCATAGAAATCTTCCGCCTGCTGTATACTATCATCGGAATTTTGTCGTCCTCAGAGTTGTTGTAGCACTGATCACTAAGGTGCTTCTTTTATTGCATGAAAAAGTGTTAGTCATTTGATGCTAGGTCAGGGTCATACGGAGGGTTATGAAGTTGTTCCTAACCGTATGACTTGACGAGATTATGGATTAGATGAGAGATGTGTCGACAATCATTAACACAAAGCAAAACAATTTCACTAATCATGCTCTAAGTTTTTTTTAATGCAGGATACCGTTTGCGACTGTGACAGTGTGAAATAGGTGGTTAAGCAAAGGTGGCAGAGCAAGCCGTAAATTTTTATTAGGATGGGATACAAACACTTATCATACCATACAATAAAGGTCTTAATATAGGCAAAATAATGTTGAAAAAATAGATTAAGATACAGAATTTCAAGGTAAAAAAATCGATAAAAAGTATGGCGTTGTGTTTTTTAACACTTGACAAAACCGACAACGTTGAATGTTTTTAACACCGACAAAGTTGAAAAGTGTTTATGACTTCTGTTTGTCTGCCCGCCTATCCGTCTACCCGCGCTTTAACTCGTATATATATTCGAATTGCGCTGAAATATTTGGATGTTATATTACGTTTACCCTAGCATGAACCCTATTTCATATGAAGTTTGTTGCATGTTTAGTTTATTTACAGGGGGAATAAAATTTTTCCGTTACATTACGGCCAATGGGAAAATATCGTTTCAAATGAGTTTTAAAGATGTTATATCTTTTCAAAAAGAATAAACTGATATGCATTTAAGAAAAAATATGCGTTAAAATATGCATTATGTGGAATATGCGGTGCAAAGAATAATACTATGCATTTACAAGGCCACACAATAGAATTACTTTACATAATGGTATAGGGGGGGGGGAATTTTTGCGACGTATTTTATTTATATTAAACTATTTCATATATAATGAAATTGTTATACATAAGTGAGACCTACTATGAGTTATTTCATGTATAATACGAAGTGCGTCGCATTTATAGAGTGACGCAAAAGATTTCAGATATTATGTTGTATGCGATACTGTATAATAACGATGATGGCATAAAATGCATTTTTAATTATGATATGGCGCTTTAAATATTCACTAGATTTATTCATATATATGGTGTCTATAAATGCTATAGTTGATATACAGGTCTATACAAAAGCGTTCGTAAAGATTACTGAATATGAGCGTAAATCGCTTAAAGGTGGTTTTTAATTGAGTTGTGTATTTTTTACATTGAACTGCATTTATTTAACTAAGAAATGTTTGTTCGATAAAATGATGAACAGAGTGCCCAAAGAATTGGATGCATGGTCGTCTATAGATGCTAATTTCTGAAAAAGTAATTATAGTAGTTTTTCGAATGTTTCAGTTTGAATTAAATCTTAGCTAAATAATGGCGCGAATTCAAGGTACTAGGTAAATTACAGGGCAAAATAAACGTATTCAAGAAATTTCCCATGCATTAGTATAAATTCCTGAAAGAGAAAGTTCAATCTGTTGTCCGTTTTCTTGCTTAACTAAATTTTTGCATTATACAATGTATATTTCAATAACAGATGAAATACAGAGCCATTTAAAAGAATTGGAATACATACACTATATGGCCAAAGATGACCGACCACTTGCGATTTTAAACATTTTGTTAAAATCTAGAAAAATACTTAAGGAATTATCCTGAAACTCTAAGTGTGTAAACATAATAGTACAGGTCACACATTTCTGTGAAGATTCTGAAAGTGATCGTCTATCGAATCATCACAAATCCGTTATTCCCGAAATGAAGCAAAGAAATCAGGGTTTTTATCCAAATATAGTAGTACTTGCCATATTATGTATTCTATATTGCCATTAATCAATGGATATAGGGATACAACCCCTCATCTTTTTGCCTCACTTTGGGAATAACACATTTTGGGGCTATTTTTATAAAAATCTTAATTTATCTACGCGTATACATGCTATCGACATAAAAATGAACACAGTATATTACAATAAGCCACTTAATCATAATCTACAGTTATAGCGCTTTTTCTATATTAGTTTTGACAGGGTTATCTAAAAATGATTCATTCTTTTTCAATTTGTTAACGGTCCCTTATACAGTTTCGGGAAAATTTTTTCACAGAAACGTTTGACCTGTACTATTATATTTACACGCTTAGAGTTTCAGGATCCTCATGTTTTTTTTTAAGATATTTAACAAAATGTTTAAAATCGCAAGTTGCCTTTCATCTTTGGCCATATAGTGTATTTGGCTATGGGTTGTAACTGCTTGTATCAGTTTTTCATATGTTTCATCTGTTTTCGTAAATGTTTGCTTACTTATCGTATTTAACTTATTTCTCTAAATAACGAAATTTTATTAAAGATTTTAAAAAGTGTTTCATAATCTATGCTTGAAGCATGATTTTTCTTTCCTGATTTATAACAAAACTGTACTTATTTTAAAATCACAGCTTGTTTATAATGATTTCGCTGCTCTTGACTATTTTTTCTAGCACTATTTCATCAAACATAATATTAATCCCCAATTTCGTTTATATATATATCCTTTAATCTCCTAATTACACGCTAAAAAATAATAACTAAGCCATTCATTTTTAAAAATTTTCACCTATAAAACCGTTTCTGAAAAAAAATTAAGAAAAACAATGAATCGTTTCAGAACTCTGTTATATGATCTTAAAATCGAAGAAAATCTTTTCAGCGTATCAAAGACAAACGGCTTTGATTATCTTTCAGAATTACTAAAGTACACGTCAACCTTTACTTAGACTATCATTATTTAGCTAAGATTTTATAAGAAATGCTTCACCGATTAGAAATGCCACGCGTGTGTCAGGAGTTGAAGATTGTGAAATCAGATTAAAAGCGGTCATCTGTCTGGGGTTTTATCCCTATTTGTCATTGTCTTCGTGGAATAGACAACGGTGATAATGTTTGCTATTTGTATTGCATGGTAAATAATAATCTTGTAATTTCCTGCTGTTTAGTATGTATCTATACAAAAGGTTAAATGTCTGATGTCATCTAGATTAAGTTCTTTTTATTCTCTGTAAAACATCACTGCACTTTTAATAATAGGATCATTATTAGTTCTAATAGAATTTTAATAATAGGTTTTTCCTTTAGAAATATTTAATGCAAAATTAAACTCCAAAAATTTTTGAGTCTGTAAATCTAATTATTTTTTTTATTTTATGTTAAATATTTATGATTGGTTATTTGGCGTTTCGGTTTTATATAGGAGTTATATCAGATAACCATGTTTCAATGCTGGAAACAACATAATAAAGTATACATAGTAAAGAATGCGTAAATAAAATGTAGTAGTTTAAACATTTAACAGTCTTCGCCCTTAGGCGACTGAAAATTGTTTTTTTTTTTGGGGGGGGGGGGTAAAATTGGCTTTATTCAGCAAACATTCTAAACTAATATTTTTTTCCAGCAAATATTCTAAACTATGCAAAATATTGTTTCGCAAAAGAAAATTTCTAGTTCATAAAAATCATCAAGAAACTACTTAAGGACAATCTTAGTCCTGTTATAATAGCTTCATTACTCAAGAAAATGAGACTGTATGATTGAACAAAATTAAGTGACATATAAGTTTGTTCATCAAATCTCTGTTTAGTTATTCTAAAACTTTTTTAAAAGCTCAAACTGTAGTTTCTTACGAAAAATATCAATCTTTTTCTTGTATCATATGACTTAAAATGTAAAGTAAACTCTTTGTTTGTCTTCGTATATGGTTTATCTTCCTTAAGAAAGGATATCATGGCCCTTTGACCACCTCCTTAGATCGATTTAGATCTTTTCATTAAGACGCAACATTATCACAGAAAAAGTCCCGGGTGATAATGTTAAGTCTATGGGAGTGTTTATTTCAAATATCTCGCTCTAATTTTAATATTTTTATATGATTTTTTTGCATAAAATAGCTGAGGACGATCTACAACAGGGCTAGTTTTTATTTTATCGATTTTGCTTGTATCATCTAAAAATATTAAAAATCTGAGCGAGATATTTGAAAAGAACGCCCCTATAGACTTGAATTCATCCGGATCTTTTTTAGTAACTAGTGTGGGGCCTTAAGTAATTAACACGATGACTTTGTCAACATAAATAAATAAAAATATATACCGCATATATATATGTGTGTGTGTGTGTGAGTGAATAAATAGAATAATGTACCCATATATAATATATAAGTAAATAGATAAATAATAAAAATAATAATAAAAATTAAAGTCGGATTGTATAAAGATTTTGAAAGCATAGTATTAAAACTATTGCAAAATAAAAGCGACTTTCTTCAAATTTCATGAATTCACAAAGCCTGCAAAATAAATAAATAAATAAAAATAAATAAATAAATAAAAATAAATAAATAAATAAACGCTTAATGATGTTAAGTTTACATTGTAAGAAGACCAAGGTTATTTGACTATTTTTCTTTTAAGATTTAGTCTTTTCAGCGCTACCATCGCCAATTATCTTTTTGTTATATGCATCTGTATAATTTTTAATTGAGTTCGCATATATGTGTGTTTATATCATTTTATTATAATCGATATAATCTATTTTTAATTTCATTTCTTTTCCTCTTACCATTTTGCTTTCTCCTTCCCCTTCTTTACTGTGTCCGTTTTCATTTTACTATTCCGTGATTGGCTATTGCCTTCTGCTTTCATTTCATAGTAGAAGCTCTTCTTTGTACCTGGCGAAGTAGAATTAGATCTTTCGAAAGGCCTAGCGAATTTAAGTCTTTTTACGGTGTATTTAATAAATTTATATGTCTTCATATTGATTCACACCGCTTCAACTTATTTTCTTTTATTACTTTACTGTATGGTAACGTTTAAAAAATATTGGGAATTGAAAATCAGTTGAGGTTTGAAATGAAACCAAAAAACCTATGTTTAAGTGAGGAATCTACAACGAAAATATTTTAAACCACTTTGAAGAGATTAAGTCCCATCTCGTGAATGACTTTTTGTTGTGTAATCACAGATGGTGAATAAAAGAGAATGATGATTTTACAATCTTTGAACACAACTTCCCCCTGCATTCTGTTATTGTTCGAGATGGATTAGATAACCTCTCCCAGGATTTTTAGATATAAATCTTCGTTTTTCTAATCCAAAGTTTATTATACACTAATAATTTGTACGTTATTTGTCTTTTCAAATAAAATTTTGTCTGCTAATTTTTTTAAATTGATATTTAATTTAGTTATTAATTTATGCTTATCCCAACTTTACCTTTCTTAGATTGGGAGGCAGCTGCTCAGATAATCATCCCATCGAGTTCATGGCTGAAATTCTAGAATTAGTTAAAATAGACCCGTATATTAAGATGCATTCGGTCTGTCAAGTCCTATCTTGGCGAGAAATACCTAAAAACCCGGTTTTAGGGATTAATTCATAGGTTTACCGTTGTGTTTTTCTGCTCCCAATGCTCCAAACTTTCATACATTTCGGTGGAGGAAATCACAATAAAAAATCTACGAGTCAACCACTGAAATCGGGTTTTTAGTTTTTTTCCACCAAGATATAATTTGGCAGATCAGTTGCATTTTAATATGCGAATCGCGTTTTAACTAACTCTAGAATTTCAGCCGTGAACTCGATGAGTTAATTGTCTGCACTGCCGCCTCCCAGTCTGTCAATGTTATCGTGTAATAATAGTGTATTTTATTAGCGATTAAAAGATGTGATATAATGTAAGGTACCCTGGGGTAATAACGCCAGGCGGGGTAATAACGCAAGTGCTTATATTTTGCATAATTATGAAATAATCAGGTAAATGACACCCATGTGCTCTGCGCAGAAGGGTTTTGAGTCATATAAATCGCAAAAAACAGCTTCAAGTTAATTTGTTTCATTTTTAGGTCTTATTGTTTTTACAAACAACTAAAATTAACGCTTGATCTAAAATTTGCGAGATACGTTTTGTGATGTGAAGACTATCTTTTTATCCGGAAATTCTTTGTTAATTACATAAATTTGTAGTGCATTTCATGTACTTTTAAAATTTTGTTGAAAATTTTGGATATCTTCTCGAGATAATTTGTTTTTTAAAATGTACTGCGCAATAACTATACCGGGGTAATAACGCCAATCCTTGACTTTAGTACCCCGGTTGATTCCCTACAGTGGCCGAGCTACATCCTACATACTGATTCAAATAAACACAGTTAAAACTGTCCAATGTTTCTCATGTTTCCATTTAAGCTGTCCTTTTTAAGCAAAAAGAAGCTCACGGTCTGATATTCTTTTGCCTCATCCCCTCCTCCCACACCACACCTTTATTTTTCTTACACTTTCACAAAAAATTGAACATTTCCAATAGCTTAGAATGCAATTTGTCAATTTCTAAGTTTGTAGAGTTTGTATTTTTAGAATTGGGCAATCTACATGCAATTATTCCATCTTATTTCATAGTTTTGTTTGCAATCCGTTATTACCCATATAGGTGGGTAATAACGCCAAATAGCATTGGTCAAGAAATCACGCCATTACATTTTATGAATACATATCTGTTAAATTATTTTTTTTATATAGATAGTCAAAGAGTTGCTGTATCAGATCCTATATTTGTTTGAAAAATACAATCTAAAACTAAGCCGTGAAAATTGGTAGAACCTTAACGTGGCGTTATTACCCCAGGGTACCTTATTTGGAAATTTAACTGTAATTCTGAGTGATGTACGATTTCTGCGATTTTGAATGTCTCTTCACACGTTAAGTGCCATGTCAGTCACCAGTATCTGACAGTGTAAAATATTTTATAAAACTAAAAAAATATGAATTGTTTTCTGTACTTATTGAAAATTCATTTACATTTTTTCTTAACTTGTATTTATTATAGGATTTTATGTCTGTCATCGTTGACTGACGTGGCACTCAACGGATTAAAAGGTAATTATATTTCTATGAACATTATTTTCATTTAATCAGCATTCAAACATCTTATTTATGTATTATTACTTATCAGTAGCAGCTTTTTAATCAAGACGCATAATATTATTCATGATTCTCAGTAAATTGGAACTTTGGCTAGAGAAGCTTTTAGTCCTGTTTTTAATTTACACATTTGTTTATAAAAAGTGAATGCGAGTTTAAATAAACAGCTAGTTTTTAAAAGATGTTTAATGATTTTATTTTCAATAATCATATGACTATAACCATAGGAGAAACTTCATTTGATAAATAGTAAGTTGCGTTTTCACTTTGGAATGAGATATAAATTATTAACTTTTAATATGGGCATAATAAGCAGTTATATGCATAAAATAATATGAAGGTTTTATAATAGCTATTAAGTTAAAAGTTTAAATTACAACGTTCACTGAGTTGGTACATTTCTGGAATCTCGGTACCTCTTTTCGCGAGTAGTAATAATACCCATATTTAACCATAGGGAATCTACGATAAAATAAAGATTAACATCCCTAAATTCTGATATTAAAAATCAAGGGGATAAAGAAACCTGTGTAATTAGCCAGTAAAATATCCGCTACATAACCTAATAATACTTTACAGAAATTGTGTAATGTATATGAATTCATAATTGCGTTTGGAAATAATAGTTATGTACTACAACTACACGGATGTGGGAATCTCAAAACTTTTTTGTATCTCATAAATGTTAGTATATCAAAATTCACTATCACAGTGCCAAAATTAAATGGTAATCTTATGACCATTATTGGGATTCTTGATGATATGAAATATCGTGCATTAGCGCTTGAGATGTGACTATCGCTAAAATCCCGTAAATTATGCAAAATGCAGTGACACTTGTTGGGTGATTTACACCGAAACCTAATCTAGAACAACTTATGTCACCGTCTAACTGAATCTGAAGTTTGATGAAATTCCCTGCATTAGTTCTTGAGATAGAGCTAAGGTGGAAATCGTATAAAATTCAGAATAACAGCGCCACCTTTTGGGCGATTTGTACCAAAATGTAAATAAGACCAAGTCATACTAAGAATTAACTAAATCTGAAGTTTCATGAAAATCCGTTTAATAATTCTTGAGATAGTTATTGTAAAAAATGTATTGAAATCTCAAAAATGCACCATATAAGCGCCATATGTTGAGCAATTTACACCAAAATGCAGAAAACGTCAATTCATGTCAAGGATTAACTGAATCTGATGTTTGATGAAAATCCTTGTGTTGGTTCTGCAGATTGAACTATTGAGGAAATAATGAGAATTGCTGGGTAGAAGCGCCATCTGTTGGTAGATTTACACCAAAATGTGGAAAATGTCAATCTCAAGGACTAATAGAATCTGAAGTTTGATGATGTGTTAGTTCTGGAGATTTGAAGCGCCATCTGTTGAGTGGTTTACACCAAAATGTAGAATACACCGATCCATCTCAAGGACTAATAGAATATGGAATTTGGTGAAAATCTGTATATTAGTTCTTGAGATAGAGCAATTGCGGAAATCGTGAAAAATTCTGCGTAGCAGTGCCACCTGTTGAGTGATTTACACTAAAAACTAATCAGCAGTAACTTATATCAGGGAATAACTCAATATGAATATTTATTAAATTCTGTGCATTATTTCTTGAAGTAGAGCGTCCTCAAAATTTTGCCACATACATACAGGCAGACAGAGTTATAGACTCAGAGACATACATTTGTTAAAAACGTGTTTTTTAGTATCTCTGACCCCTAAAACGTGTAAATACGTCGAAATCCGGAAGTTGGAAATTTTCATGTATCCAAAATTTTCTTTTTGTAAAGATAGAAGAAAGTAAAAATATTAAAAATCACTGTTTGAAAGATTTTATAATTATTATTTTTTTTTTTAATCTGAAAGAAGCTGTTGTACATTAGTTTTCTCGAATCCAACAAAAGAAAATTTTTGTCTCATAAAAAAAATCCAATTATTTTAAAACTCGCAGTTTCATAAGTTTTTATTTGGTGAAATGAACAGTATAAAATAATAATGATAATAATAAAGTCATGAAAAGATTGAAAATGTACTTGCAGAAAAGTTGCCATTTATGTTTAGTTTTTTCACAAAGCTTTAGTGCTTGTTACTTCTCCGTTTGCAAGGTATAAATTTCTTGCTATTCAAGACGGGACATTTCGGTTTTTAGAAATACTTGCGAGGAATACCACAAAATTAAAACAAAACTAAGTAATAATTATTTATACCCATGCATATATTTACACGTTACATGTATTCGTTTTGAATACTGCACACCCGTTATTTAACACTTTGCCTTCCTCCGGATCTGAACCTCGGTACTCTCCATTAGAGACGAAAGCTCTCTCTTTTACACAAACTGGCTACATATAACCTCTTCATTGCATTCCAAATCACAAATTTTTGAAATTTAACTGGATATCTTCAGTTTTGTTTCACTTGAGAAACAACCTTTCCATAATGAAAATAAGTTACTGATAAAAGACAGAAATTTTATATAAAATCTCCCGTACAATATTTTTTACAGTGAAGTACATTGCTCTTTGCCGTTAATAGTTTTAAAGGTTTTCCTTCGTCCTACCCATCATTGCTGCTAGTACTTGTTGTCAGATTTTTTTCACAACTTTTTAATGCTTTATAAAACTTATACATGTGAAGTTCAGTTTCAAAGTTATTTAATTTTTTAACCTTTTTTTTCTGTTTTCAACCATCGTCTTTCACCATTTCTTCCTGAACTAATGTTTTATTCAATGTTTCAAAAGTTGTTTCATTTATAATGCATGGATTTTTGCTCCGATAATCTTCATATACGGGTGAGAAATGATTTTAAAATTTTAATGCTTTCATACTTTGGATCAATACGAATTACATTTCTTATCATTTAATGATGTGTGGATCACAAGAAGTACATTAATATTTAATGTAGCATAAAATAATTATTATTTCTGAACATTCACTGGTGTCACGTGATTGAAAATATTGGAATATATTTTTATGTGCGTCTAGTTTTGTTTCTTCTTTTACTTTACTTTAATATAATTTGATTATCAGTACGTTGAATGTTTTGACAAAAGGAAGAAGTTGCTTATCATTAAAAAAAAAACAAATTTTTTTTAAAAAAAGTATTGATGATTCTGCTGATATGAAAATTTGTGATATTTAAGTGTGAAACGTGAAAGATGTATTTAGATAATTATTTTTAAATTGCTATCCAAAAAAAACGCATATGATTCATTGTACTTTTTCACTACATTTACTTTATCGCAATTCTATCAAAATAAATAGCTTAAAAAGAAATTAAAGTTTTAAATAACTAAATAAGCACTTTAAAGAGAGCGCAGATTTCGTACAAATTTTTTGAAAGGAAAAAAAGTCTGAACGTAGAAACTGTCGATTATTAAAAGATAAATGGTGTTTTTCCAAAATAAAATTCTCATTTAAATGCTTATTACTATAGAATTTGTCTATAATCATGCTCCCTTGCCCTATGCCAGAAGTACTTTTAAACTCTTAAATATATTCTTATAAGCATAGATTTAACCAACGTTTTACACTTCCTTCCTCTTTTATGTTATGAAAATATCTTTTTGTTCAAAAAATAGATTTTGTTTTGTTATTGAGGTTTGAAATCGTACTTTTATGTTCAAAACTACAGTAAACACCCCCCCCAAAAATCTGACCGATGGATGTAACTTGAGTTAACATTAATGTTAAAGTAAACGAAAAATAGAATTTTCATTCGTATGAAGTTCTGTGTTATTTATGCAGTTTATTTTATCGTAAGTGTTGTTTCCATATTACAAATTGCACTAACTTAGACTTTCGAGTAATAACATTCGTTTTTAACAACTTATTTCAGTTTCTTACATCAAGGAAGCGCGGTAAAAAGTATGGTTTGTTTTCTTTTACTTACATTTCACTCATATCGAAGAGGTAAAATTTTGATGATACTAATGGTAAATTCACATGATAAAATTTAGTTTATAATTCTCCCCAAAATCGAATTCCTGATAACTCTCCTTGTAAGACCTCTACTTTGTAATATTTTAAAACTTACAGATAAGCTTTTAACACGTTTTCATTGATAACTCTATGAAGATTTAAGACAAAATAACATAAACTATATTATTTCCTGGGTTGCTTTCGTTTCTAAAGCACTTCTCCATCTTTAAAAAGAAATCTTCATCAAGTAAACAGTAAAAATTGAGATAAAGGTTATACACTGATGCCTGGAGATTAAAACAGGATGAGTAATTACATTTTACAGTACGATTACTATGACTTTTCGAGAAACTTTGGGGGAAATTTCGGGTGCATTTTAAAGTCGTTATCTTTCTGAAACATAAAAGTTCAAAAGAAGTGCTAAAAGCTAAATTTTGGACACTTCATTTAAGATCTCTTTTAAACATATTCAAATACTTCATTTTATCCATGAACTCATTATAAATAAAAATAAAATTCTCACTCCGTTCGGGAAAGACAGGCCCTCTCCTGAATCGTATCACTTTCATGTTTAACGGTGACAACAGATGTGCTTCGTGAAAGAAGTTTACATATAAGTTTCTGCCAAAAATAAGATTGATTATTAAACCTAAAACATTCAATTTGAAAATTTATTGGCTAATATTTGATACTGAGTACTTTCATACTTCGAAATTTGATTTCAGCAAAATTCTTTTTTTTCTCTCGAAATTTTTCTTGTCATATGACCAAAGTAATTTGTTTTAGGTAGCTTTCATTTCAAAAAGTAAAAAGCTACCTATTGCAGCCGTCCGGAGGAAAGCACTTCCAGAAAATTTTGGTATATTTTCACCGATCATGACCCCCAGACCCCAAAACCACCCTCCGTTCAAATGTTGACATATATATATATATATATAATAATTTTTCTTTTATGTGTTAGAACTTAAAACAACGATTCCAGAACACTTTTTATTTTGTCTATATTTTAAAAAATGATTGAGTTATAGCACTTTGAATTTTTCTTATGGCTGACATTTTGAAACGGTCTGATTTTTGTCACGTGATAACGCGAGTATTTATGAATCGATTTGAATGTAACTTGGTGTGTACATAGTACATAATGAGGCCTGGACCGAGTTCGTTAGTCAGTTCCATCCGCCGTCTTGTTTCAAAATGGAGGCCATTTAAATTTAAAAAAAAATAAATTTAAAATTAGGTACAAAAAAGTGAGAAATTGAAGGAGATTTTTCTTTTATGCATTTCACCTTGATGCAAAGATTCCAGAGCATTTTTTGTTTTGTTTGTATCTTAAAGAATGGTTGAGTAATAGCACTTTTAGTTTCTAGTGTTACTCACATTTTGAAATGGTCTGATTTTCGTCACGTGATAACACGCATATTTATAAACCGATTTGGGATGAAACTTGGTGCGTACATAGTACATACCGATGTCTGGACCGAATTCATTGGCCAGTTCCATCCGCCATCTTGTTTCAAAATGGCGCAATTTTAATTTTTTTTAATTTAAATTTTAAAATTAATTGCAAAAGAGTAAGAAATTCAAAAAGATTTTATTTTGTTTGTTTGCCCTTGATACAAAGATTACAAAGCATTTTTTGTTTCATCTATATCTTTAAAAACGGCTGAGTTATAGCACTTTCAATTTCCAGTGTGGTTGACATTTTGAAACGGTCTGAAATTCGTCACGCATATTTATAAACTGTTTTGGATATAACTCCGTGTGTACATAGTACATACCGATGTCTTGACCGAGTTTACTGGCCAATTTCATCCGACATCTTGTTTCAAAATGGCAGCCATTTAAGTTTGTCAAAAATCTTTTAAATGTATAATGATGTACAAACAAAAAATTAGAAATTGAAAAAAGGTTCTTTCTAAAGTATTTATCTTAATAATGAATTCCGGAATATTTTTTGCTTTGCCATTACCTTTAAAAACTCCTGAGATGTAGCAGTTTGAATTTCTAACGTAGGTGACATTTAAAAAAAAATCAGTTTGCCCGCGACAGGACTCCGTATATATTAATCGATTTCGATGTGAGTGTGCGCATGCTCATGAATTAAGATTTCGACCAAGCTCATTGGTTTTTTTTATCAATCATGTTGCTTCAAAATGGCATACACTTCATGATATCGTGGAATTTGGCGATCCTCTAAATCACTTAAAATAAAACCAGGTTGAATAAAAGATGGTTAATTTCTAAAATGTTTTATTAATATGCAGTATCCACAAAAACTAGTATTCTAAGGTGGTCTGGTGTAATACGCCAGGCGGGGTAATAACGCCAAGTGCTAATATTATGCATAATGAACTAATGAACTAATGAACTAATCCGGTAAATGACACCCATGTGCTATACGCAGAAGGGTTTTAAATCATATAAATCGCAAAAAAAGCTTAAAGTTCATTTATTCCATTTTAGGTCTTATTGCTTCTACAAGCAACTAAAATTTACACTTGATCTAAAATTTGCGAGATACGTTTTGTGATGTGAAGACTATTTTTTTTATCCGGAAATACTTTGTTTATTACATAAATTTGTAGTGCATTTCATGTACTTTCAAAATGTTGTAGAAGATTTCGGATATCTTCTCGAGATAATTTGTAGTTTAAAATGTACACGTTTATTTTTCTTACACTTTCACAAAAAAATGAACATTTTCAATAGCTTAGAATGCAATTTGTCAATTTCTAAGTTTGTAGAGTTTGTATTTTTAGAATTGGGCAATCTACATGCCATTATTCCATCTTATTTCATAGTTTTGTTTCCATGGCGATATAGGTGGGTAATAACGCCAAACAGCATTGGTCACGCCATTAGATTTTATGATTACATATCTGTTAAATTATTTTTTTTTGAATAGATAGTCAATGAGTTGCTGTATCAAATCCCATATTTGTTTGAAAAATACAATCTAAAACTAAGCCGTGAAAATTGGTAGAACCTTAACGTGGCGTTATTACCCCAGGGTACCTTATCTTATAAAATCGGGTTCCACTAATTTGAGCTTCGTATGTTTGAATAAGAAAACGTAATTTAAAATAAATAAATAAATAAATAAATGAAAGCTACCTCTTCCTCCCGGCACTGCCGGTAGGACTTTTTCTTATCTTTTTTGCATGAACACTTTATTTTAATCTTAGAAAAGTTTATCTAAACATTTTTATCATTTTGTTATATATATTTTTTCAAATTTCGTCTCAAATGCCTGTTCTCTTGCTTCTGGCGCTGATATTTCATTTTCTTCTTCTACCAATTTTATTTGTCATTCCTCTATTATTTTTCTTCTTTTTAATAATTTGAGCACATCCATTTGTTCACTAAAGTTCTTTGCAGTTACTTTAAAAGTTGAGTTAAAAATTACTTGCTTTGAACACCCGATTTATAAATTTTGGAATTACCAAACAAGGTTTCGATTTGCCGCTCATTTTGATAATACATTCATTTATTTTTAGTTGAAAATGAAAGATTAGTGCTTTATATTAACATACTTTTGCATTGGTTCGTTTTAAAAAGATTGTCTGAAAAAATTCTCAATTTTTTAAATTCTATTTATTTGAAGTTTTGTGACCCTGAAATTCCTCATAAAAATTATGCTGACTGAAATATTGACTCCGTTTTTATTTTTTAACTCAGTGCATTTCTTAATATGAAATCCTCACTCTCTCTATAGATACAAGGTGTCTACTCTCAGCGGTGGACAATGACTAATTTATAAACTGTTAGTCATAGACATATACTTCCAATTGCAAAAATGCTTTAAAAAATGTAAAGGATTGTTTTTTAAGTGATTTAGGTAAAAAAAAAAATATATTAAAAAATTACGAAAATTAACTTTTTATACGGTCCCCGGTTCTACAAGTGATATTTAGTAAATTTTTACCACTACTCTAACAAGTAAGACAAAAAAAGTCCCATTCCTCTGCGATTAAAACTTACCGAATAATAGCTGTTTAAAGTTGAAGCATCTTTTTTGCTGCAAAATAGGGGGCAGTCACAAATTTATTGCAGATAAAAATAAACATCAAATATAAAATTTAACATTAAACATTGAGAGTAAAATAATTTTTACAATATTATTTTTAAATACATGTTGATGTTTACATATTAAAGCAAAATATACAACTTGTACTAAAAATATAAATAAAAAAATAACAGAAGTTTTGTTAAATTAAATTATGAAAAGCAACAGTCACAAATCGTTACAAAATGATACACTTTTAAAATTCTTGAATTCAGTGTAATCCTATAAAATAAATAAATGGTACGCATCTAAAATAGTATTAATATTACATTGTCAGATTACATGACATGTACATTACATGATTCAGTATTTAGATTGCTAAATAGTATTTTAAGTTGTGCACACTGGAATTAAAGAATAACTAAACGAAATTCATGTGTAAACCTTGCATCACTTCATACATGATATTCAAGTTACTGGGAATCAGTTCCACAGTTCCTATTATTAGTTACAAATAATTTTGATTTATATTTTAAAAATATTTTGATTTAAAACAATCTCTCTTTCTTTCAGGCATTTGATTTCATTATATATTATTGCTGATATATTTTTTTTTCATTGTTTCATTAATCAAAACCTTTGCTTTTAATAAAATTAGTTATATTCCCTATTCTTTAAAACAACCTGATATTTTTTGGTCCAATTTAGAGAGTGGAGTTCTAACTTAGGTGACCACAAACTGAATTTGGAACACTTTTGACAAATTTTGACAAATTGATCACGTCTAGGGATATTTTGCAGATATTCCAAAAATTAAGTAGCACCGGGAAATGAGTGAAGCCGTCCAAATTTGGCTACTCTTCCCTACTCCTTGAGACCAAGGTATTCATATCCAACCAGTCTTTAGTCTAAACTTGTGCGGGCCCGAAATTTCATCTGTTTGGGTTTCAGAACTAGCTTGATTTTTTTTTATATGTGTGTGTTAGACATACTTTAAAGATATATCTATTTTTATTTATACTGTCTTTATGCAGTTTACGAAACATAAAAAAGTTTGCTGAATTTTCCTTATTTCTATGCATTATATTCTTTTACGTTTTGTTCAATTTAAATGGCTTACTAAACCAATGAAAATACTTGAAATTTTAAATTTTAACCCCATTCTATCCTAACTTAAAAACTAATGTAAAATATACAGAGGCTCTAATTTTTATTTTCCGTGTTAATTAAAGATCATTTTTAACTAGATTATATATATATTCTTTCTTTATTAATATTTAAATTTTCGGATGGGCTGCAATTTTAATGCTGTCTAAGACAAACTTTCCATACGAATATTTTCATACTTTGTTGAGAACAAAACTAACATTCGCATTTCAAAATAACCATGTCATCAAGAAGTGGATTAATCTTAAAGCTTTTAAACGAAATTAAATCCTGTATCGCAACAAAGGGAAACGTCGAATTACATCGACTTTAGACTCTTAACTGATAAGGAAAAACAAACTTCAAAGAAAACAAATGCTTTAAATTTTGTTTTAATAGAAGCTGAGTTCTCAATCAAAAAGAAAGAAAAGAAATTTCCCTAAAAATTATATCCCTAGCGATCAAACAAAAGAATTTATACGGATTTCCGAAGATGAAATTTTATGAGGAATCTTGTTGGTGTATAAAATCTTTCTATCATTAGATTTAAGTTCGAATCAAAATATCGGATTTCCAGCTTTGAAAAATCTTTTTATTTCGAAATTGTTTCCTTGAGCTCTGTTTGATAAAATATCTGGGAATTTAAAGAGTACATTTCCTATCTTTTGAAGATACATCTTTTGAGAATAACTCGAGTGTAAACAGCTCTGGAGGAGACGAAGCACATTTTTATGTAATACATTTGTACAATTATATCCAATTTTATGCTCTTTAAAGATTTTCTTTTATACAGTTAATGTTCTCTTTAAAAGTATCATGTTATTCATTTATACGTATAATTTGAGTGTATAAATAATATCTGTCTTTTATATAGGTATGTCTCTAAGTAAAAATAGTTGTAACACGTTGAAATTTAAATATGAATCTGTTCGTAGTTAGTCTCTAAAAGAATACGTAGTACTGTTTTTAATGTTTCTCAAATTGTTTTGTTGTCAAAAGTTATGTTGAATGACCTGTGTTTTTTCCATTTTTTAAGCCCGTTTCTGTCCATTTTCTGTAATTCTAAAAATATTTATGCAAGTGCTATTCAGTTCACCATTTTTTGACATGATGTTCAGCGATATAAACAGTGGCCGTGAAAAGGTCCATGTGAAACAACATTATTGAATAATTGAAAATGATACAGATGATAGATAATATTACTGTAATTGACTAATATATGACTATTTATCACTGCTGTATTTGACTAATATGTGAATATTTTATGCTGCTGTATTTGACTAATATGTGACTAAGTTTTTATTTAAGTATTGTGACTAATATGTGAATGAGTAACGCAAATAAGTTTCTGGGCTTTTTTGATCAATGAAAAAAGAAAAGTTTGAAGAGAAATACAAAGAATGGTTGTTTCAAAGTATCGTAAAGTGAAACTAACTACACATTTTTGCCATCTCTCTGATAAAACTTGAATACCATGACGATAAAACGATGCGTCTTTGGACCAAAACCATTTAACTAATCAATTATGCACTTCTTCGAAATTAGCTAATTCTATTAGAGCTAAGCCAAGCGCCAACAACCAGACAAGTGTTAATCAGAAGGGATCAGGTCTGACAAATATGGTGGGTGCAGTAACAGATCATACTTCAGCATTTTGGTGGTGCCCTGAACGATGAAATTCGATAGCAGGGAACGTTGTCGTTCTGCCACATGACTCGTTCGAGTCTCCTGACTTATTCTGGCCGTTTACGAGCAATGCATGGTTCAAATTAATCAATTTTTGTCGATATCGAGGCCTATTGCCAGTTTCGCCTAGTTTCAGCAGCTCCTAATACACGATTCCTTTCTGGTCCTATTAAACGCAAGGCATTGTCTTCCTTCCGAAGCAATTTGGCCATGCCATCCGATGCTGATGCTTCGCCAGGTAAAAGGCATGATTTTTAGTAATTTAGATTCTCTAAATATATCTACTTCTCATCTCTAGTAACAATTCGATGCAGGAAAGTTTCTTCCGTGCCGAAAAGCAAAATTTCGGTAATGATTCTTCCATTTTTCACCTGCTTTTCAGTCAACTCATGCGCCACCCATTTTCCTTCCTTTTGAATTATTTCGAAGAGATGTGAGCGTTAGAAAATACTTTGGCGAGTCATGTTTAATGCTTCCCCAAGTTAATCTTGTTCTTTTGTTATCATCTTCCTGCAATAATGCTTCCAGATCAGCATCCTCAATTGTTTTGGTATTTCGAAGAAATTCCCACTTCTAAAACATTTAAACGAATCTTCACAGATAGTTTTCGATGGTGCTTGTTCGCCATAGTCCTCCTTAACAATCGACCTCCTTCAGCTGCATTTTTTTCAGATTAAATAAAAAACAAAACTTCCCGCAAACGCTGTTTATTTGGCGCAAAACACGATGTCTTCGTTGTTAGAAAAAGAATTTTTGCGTTGTGATATGTATTGATATTGCAACAGTTTATTGTTA
This sequence comes from Maratus speculifer, assembly GCA_964019185.1. NCBI lineage: Eukaryota > Metazoa > Arthropoda > Arachnida > Araneae > Salticidae > Maratus > Maratus speculifer. Next base: position 213,655,827 of record OZ025293.1, on the reverse strand, counting down.
ACAAATGCCTAAGCTATTAAAAAAACCTAACTTCAGACATGTATGTCATCTACATGTCTCATTAATGCCATCCATCTGTGAAACCAAGGAACTTAGTTGCGCACCTAGTAAATATTGCATTTATATTTTTATGTGTTTTTAAGGCATGGAAAATATTCAGATTTCCTAATGCATACCAGACTCGGGCTCCATTTTGTTTTGACTGAGACATCTCATAAATGCCGTTGTTACCATACTGTAAAAAAAAATGTGGTTATGTTAAGATGTTACAAACTTCAATTTGAAAAACTTCGGATTTAATTCGGTCTCGTTTCAAAAATGAATAGAATTATAAATCTATTCTATAGGATTAAATATATTGTTGAAAATCTGAAACGTTATAAGCTGCTCAGTATTCAAAAATATTAATGATTTGTATTATTGACATTAAAATCAGACTATTTTTAATTCAAGGGGAATTTTAGATATCATTTTAAATCTATATATATTTTTAGGAAACTTAAAAATCGAAGCTGAAAGTATCTATATACATTGTCTTTATATTAATTATATGCAATGATTTAGAGAATGGCTGCTAGCGTTGTGCTGGGAAAGTAATCTTGTAAGACTTTTACACACTAAAAAAATGGGAAAATTTTCACATAAAAACAGATATATCCATGATAGAAAAAAAAGATTTGTCTATATGTGTAAAGTGTTATGTAAATTGCCAAAAAACACACATAATGTGTAAATACCGAAATACACTGCTTGATGTGTAATATTGATGATGTCCTATTGATGCCCTATATCGTCCACATTTCTAAAAAAGTTTCACATACTCTCAACTTCTCAAATAAGTCTATAGCAAATATTCTAGATGAACTTTCATGGCTCTAGCGTACCGCTATTTTTACGTTAATAAAACTGGTAAGGTTAAAACTAAGATTATATAATGTTACATTTTATTACAACTGCCAACGTATTCATTTTAAAACCCTATTTTTAAACTCTTTTTGTGATGATGAGAACATCATCACAAAAAATAGATAAATTAACATTTAGATTAAATGATAAATAGTAGTCCTCCTTTAATTTACTATTTTTTTGTTTATTAGAGTAATGTTTTTTGTTGTGCAGATTTAAGCTATCATATTTTTTTGGTAAATCTACATAAATTGTAATGCTTTACAAATTGCAGATAAATAATAAAAAAAAAATTCGGCCATTTATCTCGCAATTCAGGTGTAGACACTTCACCTGAACGAATAGATGCCCCATTCGTAAGATAATAGTATGAATGTGTAATTAACATTTATAATTAAACAAGTAGATTTCTATTTGACTCAATATCCTATTTACATCAAATTTGGGAACATTTAAAAAAAATATTAAAAAATCTTGAATTTACACTTACACTTTTCAACATTTTCATTTTTCCACGAAAATATTACAACGCATATCATGTATTAAACTGGTCTGATGCAGCCATTTTAAACAATAATCAAACGGATTTCTTTAGTAAGCACGTGTAGATAATTTTAAGATAATCAACCAGTTCTAACGAAGGAATTCTAAATTGTTCAATCCTTAATTACTGTGACAGAAATTATCGCTTAACCACAGATAACTATCTGTTACACCGTTTCATTGAAAGGATTGATTAACGCACGGGATACTGTTTTTGTACTAAATATTTTGCTCAGTATTATTATAATTAAATTTAACATATTCAAAAGTCTGTAACGATGGTACTAGGGCTCAAACAAAACAAAATTGAAAACCGGTATCTGAATTTAAACTGAAATTACAAGTTAAACTGAGAAAATTGGTAAAAAGCAGCGGTATGTGAAACGCCTAAAATAATTTGAAGGTTTGATCTAAACCTAGAAGAGTAAAAATTGGCCTTTTTATATTCGATGAACAAATTCTAAAAAAAAAAAATTATTAGGAAAGGAATTTTAAATCTCTAATTACATGAATTAGATTCTATGTTACATAATGAATGGAATCGAAATTTTTTTTACATTCTACCGAAGATTAAACTTCTGTTATTTGAATTAAGAGGGGGGGGGGAGGAGGTGGAGGGATCAGAAAAATTGGCAACAGTACAATTAATATAATATAAATAAATGAATAAGCATAAAGAAGGATTAAACATCTATATAATGATATATGATGTCTCTGTATGAAATCTTCCAAATTTTGATTTGAGAATGATATGCATAAGGAGTTTTAGATTTTTATTTTGTATTTAGATTTTTATTTAGTCCTCTGAATATAGTTTGATGTACAGTTGTGCCGTAGCGTAATTGATTTCTAGTGACATAAAAATATAAAAAAATTAAAATTTGCTAGAAAATTTTATTTACAGTGGATAACATGTTTTACAATGGCTTTTGTATTTTTTTATGTCTTCGAAGAAATTCACATTTTAGTCACAACATAAGGTGATTGAGTTGTGCCATTTTAATCACAGATATCACATGAGCACCATGACATGCGGCGACGTCAATTTGATCATGTTTACTACACGAATATAAAATATTCAAACATTAAATGAAAATAGAACTATGAATTTTCCGTCATATGAGCCACCGTTCTCCTATCCTATACATTTCTTAACTTTAACTGCTGTGACAAAAATTGTGGCATAACTATTGTCAGGCATTCTCTGAGATTACTTGATAGAAAGATAAATAAAGGACTCTTTCATAGGAATAAACGTTATGCACAAAACAGATATACAGTGAGCAAAAAAAGTATTTGCAAGCAGACGATTTTTTGCATAAGTAACCATAGAAAGCAAATTTGATACTATTCTCTTAATTATTCATTTATTTAAATAAGATGAAAATAAAAATAACCACCCATTTTCCTTAAAAAGTAATATTACACATTTAAAAAAATAAATTAATGTTTTCTCAGGCCTAAAAAGTATTTGCACACGAAGCATTGACTGTTAAAAAAGCCATTAAATGTGAAAATTATGCAAATGTTTAGCATATCAGTCCCGCAGTACATTAGCCCCTCACTTTAAAGTCACGTAATATATTAATTGGAGCAGAGATTCTGGGGAGTTTTTGTTCTATTGGCGCCGAAAACATGTGAACTGTCTGTTGCTACCCATGAGACGATTAAATTTTTTAAAAATTCTGGATTAAATTTCCAAAGAATAGCTAAAAAATTAAATCTAAACTTTTCTAGTGTTCGTTATGTAATTAAGAAGAAAAAAAGAAACTGGTTCGACAATAAATAAACCGCGAACTGGGCGTCCAAGAAAGCTAAATATCAGGCAAAGGAGAGCCATCGTAAAAGAATCTTCAAAAACCCTTTTATAAGTGCTCGAGAATTCTCTGTTGATGTCGCTTCAACGTCGGGAACAATAGTTACAGCACAATCAATTAGAAATATTCTTCATGATGCAAATATTCGAGAAAGAACCCCTCGAAAAAAAAAATACTTATTAGTGAAACAAATAGAGTGAAAAGACTTAAATTTGCAAAAGCTTATGTCAGAAAACCACTAGAGGTTTGGAAAACTGTTATTTTTTGCTATGAAAACAAGTTCAATATTTTTGGCTCAGAGCTTCAAATTAAAAACTTGAGACCAACTGTAAAACATGGCGGTAGTCATGTTATGATTTGGGGATGCATGTCTTTTAACGGAGTTGGCGAAATGACCTTTATTGAAGACAATATGAATGCTAAACAATATATTAATATATTGCGAGATTATTTATCTAATACTGTTCTGAAATTAGGAATTTCTAATTCATATTTTTTCCAACAGGATAAAGATCCGAAACACACTGCATAAATTACGAGGTAATGGTTGCTTTATAAAGTAAAAAATCAATAGAAAACGCCACCATAATCACCAGACCTCAATCCGATTGAAAATTTATGGCATATTTTGGATATGAAAATAAGGAAAAATAAAATGTCAAACAAATCAGAACTTAAGCAAACTCTTCGGGAAGAATGGCTACAAATCAGCAATGAAACATATCACAAATTAATAGAATCAATGTCTAGACGATTACAAGCTGTAATTGAAGGAAAGGGTATGCATACTAAATATTAGCACTGTTTTTAACTTGTAATTCCTCTAGTTCTATTTTTATTGCTAGTGTGCAAATATTTTTTTGGCAGTGCAAATGTACTTTTTTATGTTTTCATATTCTAAATATAATTATTAAGTCAGATATTAAAAATGTTTACTTTTTTTGTAAAAGTGTTGGTACTTTTAATTCTTAGTTGCTTTTTATTTATTTATACATATGCTACAACAAATATACCTGGTGTGCAAGTACTTTTTTTTTTACTCAGTGTGCTTAAAATTCACCCATTCAGAAGTCACTAGTGATAGTGCTACGAATACAAATTAAGCAAATTTTCTCTGGTATCAATAGTTAAATTCAAAATTGGAAGTTAAACTGTAAAAATTGAAAAAAGTAATGATCTGTGAAACCTCTGATTGCAGTTAAGTGTTAAGACAATTTTTAATTCTGTTTTCTTTTAAATGTTCTTATTCTACTATACTAATTTAGCTGAAACGGGGAAGCGTGAGGAAGAGGGTCTGAGCATCTTACAAAAATAATTAAATAAATATACAAATGTTTCATTTCTTTACTTTTAAAATGATGTTAGAGAAATGCAATGGCAGCATGTTATTTATGGAATGGCATTACTGAAATAAAAAATGCAACCCTCAATTATGTATAAGACCTCTATCCCTTTCTTACCGTCTACTTTAAGATTTACTCTCTTATAATTTTGTAACACACCAATTAGTGTAAATCTACATTTACACATTTGTCTGAGTTTATGAACTGATAATAACTTACAGATTTAATGCCTTAAGCTAAATACATATAAAAACAGGTATTTTTTTGTACGAAATGTGTAATTTTTATGACAAGTGTGTGATTTCAGAAATTTACACACTTATATATATATAATTATGTGCAAATTACAATATCACACCTAGTTGTGTAAATTATAATAACACACCTAGTTGTGTAAATTCAGGCATTTTTTCCCATTTACTCATTTATTTGTGTTTTTCAAATGATAACAAAATACACACTTAGTTTTATAACTAAAATACACATTAAAACAGGTAAAATTTTGCAAAAAAATGTGTAATTTTCATTACAAGTGTCTAATTTTAGAAATTTACACATATAGATATGTAAATTAGACTAATTTACACACTTAGTTTTTAGAGTATATAAGCTAAAATGAATACACAGGAGTACAGTAAAAGAAACAATGTAATTTCTGACACCTTAATATTCTTAAAGGGTATTTCAGAAACTGTTATGTTTTCATTATCTTCGCTTAACACAATTTTAAATAAAAAATATGGTGAACATTTGAACACGGTCATTTATAAAACAAACTCTGAATTTATTTCTTAAAATATGAATGTCATTCCTTAGAATACACAGGCTCCATTGTGCCATAAATGGCATTTAATAAACAACAAACATATTGTTTCTCTCCTACAATGACATACTGTGACTCAGACACAGTAATTCATTTCTTGTGTGCTTATTTGGTGGAAGAGAGTTAAATATTATTTCCTCCTATGGAAAAATGTGTTATGTTCGCAAAATAGCTATAATTTGATATTTGAAAATGATAATATTTTCTGTGCAAGAATGTTTTGCACTAAGACGATTATAATTTTATATCTTTATCGAATATTCTCTTATTTCAGAATTATTTCTGTATTAATTTTTTTTTCTAATCTATTTTTCTTTTGCTTTTATATCTATTTAAATGTATTTTTCTGTTTCTATATATAGAATATGTGTAATTTGTTTAGTAATATAAAAATATCATTTATCAAATAAATCTGCACACAAATATACAAAAAAAAGATCTCTAAAATATGACGCTACAATGTATGAGGAAAGGTACATTGTTCATTATATTAATTTTTATAGACAAACTATTTCACTGCAACAGATTATGCCTCGCATAAAACTTTTGTAATTATATGGCTTAAGAATTTTTTTAAGAACTTTATGTAACTTGAAACAACTTTCAAAGTATACAGGAAAATCTTAGCAAATATATTTATTTACAGACAAATGCAACTAATATATATTATAAGCGCAGGATAATTGAGTAAGTTTGTATTTATTTTTTTTCTCTTTAATTTTTAAGCTATTGCATAGCTTTTATCGCGGGCTTTAAGCGCAGTGACCGAATGTAGAAATTCCGTAACGAGAAATCCTAACACTTCCGTAACGAAAAAACTTAACACTTCGGCTAATGACGTTTCAGTTCGGCAAACTTCGGCACGGTATCCTTCGGTAGATTTCGGAAGACATTGACGCGGTATTTTACAGATATTAGGATATCAAGTCTCAAACTTATGTTTCTTGTGATCTAATTTTCATAGCGCGGCCAAATTTTGTTTGGTAATTTATTATGAGACAGTGTTAATTTTTGGTGACAGGAGACACCCCCCCCCCACCGTGAGGGTCGAAAAATTTAAAATGCTTATAACTCGCGATCTAATTTTCGTAGCGCGGCCAAATTTTGTTTGGTAATTTATTATGAGACAGTGTTAATTTTTGGTGACAAGAGACCCCCCAAGGTGAGGGTCGAAAAATTTAAAATGCTTATAACTCGCGATCAAATTTTCGTAGCGCGGCCAAATTTTGTTTGGTAATTTATTATGAGACAGTGTTAATTTTTGGTGACAGTAGACCCCACACGGTGAGGATAGAAAAATTTAAAATGCTTATAACTCGCGATCTAATTTTCGTAGCGCGGCCAAATTTTGTTTGGTAATTTTATTTGGGGCAGTGTTAATTTTTGGTGACAGGAACCCCCCCCCCCCGAAGTTGAGGGTCGAAAAATCTAAAATGTTTATAACTCGCGATCTGATTTTCGTAGCGCGACCAAATTTTGTTTGGTAATTTATTATGAGACATTGTTAATTTTTGGTGACAGGAGACACCCCACGGTGAGGGTCGAAAAATTTAAAATGCTTATATCTCGCGATCTAATTTTGGTAGCTTGGCAAAATTTTGTTTGATAATTTATTATGAGACAGTGTTAATTTTTGGTGACAGGATACCCCCCCCCCTCCAAGGTGAGGGTCAAAAAATTTAAAATGCTTATAACTCGCGATCTACTTTTCGTAGAGCGGCCAAATTTTGTTTGGTAATTTATTCTGAGATATTGTTAATTTTTGGTGACAGGAGACCACCACGGTGAGGGTTGAAAAATTTAAAATGCTTATAACTCGCGATCTAATTTTCGGAACGCGGCCAAATTTTGTTTGGTAATTTATTATGAGGAAGTGTTAACTTTGGGGGACAGGAGACCCCCCCCCACGGTGAGGATTGAAAAATTTAATATGCTTATAACTCGCGATCTGATTTTCGTAGCGCGACCAAATTTTGTTTGGTAATTTATTATGAGACATTGTTAATATTTGGTGACAGGAGACACCCCACGGTGAGGGTCGAAAAATTTAAAATGCTTATATCTCGCGATCTAATTTTGGTAGCTTGGCAAAATTTTGTTTGATAATTTATTATGAGACAGTGTTAATTTTTGGTGACAGGATACCCCCCCCCTCCAAGGTGAGGGTCAAAAAATTTAAAATGCTTATAACTCGCGATCTACTTTTCGTAGAGCGGCCAAATTTTGTTTGGTAATTTATTCTGAGATATTGTTAATTTTTGGTGACAGGAGACCACCACGGTGAGGGTTGAAAAATTTAAAATGCTTATAACTCGCGATCTAATTTTCGGAACGCGGCCAAATTTTGTTTGGTAATTTATTATGAGGAAGTGTTAATTTTGGGGGACAGGAGACCCCCCCACGGTGAGGATTGAAAAATTTAATATGCTTATAACTCGCGATCTGATTTTCGTAGCGCGACCAAATTTTGTTTGGTAATTTATTATGAGACATTGTTAATTTTTGGTGACAGGAGACACCCCACGGTGAGGGTTGAAAAATTTAAAATGCTTATAACTCGCGATCTAATTTTCGGAACGCGGCCAAATTTTGTTTGGTAATTTATTATGAGGAAGTGTTAATTTTGGGGGACAGGAGACCCCCCACGGTGAGGATTGAAAAATTTAATATGCTTATAACTCGCGATCTAATTTTCGGAACGCGGCCAAATTTTGTTTGGTAATTTATTATGAGACAGTGTTAATTTTTGGTGACAGTAGACCCCACACGGTGAGGATAGAAAAATTTAAAATGCTTATAACTCGCGATCTAATTTTCGTAGCGCGGCCAAATTTTGTTTGGTAATTTTATTTGGGGCAGTGTTAATTTTTGGTGACAGGAACCCCCCCCCCCCCCGAAGTTGAGGGTCGAAAAATCTAAAATGTTTATAACTCGCGATCTGATTTTCGTAGCGCGACCAAATTTTGTTTGGTAATTTATTATGAGACATTGTTAATTTTTGGTGACAGGAGACACCCCACGGTGAGGGTCGAAAAATTTAAAATGCTTATATCTCGCGATCTAATTTTGGTAGCTTGGCAAAATTTTGTTTGATAATTTATTATGAGACAGTGTTAATTTTTGGTGACAGGATACCCCCCCCCCCCTCCAAGGTGAGGGTCAAAAAATTTAAAATGCTTATAACTCGCGATCTACTTTTCGTAGAGCGGCCAAATTTTGTTTGGTAATTTATTCTGAGATATTGTTAATTTTTGGTGACAGGAGACCACCACGGTGAGGGTTGAAAAATTTAAAATGCTTATAACTCGCGATCTAATTTTCGGAACGCGGCCAAATTTTGTTTGGTAATTTATTATGAGGAAGTGTTAACTTTGGGGGACAGGAGACCCCCCCCACGGTGAGGATTGAAAAATTTAATATGCTTATAACTCGCGATCTGATTTTCGTAGCGCGACCAAATTTTGTTTGGTAATTTATTATGAGACATTGTTAATATTTGGTGACAGGAGACACCCCACGGTGAGGGTCGAAAAATTTAAAATGCTTATATCTCGCGATCTAATTTTGGTAGCTTGGCAAAATTTTGTTTGATAATTTATTATGAGACAGTGTTAATTTTTGGTGACAGGATACCCCCCCCCTCCAAGGTGAGGGTCAAAAAATTTAAAATGCTTATAACTCGCGATCTACTTTTCGTAGAGCGGCCAAATTTTGTTTGGTAATTTATTCTGAGATATTGTTAATTTTTGGTGACAGGAGACCACCACGGTGAGGGTTGAAAAATTTAAAATGCTTATAACTCGCGATCTAATTTTCGGAACGCGGCCAAATTTTGTTTGGTAATTTATTATGAGGAAGTGTTAATTTTGGGGGACAGGAGACCCCCCCACGGTGAGGATTGAAAAATTTAATATGCTTATAACTCGCGATCTGATTTTCGTAGCGCGACCAAATTTTGTTTGGTAATTTATTATGAGACATTGTTAATTTTTGGTGACAGGAGACACCCCACGGTGAGGGTTGAAAAATTTAAAATGCTTATAACTCGCGATCTAATTTTCGGAACGCGGCCAAATTTTGTTTGGTAATTTATTATGAGGAAGTGTTAATTTTGGGGGACAGGAGACCCCCCACGGTGAGGATTGAAAAATTTAATATGCTTATAACTCGCGATCTGATTTTCGTAGCGCGACCAAATTTTGTTTGGTAATTTATTATGAGACATTGTTAATTTTTGGTGACAGGAGACCACCACGGTGAGGGTTGAAAAATTTAAAATGCTTATAACTCGCGATCTAATTTTCGGAACGCGGCCAAATTTTGTTTGGTAATTTATTATGAGGAAGTGTTAATTTTGGGGGACAGGAGACCCCCCACGGTGAGGATTGAAAAATTTAATATGGTTATAACTCGCGATCTGATTTTCGTAGCGCGACCAAATTTTGTTTGGTAATTTATTATGAGACAGTGTTAATTTTTGGTGACAGGATACCCCCCCTCCAAGGTGAGGGTCAAAAAATTTAAAATGCTTATAACTCGCGATCTACTTTTCGTAGAGCGGCCAAATTTTGTTTGGTAATTTATTCTGAGATATTGTTAATTTTTGGTGACAGGAGACCACCACGGTGAGGGTTGAAAAATTTAAAATGCTTATAACTCGCGATCTAATTTTCGGAACGCGGCCAAATTTTGTTTGGTAATTTATTATGAGGAAGTGTTAATTTTGGGGGACAGGAGACACCCCCCCCCCACGGTGAGGATCGAAAAATTTAATATGCTTATAACTCACCATCTAATTCTTGTAGCGCGGCCAAATTTTGTTTGGTAATTTATTATGAGACTGTTAATTTTTGGTGACAGAAGAACCCCCCACCCCACGGTGAGGGTCGAAAAATTTAAAATGTTTATAACTCGCTATCTAATTTTCGTAGCGCGGCCAAATTTTGTTTGGTAATTTATTATGAGATATTGTTAATTTTTGGTGACAGGAGACCCCCACGGTGAGGGTAGAAAAATTTAAAATGCTTATAACTCACGATCTAATTTTCGTAGAGCGGCAAAATTTTGTTTGGTAATTTATTATGAGACTGTTAATTTTTGGTGACAGGAGACCCCCTCCACGGTGAGGGTAGAAAAATTTAAAATGTTTATAACTCGCGATCTAATTTTCGTAGCGCGGCCAAATTTTGTTTGGTAATTTGTTATGAGACATTGTTAATTTTTGGTGACAGGAGACCCCCACGGTGAGGGTCGAAAATTTAAAATGTATATAACTCGCGATCTAATTTTCGTAGCGCGGCCAAATTTTGTTTGGTAATTTGTCATAAGACAGTGTTAATTTTTGGTGACAGGAGACCCCCCCCCCCACGGTGAGGGTCGAAAATTTTAAAATGCTTATAACACGCGATCTAATTTTCGTAGCGCGGCCAAATTTTGTTTAGTAATTTTATTTGAGGCATTAATAATTTTTGGTGATAGGAGACCCCCCCCCCACGGTGAGGGTCGAAAAATTAAAATGCTTATAACTCACGATCTAATTTTCGTAGCGCGGCCAAATTTTGTTTGGTAATTTATTATGAGACAGTTAATTTTTGGTGACAGGAGACCCCCTCCACGGTGAGGGTAGAAAAATTTAAAATGTTTATAACTCGCGATCTAATTTTCGTAGCACGGCCAAATTTTGTTTGGTAATTTATTATGAGACTGTTAATTTTTGGTGACAGGAGACCCCCTCCACGGTGAGGGTAGAAAAATTTAAAATGTTTGTAACTCGCGATCTAATTTTCGTAGCGCGGCCAAATTTTGTTTGGTAATTTGTTATGAGACAGTGTTAATTTTTGGTGACAGGAGACCCCCCCACGGTGAGGGTCGAAAATTTTAAAATGCTTATAACACGCGATCTAATTTTCGTAGCGCGGCCAAATTTTGTTTAGTAATTTTATTTGAGGCAGTGATAATTTTTGGTGACAGGAGACCCCCCCCCCTCAAGGTGAGGGTCGAATAATCTGAAATGTTTATAACTCGCGATCTGATTTTCGTAGCGCGACCAAATTTTGTTTGGTAATTTATTATGAGACAGTGTTCATTTTTGGTGACAGGAGACCCTCAACGGTGAGGATCGAAAAATTTAAAATGCTTATAACTCGCGATCTAATTTTCGGAACGCGGCCAAATTTTGTTTGGTAATTTATTATGAGACATTGTTAATTTTTGGTGACAGGAGACACCCCACGGTGAGGGTCGAAAAATTTAAAATGCTTACATCTCGCGATCTAATTTTGGTAGCTTGGCAAAATTTTGTTTGATAATTTATTATGAGACAGTGTTAATTTTTGGTGACAGGATACCACCCCCCCCTCCAAGGTGAGGGTCAAAAAATTTAAAATGCTTATAACTCGCGATCTACTTTTCGTAGAGCGGCCAAATTTTGTTTGGTAATTTATTCTGAGATATTGTTAATTTTTGGTGACAGGAGACCACCACGGTGAGGGTTGAAAAATTTAAAATGCTTATAACTCGCGATCGAATTTTCGGAACGCGGCCAAATTTTATTTGGTAATTTATTATGAGGAAGTGTTAATTTTGAGGGACAGGAGACCCCCCCCCCCACGGTGAGAATCGAAAAATTTAATATGATTATAACTCACCATCTAATTTTTGTAGCGCGGCCAAATTTTGTTTGATAATTTATTATGAGACAGTGTTAATTTTTGGTGACAGGATACCCCCCCTCCAAGGTGAGGGTAGAAAAATTTAAAATGTTTATAACTCGCGATCTAATTTTCGTAGCGCGGCCAAATTTTGTTTGGTAATTTGTTATGAGACATTGTTAATTTTTGGTGACAGGAGACCTCCACGGTGAGGGTCGAAAAATTAAAATGCTTATAACTCACGATCTAATTTTCGTAGCGCGGCCAAATTTTGTTTGGTAATTTATTATAAGACTGTTAATTTTTGGTGACAGGAGACCCCCCCCCCACGGTGAGGGTCGAAAATTTTAAAATGTTTATAACTCGCGATCTAATTTTCGTAGCGCGGCCAAATTTTGTTTGGTAATTTGTCATGAGACAGTGTTAATTTTTGGTGACAGGAGACCCCCCCCCCCCCCACGGTGAGGGTCGAAAATTTTAAAATGCTTATAACACGCGATCTAATTTTCGTAGCGCGGCCAAATTTTGTTTAGTAATTTTATTTGAGGCAGTAATAATTTTTGGTGATAGGAGACCCCCCCCCCAAGGTGAGGGTCGAATAATCTGAAATGTTTATAACTCGCGATCTGATTTTCGTAGCGCGACCAAATTTTGTTTGGTAATTTATTATGAGACAGTGTTAATTTTTGGTGACAGGAGACCCTCAACGGTGAGGATCGAAAAATTTAAAATGCACATAATTCGCGATCTAATTTTCGAAGCGCGGCCAAATTTTGTTTGGTAATTTATTATGAGACATTGTTAATTTTTGGTGACAGGAGACCCCCATGGTGAGGGTCGAAAAATTAAAATGCTTATAACTCACGATCTAATTTTCGTAGCTTGGCCAAATTTTGTTTGGTAATTTATTATAAGACTGTTAATTTTTGGTGACAGGAGACCCCCTCCACGGTGAGGGTAGAAAAATTTAAAATGCTTATAACTCGCGATCTAATTTTCGGAACGCGGCCAAATTTTGTTTGGTAATTTATTATGAGGAAGTGTTAATTTTGGGGGACAGGAGACCCCCCACGGTGAGGATTGAAAAATTTAATATGGTTATAACTCGCGATCTGATTTTCGTAGCGCGACCAAATTTTGTTTGGTAATTTATTATGAGACAGTGTTAATTTTTGGTGACAGGATACCCCCCCCTCCAAGGTGAGGGTCAAAAAATTTAAAATGCTTATAACTCGCGATCTACTTTTCGTAGAGCGGCCAAATTTTGTTTGGTAATTTATTCTGAGATATTGTTAATTTTTGGTGACAGGAGACCACCACGGTGAGGGTTGAAAAATTTAAAATGCTTATAACTCGCGATCTAATTTTCGGAACGCGGCCAAATTTTGTTTGGTAATTTATTATGAGGAAGTGTTAATTTTGGGGGACAGGAGACACCCCCCCCCACGGTGAGGATCGAAAAATTTAATATGCTTATAACTCACCATCTAATTTTTGTAGCGCGGCCAAATTTTGTTTGGTAATTTATTATGAGACTGTTAATTTTTGGTGACAGAAGAACCCCCCACCCCACGGTGAGGGTCGAAAAATTTAAAATGTTTATAACTCGCTATCTAATTTTCGTAGCGCGGCCAAATTTTGTTTGGTAATTTATTATGAGATATTGTTAATTTTTGGTGACAGGAGACCCCCACGGTGAGGGTAGAAAAATTTAAAATGCTTATAACTCACGATCTAATTTTCGTAGAGCGGCAAAATTTTGTTTGGTAATTTATTATGAGACTGTTAATTTTTGGTGACAGGAGACCCCCTCCACGGTGAGGGTAGAAAAATTTAAAATGTTTATAACTCGCGATCTAATTTTCGTAGCGCGGCCAAATTTTGTTTGGTAATTTGTTATGAGACATTGTTAATTTTTGGTGACAGGAGACCCCCACGCTGAGGGTCGAAAATTTAAAATGTTTATAACTCGCGATCTAATTTTCGTAGCGCGGCCAAATTTTGTTTGGTAATTTGTCATGAGACAGTGTTAATTTTTGGTGACAGGAGACCCCCCCCCACGGTGAGGGTCGAAAATTTTAAAATGCTTATAACACGCGATCTAATTTTCGTAGCGCGGCCAAATTTTGTTTAGTAATTTTATTTGAGGCAGTAATAATTTTTGGTGATAGGAGACCCCCCCCCCCACGGTGAGGGTCGAAAAATTAAAATGCTTATAACTCACGATCTAATTTTCGTAGCGCGGCCAAATTTTGTTTGGTAATTTATTATGAGACAGTTAATTTTTGGTGACAGGAGACCCCCTCCACGGTGAGGGTAGAAAAATTTAAAATGTTTATAACTCGCGATCTAATTTTCGTAGCACGGCCAAATTTTGTTTGGTAATTTATTATGAGACTGTTAATTTTTGGTGACAGGAGACCCCCTCCACGGTGAGGGTAGAAAAATTTAAAATGTTTGTAACTCGCGATCTAATTTTCGTAGCGCGGCCAAATTTTGTTTGGTAATTTGTTATGAGACAGTGTTAATTTTTGGTGACAGGAGACCCCCCACGGTGAGGGTCGAAAATTTTAAAATGCTTATAACACGCGATCTAATTTTCGTAGCGCGGCCAAATTTTGTTTAGTAATTTTATTTGAGGCAGTGATAATTTTTGGTGACAGGAGACCCCCCCCCTCAAGGTGAGGGTCGAATAATCTGAAATGTTTATAACTCGCGATCTGATTTTCGTAGCGCGACCAAATTTTGTTTGGTAATTTATTATGAGACAGTGTTCATTTTTGGTGACAGGAGACCCTCAACGGTGAGGATCGAAAAATTTAAAATGCTTATAACTCGCGATCTAATTTTCGGAACGCGGCCAAATTTTGTTTGGTAATTTATTATGAGACATTGTTAATTTTTGGTGACAGGAGACACCCCACGGTGAGGGTCGAAAAATTTAAAATGCTTACATCTCGCGATCTAATTTTGGTAGCTTGGCAAAATTTTGTTTGATAATTTATTATGAGACAGTGTTAATTTTTGGTGACAGGATACCACCCCCCCTCCAAGGTGAGGGTCAAAAAATTTAAAATGCTTATAACTCGCGATCTACTTTTCGTAGAGCGGCCAAATTTTGTTTGGTAATTTATTCTGAGATATTGTTAATTTTTGGTGACAGGAGACCACCACGGTGAGGGTTGAAAAATTTAAAATGCTTATAACTCGCGATCTAATTTTCGGAACGCGGCCAAATTTTATTTGGTAATTTATTATGAGGAAGTGTTAATTTTGAGGGACAGGAGACCCCCCCCCCACGGTGAGAATCGAAAAATTTAATATGATTATAACTCACCATCTAATTTTTGTAGCGCGGCCAAATTTTGTTTGATAATTTATTATGAGACAGTGTTAATTTTTGGTGACAGGATACCCCCCCTCCAAGGTGAGGGTAGAAAAATTTAAAATGTTTATAACTCGCGATCTAATTTTCGTAGCGCGGCCAAATTTTGTTTGGTAATTTGTTATGAGACATTGTTAATTTTTGGTGACAGGAGACCTCCACGGTGAGGGTCGAAAAATTAAAATGCTTATAACTCACGATCTAATTTTCGTAGCGCGGCCAAATTTTGTTTGGTAATTTATTATCAGACTGTTAATTTTTGGTGACAGGAGACCCCCCCCCCACGGTGAGGGTCGAAAATTTTAAAATGTTTATAACTCGCGATCTAATTTTCGTAGCGCGGCCAAATTTTGTTTGGTAATTTGTCATGAGACAGTGTTAATTTTTGGTGACAGGAGACCCCCCCCCCCACGGTGAGGGTCGAGAATTTTAAAATGCTTATAACACGCGATCTAATTTTCGTAGCGCGGCCAAATTTTGTTTAGTAATTTTATTTGAGGCAGTAATAATTTTTGGTGATAGGAGACCCCCCCCCCAAGGTGAGGGTCGAATAATCTGAAATGTTTATAACTCGCGATCTGATTTTCGTAGCGCGACCAAATTTTGTTTGGTAATTTATTATGAGACAGTGTTAATTTTTGGTGACAGGAGACCCTCAACGGTGAGGATCGAAAAATTTAAAATGCACATAATTCGCGATCTAATTTTCGAAGCGCGGCCAAATTTTGTTTGGTAATTTATTATGAGACATTGTTAATTTTTGGTGACAGGAGACCCCCATGGTGAGGGTCGAAAAATTAAAATGCTTATAACTCACGATCTAATTTTCGTAGCTTGGCCAAATTTTGTTTGGTAATTTATTATAAGACTGTTAATTTTTGGTGACAGGAGACCCCCTCCACGGTGAGGGTAGAAAAATTTTAAATGTTTATAACTTGCGATCTAATTTTCGTAGCACGGCCAAATTTTGTTTGGTAATTTATTATGAGACTGTTAATTTTTGGTGACAGGAGACCCCCTCCACGGTGAGGGTAGAAAAATTTAAAATGTTTATAACTCGCGATCTAATTTTCGTAGTACGGCCAAATTTTGTTTGGTAATTTATTATAAGACTGTTAATTTTTGGTGACAGGAGACCCCCTCCACGGTGAGGGTAGAAAAATTTAAAATGTTTATAACTCGCGATCTAATTTTCGTAGCACGGCCAAATTTTGTTTGGTAATTTATTATAAGACTGTTAATTTTTGGTGACAGGAGACCCCCTCCACGGTGATGGTAGAAAAATTTAAAATGTTTATAACTCGCGATCTAATTTTCGTAGCACGGCCAAATTTTGTTTGGTAATTTATTATGAGACTGTTAATTTTTGGTGACAGGAGACCCCCTCCACGGTGAGGGTAGAAAAATTTAAAATGTTTGTAACTCGCGATCTAATTTTCGTAGCGCGGCCAAATTTTGTTTGGTAATTTGTTATGAGACAGTGTTAATTTTTGTTGACACGAGACATTCACGGTGAGGGTCGAAAATTTTAAAATGCTTATAACACGCGATCTAATTTTCGTAGCGCGACCAAATTTTGTTTGGTAATTTATTATGAGACAGTGTTAATTTTTGGTGACAGGAGACCCTCAACGGTGAGGATCGAAAAATTTAAAATGCTTGTAACTCGCGATCTAATTTTCGGAACGCGGCCAAATTTTGTTTGTTAATTTATTATGAGGAAGTGTTAATTTTGGGGGACAGGAGACCCCCCCCCACGGTGAGGATTGGAAAATTTAATATGCTTATAACTCGCGATCTGATTTTCGTAGCGCGACCAAATTTTGTTTGGTAATTTATTATGAGACATTGTTAATTTTTGGTGACAGGAGACACCCCACGGTGAGGGTCGAAAAATTTAAAATGCTTACATCTCGCGATCTAATTTTGGTAGCTTGGCAAAATTTTGTTTGATAATTTATTATGAGACAGTGTTAATTTTTGGTGACAGGATACCCCCCCTCCAAGGTGAGGGTCAAAAAATTTAAAATGCTTATAACTCGCGATCTACTTTTCGTAGAGCGGTCAAATTTTGTTTGGTAATTTATTCTGAGATATTGTTGATTTTTGGTGACAGGAGACCACCACGGTGAGGGTTGAAAAATTTAAAATGCTTATAACTCGCGATCTAATTTTCGGAACGCGGCCAAATTTTGTTTGGTAATTTATTATGAGGAAGTGTTAATTTTGAGGGACAGGAGACCCCCCCCCCCGGTGAGAATCGAAAAATTTAATATGATTATAACTCACCATCTAATTTTTGTAGCGCGGCCAAATTTTGTTTGGTAATTTATTATGAGACTGTTAATTTTTGGTGACAGAAGAACCCCCTCCCCCACGGTGAGGGTAGAAAAATTTAAAATGTTTATAACTCGCGATCTAATTTTCGTAGCGCGGCCAAATTTTGTTTGGTAATTTGTTATGAGTCATTGTTAATTTTTGGTGACAGGAGACCCCCCCCCCACGGTGAGGGTCGAAAATTTTAAAATGTTTATAACTCGCGATCTAATTTTCGTAGCGCGGCCAAATTTTGTTTGGTAATTTGTCATGAGACAGTGTTAATTTTTGGTGACAGGAGACCCCCCCCCACGGTGAGGGTCGAAAATTTTAAAATGCTTATAACACGCGATCTAATTTTCGTAGCGCGGCCAAATTTTGTTTAGTAATTTTATTTGAGGCAGTAATAATTTTTGGTGATAGGAGACCCCCCCCCCAAGGTGAGGGTCGAATAATCTGAAATGACGCGATCTGATTTTCGTAGCGCGACCAAATTTTGTTTGGTAATTTATTATGAGACAGTGTTAATTTTTGGTGACAGGAGACCCTCAACGGTGAGGATCGAAAAATTTAAAATGCTCATAATTCGCGATCTAATTTTCGTAGCGCGGCCAAATTTTGTTTGGTAATTTATTATGAGACATTGTTAATTTTTGGTGACAGGAGACCCCCACGGTGAGGGTCGAAAAATTAAAATGCTTATAACTCACGATCTAATTTTCGTAGCGCGGCCAAATTTTGTTTGGTAATTTATTATAAGACTGTTAATTTTTGGTGACAGGAGACCCCCTCCACGGTGAGGGTAGAAAAATTTAAAATGTTTATAACTCGCGATCTAATTTTCGTAGCGAGGCCAAATTTTGTTTGGTAATTTATTATGAGACAGTTAATTTTTGGTGACAGGAGACCCCCTCCACGGTGAGGGTAGAAAAATTTAAAATGTTTATAACTCGCGATCTAATTTTCGTAGCACCGCCAAATTTTGTTTGGTAAATTATTTTGAGACTGTTAATTTCTGGTGACAGGAGACCCCCTCCACGGTGAGGGTAGAAAAATTTAAAATGTTTGTAACTCGCGATCTAATTTTCGTAGCGCGGCCAAATTTTGTTTGGTAATTTGTTATGAGACAGTGTTAATTTTTGGTGACAGGAGACCCTCAACGGTGAGGATCGAAAAATTTAAAATGCTCATAATTCGCGATCTAATTTTCGTAGCGCGGCCAAATTTTGTTTGGTAATTTATTATGAGACATTGTTAATTTTTGGTGACAGGAGACCCCCACGGTGAGGGTCGAAAAATTAAAATGCTTATAACTCACGATCTAATTTTCGTAGCGCGGCCAAATTTTGTTTGGTAAATTATTATAAGACTGTTAATTTTTGGTGACAGGAGACCCCCTCCACGGTGAGGGTAGAAAAATTTTAAATGTTTATAACTCGCGATCTAATTTTCGTAGCACGGCCAAATTTTGTTTGGTAATTTATTATGAGACTGTTAATTTTTGGTGACAGGAGACCCCCTCCACGGTGAGGGTAGAAAAATTTAAAATGTTTATAACTCGCGATCTAATTTTCGTAGCACGGCCAAATTTTGTTTGGTAATTTATTATGAGACTGTTAATTTTTGGTGACAGGAGACCCCCTCCACGGTGAGGGTAGAAAAATTTAAAATGTTTGTAACTCGCGATCTAATTTTCGTAGCGCGGCCAAATTTTGTTTGGTAATTTGTTATGAGACAGTGTTAATTTTTGGTGACACGAGACATTCACGGTGAGGGTCGAAAATTTTAAAATGCTTATAACACGCGATCTAATTTTCGTAGCGCGGCCAAATTTTGTTTAGTAATTTTATTTGAGGCAGTGATAATTTTTGGTGACAGGAGACCCCCCCCTCAAGGTGAGGGTCGAATAATCTGAAATGTTTATAACTCGCGATCTGATTTTCGTAGCGCGACCAAATTTGTTTGGTAATTTATTATGAGACAGTATTAATTTTTGGTGACAGGAGACCCTCAACGGTGAGGATCGAAAAATTTAAAATGCTCATAATTCGCGATCTAATTTTCGTAGCGCGGCCAAATTTTGTTTGGTAATTGATTATGAGACATTGTTAATTTTTGGTGACAGGAGACCCCCACGGTGAGGGTCGAAAAATTAAAATGCTTATAACTCACGATCTAATTTTCGTAGCGCGGCCAAATTTTGTTTAGTAATTTATTATAAGACTGTTAATTTTTGGTGACAGGAGACCCCTCCACGGTGAGGGTAGAAAAATTTAAAATGTTTATAACTCGCGATCTAATTTTGGTAGCGCGGCCAAATTTTGTTTGGTAATTTATTATGAGACAGTTAATTTTTGGTGACAGGAGACCCCCTCCACGGTGAGGGTAGAAAAAATTAAAATGTTTATAACTCGCGATCTAATTTTCGTAGCACCGCCAAATTTTGTTTGGTAATTTATTATGAGACTGTTAATTTTTGGTGACAGGAGACCCTCAACGGTGAGGATCGAAAAATTTAAAATGCTCATAATTCGCGATCTAATTTTCGTAGCGCGGCCAAATTTTGTTTGGTAATTTATTATGAGACATTGTTAATTTTTGGTGACAGGAGACCCCCACGGTGAGGGTCGAAAAATTAAAATGCTTATAACTCACGATCTAATTTTCGTAGCGCGGCCAAATTTTGTTTGGTAATTTATTATAAGACTGTTAATTTTTGGTGACAGGAGACCCCCTCCACGGTGAGGGTAGAAAAATTTAAAATGTTTATAACTCGCGATCTAATTTTCGTAGCACCGCCAAATTTTTTTTGGTAATTTATTATGAGACTGTTAATTTCTGGTGACAGGAGACCCCCTCCACGGTGAGGGTAGAAAAATTTAAAATGTTTGTAACTCGCGATCTAATTTTCGTAGCGCGGCCAAATTTTGTTTGGTAATTTGTTATGAGACAGTGTTAATTTTTGGTGACACGAGACATTCACGGTGAGGGTCGAAAATTTTAAAATGCTTATAACACGCGATCTAATTTTCGTAGCGCGGCCAAATTTTGTTTAGTAATTTTATTTGACGCAGTAATAATTTTTGGTGATAGGAGACCCCCCCCCCCCAAGGTGAGGGTCGAATAATCTGAAATGTTTATAACTCGCGATCTGATTTTCTTAGCGCGACCAAATTTTGTTTGGTAATTTATTATGAGACAGTGTTAATTTTTGGTGACAGGAGACCCTCAACGGTGAGGATCGAAAAATTTAAAATGCTCATAATTCGCGATCTAATTTTCGTAGCGCGGCCAAATTTTGTTTGGTAATTTATTATGAGACATTGTTAATTTTTGGTGACAGGAGACCCCCACGGTGAGGGTCGAAAAATTAAAATGCTTATAACTCACGATCTAATTTTCGTAGCGCGGCCAAATTTTGTTTGGTAATTTATTATAAGACTGTTAATTTTTGGTGACAGGAGACCCCCTCCACGGTGAGGGTAGAAAAATTTAAAATGTTTGTAACTCGCGATCTAATTTTCGTAGCGCGGCCAAATTTTGTTTGGTAATTTGTTATGAGACAGTGTTAATTTTTGGTGACAGGAGACCCTCAACGGTGAGGATCGAAAAATTTAAAATGCTCATAATTCGCGATCTAATTTTCGTAGCGCGGCCAAATTTTGTTTGGTAATTTATTATGAGACATTGTTAATTTTTGGTGACAGGAGACCCCCACGGTGAGGGTCGAAAAATTAAAATGCTTATAACTCACGATCTAATTTTCGTAGCGCGGCCAAATTTTGTTTGGTAAATTATTATAAGACTGTTAATTTTTGGTGACAGGAGACCCCCTCCACGGTGAGGGTAGAAAAATTTTAAATGTTTATAACTCGCGATCTAATTTTCGTAGCACGGCCAAATTTTGTTTGGTAATTTATTATGAGACTGTTAATTTTTGGTGACAGGAGACCCCCTCCACGGTGAGGGTAGAAAAATTTAAAATGTTTATAACTCGCGATCTAATTTTCGTAGCACGGCCAAATTTTGTTTTTTAATTTATTATGAGACTGTTAATTTTTGGTGACAGGAGACCCCCTCCACGGTGAGGGTAGAAAAATTTAAAATGTTTGTAACTCGCGATCTAATTTTCGTAGCGCGGCCAAATTTTGTTTGGTAATTTGTTATGAGACAGTGTTAATTTTTGGTGACACGAGACATTCACGGTGAGGGTCGAAAATTTTAAAATGCTTATAACACGCGATCTAATTTTCGTAGCGCGGCCAAATTTTGTTTAGTAATTTTATTTGAGGCAGTGATAATTTTTGGTGACAGGAGACCCCCCCCTCAAGGTGAGGGTCGAATAATCTGAAATGTTTATAACTCGCGATCTGATTTTCGTAGCGCGACCAAATTTTGTTTGGTAATTTATTATGAGACAGTATTAATTTTTGGTGACAGGAGACCCTCAACGGTGAGGATCGAAAAATTTAAAATGCTCATAATTCGCGATCTAATTTTCGTAGCGCAGCCAAATTTTGTTTGGTAATTTATTATGAGACATTGTTAATTTTTGGTGACAGGAGACCCCCACGGTGAGGGTCGAAAAATTAAAATGCTTATAACTCACGATCTAATTTTCGTAGCGCGGCCAAATTTTGTTTAGTAATTTATTATAAGACTGTTAATTTTTGGTGACAGGAGACCCCCTCCACGGTGAGGGTAGAAAAATTTAAAATGTTTATAACTCGCGATCTAATTTTCGTAGCACGGCCAAATTTTGTTTGGTAATTTATTATGAGACTGTTAATTTTTGGTGACACGAGACATTCACGGTGAGGGTCGAAAATTTTAAAATGCTTATAACACGCCATCTAATTTTCGTAGCGCGGCCAAATTTTGTTTAGTAATTTTATTTGAGGCAGTGATAATTTTTGGTGACAGGAGGACCCCCCCCCCTCAAGGTGAGGGTCGAATAATCTGAAATGTTTATAACTCGCGATCTGATTTTCGTAGCGCGACCAAATTTTGTTTGGTAATTTATTATGAGACAGTGTTAATTTTTGGTGACAGGAGACCCTCAACTGTGAGGATCGAAAAATTTAAAATGCTTTTAATTCGCGATCTAATTTTCGTAGCACGGCCAAATTTTGTTTGGTAATTTATTATGAGACTGTTAATTTTTGGTGACAGGAGACCCCCTCCACGGTGAGGGTAGAAAAATTTAAAATGTTTATAACTCGCGATCTAATTTTCGTAGCGCGGCCAAATTTTGTTTGGTAATTTATTATGAGACAGTTAATTTTTGGTGACAGGAGACCCCCTCCACGGTGAGGGTAGAAAAATTTAAAATGTTTATAACTCGCGATCTAAATTTCGTAGCACCGCCAAATTTTGTTTGGTAATTTATTATGAGACAGTTAATTTTTGGTGACAGGAGACCCCCTCCACGGTGAGGGTAGAAAAATTTAAAATGTTTAACTCGCGATCTAATTTTCGTAGCACCGCCAAATTTTGTTTGGTAATTTATTATGAGACTGTTAATTTTTGGTGACAGGAGACCCTCAACGGTGAGGATCGAAAAATTTAAAATGCTCATAATTCGCGATCTAATTTTCGTAGCGCGGCCAAATTTTGTTTGGTAATTTATTATGAGACATTGTTAATTTTTGGTGACAGGAGACCCCCACGGTGAGGGTCGAAAAATTAAAATGCTTATAACTCACGATCTAATTTTCGTAGCGCGGCCAAATTTTGTTTGGTAATTTATTATAAGACTGTTAATTTTTTGTGACAGGAGACCCCCTCCACGGTGAGGGTAGAAAAATTTAAAATGTTTATAACTCGCGATCTAATTTTCGTAGCACCGCCAAATTTTGTTTGGTAATTTATTATGAGACTGTTAATTTCTGGTGACAGGAGACCCCCTCCACGGTGAGGGTAGAAAAATTTAAAATGTTTGTAACTCGCGATCTAATTTTCGTAGCGCGGCCAAATTTTGTTTGGTAATTTGTTATGAGACAGTGTTAATTTTTGGTGACACGAGACATTCACGGTGAGGGTCGAAAATTTTAAAATGCTTATAACACGCGATCTAATTTTCGTAGCGCGGCCAAATTTTGTTTAGTAATTTTGTTTGAGGCAGTGATAATTTTTGGTGACAGGAGACCCTCAACTGTGAGGATCGAAAAATTTAAAATGCTTTTAATTCGCGATCTAATTTTCGTAGCACGGCCAAATTTTGTTTGGTAATTTATTATGAGACTGTTAATTTTTGGTGACAGGAGACCCCCTCCACGGTGAGGGTAGAAAAATTTAAAATGTTTATAACTCGCGATCTAATTTTCGTAGCGCGGCCAAATTTTGTTTGGTAATTTATTATGAGACAGTTAATTTTTGGTGACAGGAGACCCCCTCCACGGTGAGGGTAGAAAAATTTAAAATGTTTATAACTCGCGATCTAAATTTCGTAGCACCGCCAAATTTTGTTTGGTAATTTATTATGAGACAGTTAATTTTTGGTGACAGGAGACCCCCTCCACGGTGAGGGTAGAAAAATTTAAAATGTTTAACTCGCGATCTAATTTTCGTAGCACCGCCAAATTTTGTTTGGTAATTTATTATGAGACTGTTAATTTCTGGTGACAGGAGACCCCCTCCACGGTGAGGGTAGAAAAATTTAAAATGTTTGTAACTCGCGATCTAATTTTCGTAGCGCGGCCAAATTTTGTTTGGTAATTTGTTATGAGACAGTGTTAATTTTTGGTGACACGAGACATTCACGGTGAGGGTCGAAAATTTTAAAATGCTTATAACACGCGATCTAATTTTCGTAGCGCGGCCAAATTTTGTTTAGTAATTTTGTTTGAGGCAGTGATAATTTTTGGTGACAGGAGACCCTCAACTGTGAGGATCGAAAAATTTAAAATGCTTTTAATTCGCGATCTAATTTTCGTAGCACGGCCAAATTTTGTTTGGTAATTTATTATGAGACTGTTAATTTTTGGTGACAGGAGACCCCCTCCACGGTGAGGGTAGAAAAATTTAAAATGTTTATAACTCGCGATCTAATTTTCGTAGCGCGGCCAAATTTTGTTTGGTAATTTATTATGAGACAGTTAATTTTTGGTGACAGGAGACCCCCTCCACGGTGAGGGTAGAAAAATTTAAAATGTTTATAACTCGCGATCTAAATTTCGTAGCACCGCCAAATTTTGTTTGGTAATTTATTATGAGACAGTTAATTTTTGGTGACAGGAGACCCCCTCCACGGTGAGGGTAGAAAAATTTAAAATGTTTAACTCGCGATCTAATTTTCGTAGCACCACCAAATTTTGTTTGGTAATTTATTATGAGACTGTTAATTTTTGGTGACAGGAGACCCTCAACGGTGAGGATCGAAAAATTTAAAATGCTCATAATTCGCGATCTAATTTTCGTAGCGCGGCCAAATTTTGTTTGGTAATTTATTATGAGACATTGTTAATTTTTGGTGACAGGAGACCCCCACGGTGAGGGTCGAAAAATTAAAATGCTTATAACTCACGATCTAATTTTCGTAGCGCGGCCAAATTTTGTTTGGTAATTTATTATAAGACTGTTAATTTTTTGTGACAGGAGACCCCCTCCACGGTGAGGGTAGAAAAATTTAAAATGTTTATAACTCGCGATCTAATTTTCGTAGCACCGCCAAATTTTGTTTGGTAATTTATTATGAGACTGTTAATTTCTGGTGACAGGAGACCCCCTCCACGGTGAGGGTAGAAAAATTTAAAATGTTTGTAACTCGCGATCTAATTTTCGTAGCGCGGCCAAATTTTGTTTGGTAATTTGTTATGAGACAGTGTTAATTTTTGGTGACACGAGACATTCACGGTGAGGGTCGAAAATTTTAAAATGCTTATAACACGCGATCTAATTTTCGTAGCGCGGCCAAATTTTGTTTAGTAATTTTGTTTGAGGCAGTGATAATTTTTGGTGACAGGAGACCCCCCCCCCCCTCAAGGTGAGGGTCGAATAATCTGAAATGTTTATAACTCGCGATCTGATTTTCGTAGCGCGACCAAATTTTGTTTGGTAATTTATTATGAGACAGTGTTAATTTTTGGTGACAGGAGACCCTCAACGGTGAGGATCGAAAAATTTAATATGCTTATAACTCGCGATCTAATTTTCGGAACGCGGCCAAATTTTGTTTGGTAATTTATTATGAGGAAGTGTTAATTTTGGGGGACAGGAGACCCCCCCCCACGGTGAGGATTGAAAAATTTAATATGCTTATAACTCGCGATCTGATTTTCGTAGCGCGACCAAATTTTGTTTGGTAATTTATTATGAGACTGTTAATTTTTGGTGACAGAAGAACCCCCCCCCCACGGTGAGGGTAGAAAAATTTAAAATGTTTATAACTCGCGATCTAATTTTCGTATTTTCGTAGCGCGGCCAAATTTTGTTTGGTAATTTGTTATGAGACATTGTTAATTTTTTTGTGACAGGAGACCCCCACGGTGAGGGTCGAAAAATTAAAATACTTATAACTCACGATCTAATTTTCGTAGCGCGGCCAAATTTTGTTTGGTAATTTATTATAAGACTGTTAATTTTTGGTGACAGGAGACCCCCTCCACGGTGAGGGTAGAAAAATTTAAAATGTTTATAACTCGCGATCTAATTTTCGTAGCACCGCCAAATTATTTTTGGTAATTTATTATGAGACTGTTAATTTCTGGTGACAGGAGACCCCCTCCACGGTGAGGGTAGAAAAATTTAAAATGTTTGTAACTCGCGATCTAATTTTCGTAGCGCGGCCAAATTTTGTTTGGTAATTTGTTATGAGACAGTGTTAATTTTTGGTGACACGAGACATTCACGGTGAGGTTCGAAAATTTTAAAATGCTTATAACACGCGATCTAATTTTCGTAGCGCGGCCAAATTTTGTTTAGTAATTTTATTTGACGCAGTAATAATTTTTGGTGATAGGACACCCCCCCCCAAGGTGAGGGTCGAATAATCTGAAATGTTTATAACTCGCGATCTGATTTTCTTAGCGCGACCAAATTTTGT
The DNA here is from genome assembly GCA_964019185.1 of Maratus speculifer. NCBI lineage: Eukaryota > Metazoa > Arthropoda > Arachnida > Araneae > Salticidae > Maratus > Maratus speculifer. The sequence continues at coordinate 213,629,001 of OZ025293.1, read as the reverse complement.
TTGGTAATTTATTATGAGACAGTGTTAATTTTTGGTGACAGGAGACCCTCAACGGTGAGGATCGAAAAATTTAAAATGCTCATAATTCGCGATCTAATTTTCGTAGCGCGGCCAAATTTTGTTTGGTAATTTATTATGAGACATTGTTAATTTTTGGTGACAGGAGACCCCCACGGTGAGGGTCGAAAAATTAAAATGCTTAGAACTCACGATCTAATTTTCGTAGCGCGGCCAAATTTTGTTTGGTAATTTATTATAAGACTGTTAATTTTTGGTGACAGGAGACCCCCTCCACGGTGAGGGTAGAAAAATTTAAAATGTTTGTAACTCGCGATCTAATTTTCGTAGCGCGGCCAAATTTTGTTTGGTAATTTGTTATGAGACAGTGTTAATTTTTGGTGACAGGAGACCCTCAACGGTGAGGATCGAAAAATTTAAAATGCTCATAATTCGCGATCTAATTTTCGTAGCGCGGCCAAATTTTGTTTGGTAATTTATTATGAGACATTGTTAATTTTTGGTGACAGGAGACCCCCACGGTGAGGGTCGAAAAATTAAAATGCTTATAACTCACGATCTAATTTTCGTAGCGCGGCCAAATTTTGTTTGGTAAATTATTATAAGACTGTTAATTTTTGGTGACAGGAGACCCCCTCCACGGTGAGGGTAGAAAAATTTTAAATGTTTATAACTCGCGATCTAATTTTCGTAGCACGGCCAAATTTTGTTTGGTAATTTATTATGAGACTGTTAATTTTTGGTGACAGGAGACCCCCTCCACGGTGAGGGTAGAAAAATTTAAAATGTTTATAACTCGCGATCTAATTTTCGTAGCACGGCCAAATTTTGTTTGGTAATTTATTATGAGACTGTTAATTTTTGGTGACAGGAGACCCCCTCCACGGTGAGGGTAGAAAAATTTAAAATGTTTGTAACTCGCGATCTAATTTTCGTAGCGCGGCCAAATTTTGTTTGGTAATTTGTTATGAGACAGTGTTAATTTTTGCTGACACGAGACATTTACGGTGAGGGTCGAAAATTTTAAAATGCTTATAACACGCGATCTAATTTTCGTAGCGCGGCCAAATTTTGTTTAGTAATTTTATTTGAGGCAGTGATAATTTTTGGTGACAGGAGACCCCCCCCTCAAGGTGAGGGTCGAATAATCTGAAATGTTTATAACTCGCGATCTGATTTTCGTAGCGCGGCCAAATTTTGTTTGGTAATTTATTATGAGACATTGTTAATTTTTGGTGACAGGAGACCCCCACGGTGAGGGTCGAAAAATTAAAATGCTTATAACTCACGATCTAATTTTCGTAGCGCGGCCAAATTTTGTTTAGTAATTTATTATAAGACTGTTAATTTTTGGTGACAGGAGACCCCCTCCACGGTGAGGGTAGAAAAATTTAAAATGTTTATAACTCGCGATCTAATTTTCGTAGAACGGCCAAATTTTGTTTGGTAATTTATTATGAGACTGTTAATTTTTGGTGACACGAGACATTCACGGTGAGGGTCGAAAATTTTAAAATGCTTATAACACGCGATCTAATTTTCGTAGCGCGGCCAAATTTTGTTTAGTAATTTTATTTGAGGCAGTGATAATTTTTGGTGACAGGAGACCCCCCCCTCAAGGTGAGGGTCGAATAATCTGAAATGTTTATAACTCGCGATCTGATTTTCGTAGCGCGACCAAATTTTGTTTGGTAATTTATTATGAGACAGTGTTAATTTTTGGTGACAGGAGACCCTCAACGGTGAGGATCGAATAATTTAAAATGCTTTTAATTCGCGATCTAATTTTCGTAGCGCGGCCAAATTTTGTTTGGTAATTTATTATGAGACATTGTTAATTTTTGGTGACAGGAGAACCCCACGGTGAGGGTCGAAATTTAAAATGCTTATAACTCACGATCTAATTTTCTTAGCGCGGCCAAATTTTGTTTGGTAATTTATTATAAGACTGTTAATTTTTGGTGACAGGAGACCCCCTCCACGGTGAGGGTAGAAAAATTTAAAATGTTTATAACTCGCGATCTAATTTTCGTAGCGCGGCCAAATTTTGTTTGGTAATTTATTATGAGACAGTTAATTTTTGGTGACAGGAGACCCCCTCCACGGTGAGGGTAGAAAAATTTAAAATGTTTATAACTCGCGATCTAAATTTCGTAGCACCGCCAAATTTTGTTTGGTAATTTATTATGCGACAGTTAATTTTTGGTGACAGGAGACCCCCTCCACGGTGAGGGTAGAAAAATTTAAAATGTTTATAACTCGCGATCTAATTTTCGTAGCACCGCCAAATTTTGTTTGGTAATTTATTATGAGACTGTTAATTTTTGGTGACAGGAGACCCTCAACGGTGAGGATCGAAAAATTTAAAATGCTCATAATTCGCGATCTAATTTTCGTAGCGCGGCCAAATTTTGTTTGGTAATTTATTATGAGACATTGTTAATTTTTGGTGACAGGAGACCCCCACGGTGAGGGTCGAAAAATTAAAATGCTTATAACTCACGATCTAATTTTCGTAGCGCGGCCAAATTTTGTTTGGTAATTTATTATAAGACTGTTAATTTTTGGTGACAGGAGACCCCCTCCACGGTGAGGGTAGAAAAATTTAAAATGTTTATAACTCGCGATCTAATTTTCGTAGCGCGGCCAAATTTTGTTTGGTAATTTATTATGAGACAGTTAATTTTTTGTGACAGGAGACCCCCTCCACGGTGAGGGTAGAAAAATTTAAAATGTTTATAACTCGCGATCTAATTTTCGTAGCGCGGCCAAATTTTGTTTGGTAATTTATTATGAGACAGTTTATTTTTTGTGACAGGAGACCCCCTCCACGGTGAGGGTAGAAAAATTTAAAATGTTTATAACTCGCGATCTAATTTTCGTAGCACCGCCAAATTTTGTTTGGTAATTTATTATGAGACTGTTAATTTCTGGTGACAGGAGACCCCCTCCACGGTGAGGGTAGAAAAATTTAAAATGTTTGTAACTCGCGATCTAATTTTCGTAGCGCGGCCAAATTTTGTTTGGTAATTTGTTATGAGACAGTGTTAATTTTTGGTGACACGAGACATTCACGGTGAGGGTCGAAAATTTTAAAATGCTTATAACACGCGATCTAATTTTCGTAGCGCGGCCAAATTTTGTTTAGTAATTTTGTTTGAGGCAGTGATAATTTTTGGTGACAGGAGACCCCCCCCCTCAAGGTGAGGGTCGAATAATCTGAAATGTTTATAACTCGCGATCTGATTTTCGTAGCGCGACCAAATTTTGTTTGGTAATTTATTATGAGACAGTGTTAATTTTTGGTGACAGGAGACCCTCAACGGTGAGGATCGAAAAATTTAAAATGCTTATAACTCGCGATCTAATTTTCGGAACGCGGCCAAATTTTGTTTGGTAATTTATTATGAGGAAGTGTTAATTTTGGGGGACAGGAGACCCCCCCCCCCACGGTGAGGATTGAAAAATTTAATATGCTTATAACTCGCGATCTGATTTTCGTAGCGCGACCAAATTTTGTTTGGTAATTTATTATGAGACATTGTTAATTTTTGGTGACAGGAGACACCCCACGGTGAGGGTCGAAAAATTTAAAATGCTTACATCTCGCGATCTAATTTTGGTAGCTTGGCAAAATTTTGTTTGATAATTTATTATGAGACAGTGTTAGTTTCGGTGACAGGATACCCCCCCCCTCCAAGGTGAGGGTCAAAAAATTTAAAATGCTTATAACTCGCGATCTACTTTTCGTAGAGCGGCCAAATTTTGTTTGGTAATTTATTCTGAGATATTGTTAATTTTTGGTGACAGGAGACCACCACGGTGAGGGTTGAAAAATTTAAAATGCTTATAACTCGCGATCTAATTTTCGGAACGCGGCCAAATTTTGTTTGGTAATTTATTATGAGGAAGTGTTAATTTTGAGGGACAGGAGACCCCCCCCCCCCACGGTGAGGATAGAAAAATTTAATATGATTATAACTCACCATCTAATTTTTGTAGCGCGGCCAAATTTTGTTTTGTAATTTATTATGAGACTGTTAATTTTTGGTGACAGAAGAACCCCCCCCCCCACGGTGAGGGTAGAAAAATTTAAAATGTTTATAACTCGCGATCTAATTTTCGTATTTTCGTAGCGCGGCCAAATTTTGTTTGGTAATTTGTTATGAGACATTGTTAATTTTTTTGTGACAGGAGACCCCCACGGTGAGGGTCGAAAAATTAAAATGCTTATAACTCACGATCTAATTTTCGTAGCGCGGCCAAATTTTGTTTGGTAATTTATTATAAGACTGTTAATTTTTGGTGACAGGAGACCCCCTCCACGGTGAGGGTAGAAAAATTTAAAATGTTTATAACTCGCGATCTAATTTTCGTAGCGCAATCAAATTTTGTTTGGTAATTTGTCATGAGACAGTGTTAATTTTTGGTGACAGGAGACCCCCCCCCACGGTGAGGGTCGAAAATTTTAAAATGCTTATAACACGCGATCTACTTTTCGTAGAGCGGCCAAATTTTGTTTGGTAATTTATTCTGAGATATTGTTAATTTTTGGTGACAGGAGACCACCACGGTGAGGGTTGAAAAATTTAAAATGCTTATAACTCGCGATCTAATTTTCGTAGCACCGCCAAATTATTTTTGGTAATTTATTATGAGACTGTTAATTTCTGGTGACAGGAGACCCCCTCCACGGTGAGGGTAGAAAAATTTAAAATGTTTGTAACTCGCGATCTAATTTTCGTAGCGCGGCCAAATTTTGTTTTGTAATTTATTATGAGACTGTTAATTTTTGGTGACAGAAGAACCCCCCCCCACGGTGAGGGTAGAAAAATTTAAAATGTTTATAACTCGCGATCTAATTTTCGTATTTTCGTAGCGCGGCCAAATTTTGTTTGGTAATTTGTTATGAGACATTGTTAATTTTTTTGTGACAGGAGACCCCCACGGTGAGGGTCGAAAAATTAAAATACTTATAACTCACGATCTAATTTTCGTAGCGCGGCCAAATTTTGTTTGGTAATTTATTATAAGACTGTTAATTTTTGGTGACAGGAGACCCCCTCCACGGTGAGGGTAGAAAAATTTAAAATGTTTATAACTCGCGATCTAATTTTCGTAGCACCGCCAAATTATTTTTGGTAATTTATTATGAGACTGTTAATTTCTGGTGACAGGAGACCCCCTCCACGGTGAGGGTAGAAAAATTTAAAATGTTTGTAACTCGCGATCTAATTTTCGTAGCGCGGCCAAATTTTGTTTGGTAATTTGTTATGAGACAGTGTTAATTTTTGGTGACACGAGACATTCACGGTGAGGTTCGAAAATTTTAAAATGCTTATAACACGCGATCTAATTTTCGTAGCGCGGCCAAATTTTGTTTAGTAATTTTATTTGACGCAGTAATAATTTTTGGTGATAGGAGACCCCCCCCCCCAAGGTGAGGGTCGAATAATCTGAAATGTTTATAACTCGCGATCTGATTTTCTTAGCGCGACCAAATTTTGTTTGGTAATTTATTATGAGACAGTGTTAATTTTTGGTGACAGGAGACCCTCAACGGTGAGGATCGAAAAATTTAAAATGCTCATAATTC